>CM051504.1:10040712-10052143 GCA_028031935.1 Paedocypris micromegethes
ACACACACTCTCACACACACACACACACACGCACAGGAATGATTCTTGTGATGTTTCAGAACTCTTCTCCCTGCACTTCTGTGTGACCATCATCATCATCTTCATCATCATCATCACGTGTGAGTTTTTATCACCACTTTACTTTTCTTTTTTCGCCGTTTGTTTTAAGATGGAAAGATGAAAGTGTTTGTGTGTTTCGTCAGCGTAACGGCTTCTTCTCTTCCTCAGACGCAGCGATTCACACGCGGGAAGCAGACTAGAGGTCAAAGGTCACGTGTGTAGTCGCGTGTCAGGTACAGAAGCCGCGCGGTGGACGGCAAATACGCGGTTAAACTGACGCCCAATCAGAACTAGATTCGTGTTTCTGCCGCATTTGTTTTTAAAAGGTGATGAAGATCAAGCAACAATAAAATCCTTGTGTTGTAAAGTGATGATATTATTTCCTCCGCGCCGCTGATGTGTGTGTGAGTGTGTGTGTGTCTCTCTGCTTGTGTGTGTGTGTCTGTCTGTCTGTGTGTGTGTGTGTGTGTGTGTGTTTGTTGCCCAAACGGTGTCTTGTCTTTTAGACTTTCAATATAAATTTTATTCAATTGTTCTTTTGCGCCCTGCTTTTTACATGATTTTCATTACTATCGTTCTCTCTCTTCTCCCGCTCTCTCTTTATGTATATATATATATATATATATATATATATATATATATATATATATATATATATATACTCTCTCTCTGTCTCTCTCTCTCTCACTCTCTTTGTCTCTCTCTCTAACTCACTCTCGCTCTCTCTCTCTAACTCACTTTCTTTCTCTTTCTCTCTTTTTCTCCGTCTCTCTCTCCCTAACTCTCCCTTTCTCTCTCTCTCACGCAGTCTTTCTCTCTCTCTCTAACTCACTCTCTCTCTCTAACTCACTTTCTTTCTCTCTCTCACACTCCATCTCTCTCTAACTCTTTCTGTCGCTCTCTCACACAGTCTTTCTCTCTCTCTATCACTCTCTCCCCCCCTCTCTGTGTCTCTTTCTCTGTCTTTCTCTCTGTCATTCTCACATCTCATTCTCTCTTAATGTCTCGTTCTCTCTTTTTTACTCTGTGTGTGTTTGTGTTTCTCGCTCTCCCTTTATCACTTTGGCTGATGTATTTCTTGTCTATCTCATGCCTTCTTTTTCTTTCATTGTCTCGCAACTTTTCTCCTCTCGTTTTCCTCCCCCTCACCCTGTTTGCTTTTGTCTATTTTCATCTTTGATGAAAGACTCTTTTCTCCAACTCTTGCTCTCTTTGACCTCGATTCTGTAAGTCCCTTCAAATCTTTTTTTTTTTCTTTCTTGCTGTTTTTGATTTATTTTCTTTCTCTCTCTTCTTTTTTTTTTTTCATTCTCCTCAGTGTGTGTGTGTGTGTGTGATCCGTCTCTTTTCCAAACCATAAATACCTTGGCGAGTGTTCTGGTTTGGATAGTAAACATGACTGTTATAAGCTTCTCGCTCGCTCATTCTTTCCCCTCCTCTCTCTCTCTCTCTCTCTCTCTCTCTCTCTCTCTCTCTCGCGCGCGCTCGTCCATTGTTTTGGTGAAATTATTAAATCAACAGTCTTTCATTTTTTTTTTCTCCCCGCAGCCATTTTAGAGGCTGATGACATTTAGCGTGTGAGAGCATTATGGGAGACGCACTTGACAACATCACTGACACGCTGAAAATGGCAGCCACTCCGAGCCCAGCAGAAGGGATCGAATTTATGAAAAGAAGAAAAGAGAGAGAGAGAGGGAAGGGGGGTCAAAGACAGTAGATGGTATGATGGGAAATGAAGGAGGGACATACGGTGAGGCACAGAGAGGGGAGACGGAGAACAAGAGCGAAAGAATGAGACGGGCGAGCGAGGGGAGGGGGCGAGCGAGGGATGGATGGAGCGAGTGTGAGAAAGGTATGACTGAGGGCAGAGAAGTTTTTTTGTCTGGATAAAAATGTGAAGAGAGCAGGAGAATGGGCTGATAGGGGCGAGAGAGGGAGAGAGAGAGAGAGGGGATTAGAGGGGGGGGGGGGCAGTGAGACTTGGGCGAACAAAGAGAACGTGGAGGGAATGAGTTGGGTGAAACATCAAAGGGATTTTTCGGCCGTGTTACCGGGACAACAGACATTTGCATGCGATTAGCTTTTTACATCATATTAAGGAGGGATGGGGCGAGCGAGGGGAGGCGTACATGAGAGAGAGAGAGAGAGAGAGAGAGAGAGAGAGAGAGAGAGAGAGGGTCACTCACACTGACTTGTGTTCTCACACACACACACACACACACACACGTCGTCTCACAAACATCACTCGTCGGAAATCAGATGGATGTTTTTTTCTTAGTTAATATTTCTCATTTGTCAAAAGAACACAGAAATATACATTTTTGTGTGTTTGTTGTGTGTGTGTGTGTCAGTTATGAATGAACTATAGTACAAACAGACAAATTATTTTTTCTTCTGTTATCATTTTTATTCAAAATTATTATCATATTTTGTGAATTTGATAATTATCATAATCAAAGATAATGATAATTATTATCAGTTAATTATCATTAATATTCTTGATTTGTTTACGTACTGCGATTTACACGAATAATCTAAGTATGGGTTAAAAGCTGTAACACACACACACACACACACACACACACACACACACACACTGTCTGTCTTTCTCCCTCAAATCCATACGCACACAAATCTATACACACTCTTGGCCTCACAATCTCTCTCTCTGCCAGACACACGCAAATCGATACACACACTCTCTTGGTCTCTCACCATTTCACACACACACACACACACACACACACACGTTGAAACGCAGCGTCTTATACTCATACACAGTCACACACAAACTTATGAAGACAGCAGATACGCACCTGCCACACACACACACACACTCTGCATTGTGCCATCATGGCCGTCTCCACGCTGCTATTGTCATGGCGATATTACAGTATCAATACACTGACACTGCGACAAAGAGACAGCAGCCAATGCCACATCACTCCACCCCTTTAACCCCCGCACACCTCTCTCTCTCTCCGTCTCTATCACTCGCTCTCATCACCCAATCTCTCACTAAATACGCGGTTATTGATTATCTGTGGCTCTCTCTCTCTCTCTTTTATGCTCTTCTTCGTTTTTTATTTTAGCTTTTTCACGTCTTCTCACGTTTCATCCCTGTACTGTATTTCTCCTTCTTGATTTTCTTCATCTGTCGCTCCGTCTCCCCTTTTCCATCTCTGATGGGCTTTTTTTTTCCTTTTTTTGTCTCCATCTCACTCACTCTCTGCATATTAATTGGTGCATTTGTGCTGCGGCGTAAAGACAATCAAAGCATTGGGGGTGGGTGATGATGCTGCTGTACTACACACACACACACACACACACACACACACACTCCCTGACCCCCCTCAAATAAAGCCGGACCCCTGAATCTCACTCAGCATCTTCTGTCTTAGATTCACCTGTGCGGAGAAAACAGACGTCGATCTCTTTCACTGTGCAGAATCACAATCGCTTCACTAGAAACACACAATTCAAATGCTTTGTTTTGTTCAATATTCCAAACCTATTAACACTTATATAAACGAAAATGACTAACCCATCAGGATATCGTGACCTTGTGGTTTTATTTAAAGATAAATAAATTGATCCAATTCATATTTACCTGAAACTGTGATTTTTTTTTAATACAAGTGTATTTTCATTCAATCTTTAATGAAAATAAATTAAACAAAATAATTCGATCCCTAGCTGTTTATAATCGAACCACGTCCTCAATTTCAAATAAAATCAATTTCAACGTATTCATATAAATAAACACAACTATATGTGACTGATAAGGACAATCATACAATATTTATCACTCTCAAAAGTAGACACGACTTCTGATGCTCAAGTGCACCTGCGTGTTTCCCACGTGCGCTCCACGCCAGCTATTGTTAGTTAGTGAGTTAGTTAGTGAGTGAGTTAGTTAGTTGGATAGTGGACTGGAAGTTTACTTCCGTGCGCGTTCACGCCGATCCCACGCATCTATAGATCGTTTTAAAATGGTGCCTGCGAGATTATAATTACATTTGCAAACTACAACCTCCGCCTCCCTCCCTCCCTCTCTCATTCACTCTCTCAGGACTTCACAATAAATGGATCTTTGAAAGAGAGAGAGGGAAAGAGGGAGGGAGGAGAAGAGAGAGAGAGAGAGAGAGAGAGAGAGAGAGAGAGAGAGAGGGAGGGAGGGGGCATCTCCGTATGCTTGTATACAACTAGCCCCGATTTCCATTTTTTTTTCACTAACTCGTAATGTATTTAATTCAAGTGACACGTAATCATGACGTGTGTTGTCATTAATCTCCTCGCCGCCTCTCCCGTAAGTACATTCCACCTTACTTTCATCACCAAATGCCCGATTCGGTTCAAATAACCGCCGTTTTTCACCGTTATCCGGACGCGCATCGCTCGGGCGTGTGACGGCGCGTCTGTTGACGTTGTAACCCTCATCAGCGACACGACGACGACGACGACTTTTTTTTTTTTTTTAAGCTTTCTTCTGAAGCGGGCACCGGGGCGACATCGATGGCCGCGGACGCTGGTTCCACCTTCGGATTGGCATCTCGCGCGGGTCCGTTCGGTCACATCATACGTGTTCCCACGCGCGCGCGCACGCACACACACGCACGCACCTCACGCGTATTCGCGAGCGTGTCGCACGTAAAATCCAACTTCGGGAGTGCGAAAGTGTCCTGAAGTGAGGCGAACTTTTTTTTTTTTTTAGTTTTTTTTTATGTTGAGTTTTTTTTTCCTTTTCCTCTGAGAGCGGCGCGAGAGTGCTTTCTCCGGTGGAGTTTACTACTCCGCGCGTGTGTTTCCGCGTCCGTTACTCTCCCGGGAGCCGCGTGTCCTGACGTCACCTCGGCCGCGCGCTCGCGATCGCGTCGTCGCCAAACTTGTCGGCTTTGTGTCGGTGGCACTTTTCGGCTGCGCCCTGTTTTCGCGCGTCCTCCCCCTCCTTCCCTTAATCTCCTGTCGAGGAGGAATCAGGAAGAACATATCGCCTGTCGAATCCTCCTCCGCCTCAACTTTCGCACGAGGACGCGGAGACGTCGACGCGTCGCGATTCGACGCGCGAGGAGGGCGGCGCGCGCTCGCGTGTGTTTGTGAGCGTTTTATCTCTTTCATTAGCGCGGCTGTTTTAATTGAGATGGCCGCGAGTGAGAAGACTGGAAATGGACTCCTCAGGTCGACCTTCCTGGCCAAAACGGCAAACTTTGCGCGTTAAACGCAGCGTGTGAGGTGATTTCGCACAGATTTGCGGGGGAATCGTCAACTGATGTGATATCTGCCCCTCTGGTCACGTGACCGTGTCAGTTTGATTGACACGAGGGCAGAACTTTTTCCGCTCGTGCGGTCCAGCGCGCCAACATCTGGATGAGATGTGTAGATGTGATTCTTACAAACCACCGTCTGATTTCGACTGGTAACCAGATTAACCCATCATCCCTTTGACTAGCTAAAGCCATGTAATCCACTCTAGGATTTTCCGTTGGACTCTGTGAGGGTTTAATCTTACAATTAGCTGTTATTTAATTAAGCATATTGTCAGAATTATTGTGACAATAATTATGGTTTTGCTCTGCGATTGGTCAGCCTCCAATCAAGGGTCTAAGCCCAGAGTCGCTGGCCCATTTGGCCCAGAAATGAAACAAGTGGGTTTTAAAAAATAGACACAATTAATTATGGCTTCAAACAATTTACAGTCAAGATGGGATGATATTTTAACATTTCAAGTATATATCAAGCCGAATTCTATTTCTTCTCAGAGTAAGAATGTTTGATTCTACTGACAGATCAGCGTTTCCACTTTAATTATTTACATCGACACTCTTCTTCACTTAAACACTGTTCACACTTCTGTTTTCCTGCTGGAGGTCAGAGGTCGTTCTTCATTTCCCATAAGAAAGCACTCCCATCCGTTTATGTGACCTTACCCTTGATACTCCACCTTTCATCCATCTTTTTAAATCTTGTCTATGTCTTGGGATAAAATCACTTAAAAAAATCCTTTTAGTGATTTATATTTGCTTAAGATTGTTTAGAGGATATCACATACTAGATTGTTATTGTGATTAGATGTTAATATTCAGTTGTTTTACTTTAGATGAAACCAACTGGTTCAGTGGAACTACAGTATTACATTTTGTATTGACCTCAGGGCCGTATGTGGCCCACGGGCCGGACAGAGATGACCTCAGGGCCGTATGTGGCCAACGGGCCGGAGAGTCATGACCTCAGGGTCGGATAGAGATGACCTTAGGGCCGTATGTGGCCCGCGGGCCAGACAGAGATGACCTCAGGGCCATATGTGGCCCACGGGCCGGACAGTTATGACCTCAGAGTCATATGTGGCTCACGGCCCAGACAGAGATGACCTCAGGGTCATATGTGGCCCACGGGCCGGACAGTCATGACCTCAGAGTCATATGTGGCTCACGGCCCAGACAGAGATGACCTCAGGGTCATATGTGGCCCACGGGCCGGTTAGAGATGACCTCAGGGTGGTATATGACCCACGGGCCAAACAGTGTTGACCTCAGGGCCGGACAGTGATGACCTCAGGGTCGTATGTGGCCCACGTGCCAAACCGAGATGACCTCAAGAATGGCCAGGTCTGCTGTAGATGACTCCACGGCTGCTACTAAAAAAAGAAGCGCGGGCCGTGAAGTGCAGAGTAAGACGTAGTTCATAGGAAGGTTAGTAGCAGGAAATGAATTCTGTCAGTGGGGATTGTGATGAGACAGACTGCGATACTGTACTGCGAGTCCCTCTCAGAGAGGCGGAAAGGTAAAGCGCAGTTCACACACGCACACACACACACACACACACACACACACACTTAGCGAGTCTCGGTGAACGTGAAAAATAGCAGGCCGGGATGAAACCATCACATTTTTCCAAGGCCTTGCGTCTGAAGTCTCGGCGTCTGAAGGAATGATCTCTTCTCAGGCTGGAGATGTGATTTACGCTGCTGGAGACCCAGTGTGTTGTCACACCAAAGGCAGGAAGCGTTATTTCAGGTGCTCAAGGCTGTGGAACAAGACACAAAAAAGCCCAGATTCATGTTCAAGTGCGCGTGCAGTCACTCTGACACTTTTGTCGTTCCCTCCGAAGCTCTTTTCCAGCGCGCCTCTGTGTTTTAAACGATAAGTATAGAATCCGATTAGTGGCAAAAATATCAAGGGTAAATTGATAAATTGAAAGGGTAAAAAAAAATGAAAGTGCTTCACATTTATGTTTAGTTATTGATTTTTTTTTGCTGGGACTCTTCACGTTTTCGTTTGGAATTTTTTTTTCCGCTTCTGATTTTTCGTTCTTTTTTTTTTTTTCAGTTTTCGTTTGGATTTCTGACCCAAGCTTCACGTGGGGGCAGCCCTTACTCTAATTGGCTTGTGAGAGTGTGATTGACAGCTTCATTCACAGCTAGAATGTGATTGGCTGGGATTGGGGGAGGAGTTTAGCCAGCGCTTAAATAACATTCATAATTGAATTTCGTTTGGGAAAAAAAGTTTCAAAAGAAAACGTGAAGATTGCAGGCGAAAAATGCACGTAATTGAACGTATAAAACGTCAATGTGAAGCGTTTTCGATCGTTTCTTCAAAATTTACGTCTGATATTTTTGCCACTAATCTGACTCCATAGATGAGAACGTTCAATTGCGTGAATCGCCTTCATATCCATCCTGGAACAGCGTGAAGTTGATTTTGGGAACTGTAAAGCCACAATCCGAACATAAAGGCCGTGGATGTAGCGTAATAACGAATCTAAACCTACGATTGCGTTTATTTCCCCTGGTTGACACCAACCGCGCGACTCATCTCACGTCAATCCGCCATGACCCCATTTTAGAAACGTGTATATGTGCGTTGCCATGTATTCTGGAATGGTTGGTTGTTAATTATTGCTTAAAGCCTGTTTGACGAGCTG
Organism: Paedocypris micromegethes; assembly: GCA_028031935.1. Lineage (NCBI taxonomy): Eukaryota > Metazoa > Chordata > Actinopteri > Cypriniformes > Paedocypris > Paedocypris micromegethes. The sequence continues at coordinate 10,048,693 of CM051504.1, forward strand.
GGAAAGGCTGCGAGTGTGTGTGTGTGTGTGTGTGTGTGTGTGGCCGTTCAGACAAAGGTGTTTAGCATGCATGAATCATGCGCTGACGAGGTGCCATATTTGTGTGTTATTTGCGCGCGGCGCTTTATCTCCGTCCTGCCTTCATCTGCCTCCCCTCCCCCCTCCGTCTAGCACCTTATCACTCCCTCCATCTCTCCAAATTTGGCAGAGCTTTATTGGCGTGTCAGGGTTGGTCGGACAGAAGCGTGTCTGTCAAGGCGGAACAGAGCATCGCCATGACAATACGCATATGATAATGATGTCGGCGCTCCTTCACAACATATGTGTGCTCCTCGTTCCTCTCCTTCGCCCCCTTTTTCTCCTCGCCTGTCTGTCTCCCTCCTTTCTTCCCTTTCTCTTTACCATGTTGGCAGGCCCCGGTCTACCAGCTGATATCAGCATTCCCTGGCACGGCGCCAACTCGCAGCGCAGCGGAGAGTCGGAGGGAGATAGAATGAAAGAAAAGCAGAGATTTTGGGGGGGGGTGAGAGAAAGTGAGAGAGGTGTTTCGGGCGAGAACGACGACGGGAGGAAAAGATGGAGGGATGAGGTGGCGGGATGAGGAGGGAACGATCACGTCAAACGCTTCCGCCGAGTCTCGTGCCACACACACATACACACACACACTAGTGTTATGATGCCCTATATGTGTGTGTGTGTGTGTGTGTGTGTTGTGATTTCTGCTCTTACTGTAAGTGTAGGTACAGGAAGGGTGTGTGGGAAGTCCAAACATCCTTGCCCATCCTGTTTGGGACTGTCTGTGTCCTGCTGCGTCCAGTACACAGGAAGTGTGTGTGTGTGTGTGTGTGTTTGCTGACGTGTGTGTGTGTGTGTGTGTGTTTGACAGGGTCGTCTTGGTGGAGGTGCGGCCGACAGTCACCTGAGAAACAGTCCAGCAAGCACAGCATGGCCTAGGCACTTCTGCGGTGAGTGTCTACTTTACTCAAGTAGAATTTTGGCCCTTTTAGACTTTACTTGAGTAATAACTTTTTTACTTCTACTCCTTAAATTTTCCCCAATTACTTTTTACATCTGCGTGAATCTTTTACCTTTAAGTTGATGTTTGGCTTATTTATACTTCAATGGCAAAATTCCTTTTTACTTCTACTCCTTAAATTTTCATTAAATTATCTTTACTTAAGTAGATTTTTTGCTTATGTAGTTACTTTAGTAATTATTTTGTTACTTCTACTCCTTACATTTTCTAATTAGTTTTTACTCCTTAAATGTTTTCACTTTAGTACAATTTTGGCTTTTTTAATTACTTGAGTAATTAGTTTAACTTCTATCTACTTTCTAATTAATTTGAATTACTAATTTGGACTCCTTAATTTGTTTTTTTTTTCTTTACTTCAATAGAATTTTGTCTTAATAACTTGAGTAATTACTTTTACTCAACTTACTTAGGAGTAAGTTCTACTCCTTAAATATTTCCGCAAATGTTTGCACTTTCTACTCCCTACGTTTGAAAAGTGGCCAGCGTTGCTACTATTTAATTTCAGTTAGTTTTATTTACTTGTGTCATCAATCCAATCTGAAAAAAAAAAAAAAAACATCCAGATATATGAGGCCATCCGGTTACTGTAAACTTGATTGTGATTGGACGAGATGTAAAAACGTGTCATTCCGACGCATTATTGGTTGGTACGTGGCGCATCGCTCCTGCGCATCAGCCAATGAAACGGCTAAAAGAGTTTTGAGAAGCAGCTGCTTTAGTGACGGAACAAAGCTGATTGGTCAATCTGACACGTGTTCCGTGTTTAAACGATGTCATTTTGTTACATCACTACTGTAAATGTCATTGGTGACAAGTTTCTGTGACAAGATATGTGTTGCACGCATATATGCTTCCTTAATGTCTTTGTGTTGTTAAAAATGCATTCATTTTCAATATAATTATAAACAGCAACATTTTAATGTTACAATATAGTTCTGCATCATTAAAAGTGTCATTATTGTTCCCTTGCATCACTTTTTATCAAACCAGTAACCTTTACTAGAGGCTAATACTTTTACTTCCACCAAACTCTTTTTTTTTTTTGGTACCACTTTATAATAACTACACCTTATTTAGCATTAACTAAACATGAATAAGAACTTTATTCGTTGTTAACAAAGTATGAATTAGGCTTAATAACGTATAGATCCTAGACCGAATAGAAACCCTTTCTGGATTTTCAACATGAATTAATAGTTAATAAACGATAAACAGCTTTCACTTTAGAAGAGGTCACCGAAAACCTTAACTAGCTTTAACAAGCTTCTGAACTCTTCATGAACAACAGTATGAGGTATTCATATCTTTAAGTTAAGTATTAATTAACTATGACTACAAATTTCAAATTCAAATGTTATCCGTCACATACATATTATACGTGTTACAACATGCAGTGAAATGTGTTTTTGATCGTTCCAGCGTTTAAACAAAGGGATGGGGGAGATACAGCAACGTGTGGAAAAGGGAAATACAATTAAAAAAATAAAGGGAAAGATAAAGATGTTAATTATTAAGAATCCTTTGTTAACAATGAGTAAAGTTCTTATTCATGCTTGGGTAACGCCAAACAAGAGGTAGTTATTATAAATTGCCACCCGTGTTTTTTGATGGACACGTTTTACACGATGGACACGATATTGAAAAAATATGCGATGTGCGATATTGCTGTTGAATATTGCAATAACGATATGCTTGCGATATAACATATTCCAATATATTAAATAAAACAAAACTTTCTAAAAAGTAAAACTACTGATGACTAAAATGTTACTAAAATAAACAGGCAAAATGTTTTTAATCAAATTTAGCTTAATTTGGGTTAAAAACTGTCTAGTAGGAGGCAAACATTAATGCTAAAAACTCAGCTATAACTATATTGATTTATGATTATTACCAAAAGACTTGCTAAGATAAAATGCATTACATTTTATTCACATACATTACATTTTATTCACATACAGAATAAACATACAATCATCAAGATCAGCATGAGCATCTTTTAAACAAAATGTGTCCTTGCCTTTCCTGCTTTTAAATACTAATAAATAATGCAAACTAGTAAGCAAAGTGCTCAGGCCTTATAACCGTACAATCACCTCTTAAAATGAGCTTCTTTTAAACGAAATATGTTCTTGCCTTGCCTTTATTTTAATAAAATAAATAACACAAAATAGTTTTACGTCGGATATTTTTTAATCATATCCAGCCATGTTTGTTTATTGCAAATAAACCACTTTTGCATTGATCAATTAACTCAATTAATCAATTAATTAATTGATCAATTGGTCAATTAACTTTGCAATGTTTTTTTAACTGTTTGCGATATGGGTATTGCACATCCTATTATCGCGATTCGATATTTTTTCGACATATTTTTCATTTTTAACTGACTCTTTTTTTTTTTTTTTTTTTTTT
>CM051504.1:10052164-10065040 GCA_028031935.1 Paedocypris micromegethes
TTTTTTTTTCAACTCATAAAGAATGGACATTTTTCTTTTTAAAGACTTCTTCACGTAGCGTCTTTGTTTCTCGGACTAAGAACAGTGCTATATAAATGGACTTGATCTTGATCTTGACTGTGTGTTCTTCCCCCTCCAGACGATGGATTCCCCACCCGAACGTGCTCCGCCTCTGGCCCGTGAGCCTCCGCTGTCTTCTCCCTCCATGCCCTCCCTGGACCACAGTCCCCAAGCTCTCCACCCCACCTCCTCAGAGCCGTCCCCCCCGGGCTCCCCCTCATGCCCCCTGTCCGGAGCGGAAGAGGAGCGCTCCACGCCCCCCTCGCCCACCCCTGCCGTGGCTCTGCTGGCGGGACAGCTGGAGCGGGGCGGCCCGTCCTCAGAGAGCTTGGGGGCTCTGGAGCGGGCCATCTCCTCCGGGCAGAGCTCCTGCAGTGACGAGCTGGACCTCCAGCTCTTCAACAGCGACGCCCCGGGCCGCTCTGGACTGAGGTTCCCGTGCACCGTGTGTGGGAAGAGGTTCCGCTTCCAGAGCATCCTGTCCCTGCACGCCCGCGCCCACAGCCTGGAGCGCCGCCCCCCCCACAGCAGCCGCCCATCACACGCCCTGCAGAAGGACCATGTGGAAGACCCCCAGTCGCTTCACACTCCCCGCTTCATCTTCGAGGCTTCGACGGCCTTGACTCCGCCCCTGCTAGAGGAGGCTCCCAGCGCGACCTCCTTCTCGCCCTTGCCGGCCACGCCCGCCTTCCGCTGCCACGCCTGCAAGGGGAAGTTCCGCACGGCGTCTGAGCTGGCGCGCCACGTGCGGATCCTCCACAACCCCTACAAGTGCACCATGTGCCCGTTCTCCGCCAGTCAGGAGGAGAGCCTGGCCGCCCACCTGCAGCAGAGCCACCCGCCCGACGACTCCGCCTCCGCCGCAGCCCCGCCCCTAGAGACTCCGCCCACCGCCCCGGCCTTCCGCTGCGAGACCTGCGGGCAGCGCTTCACACAGTCCTGGTTCCTGAAGGGCCACATGCGCAAACACAAGGACTCGCTGGACCACAAGTGCCAGGTGTGTGGGCGCGGCTTCAAAGAGCCCTGGTTCCTCAAGAACCACATGAAGGTGCATCTCAACAAGCTGGGACTCAAGGCGGATCCAGGCAAGAGTCCGGCCAGCTCGCAGGTCCTGGGCGCCCTGTACTCCAACCTGCTCCTGGCGCGCAGCATGGCGGGCGGGGCGGGGTCGGGAGGTCAGACGGACCCCAGCAAGTCCTCCATCTTGAGCTACCTGGGGCTGCCCAAAGACGCCAGCAACGGGAGCTGCGTGGAGCGCCTGCAGGCCGTGGCTCAGGTGGCGGAGATGGGCAGCGGGCGCGCGGGCGAGGGCGCGGACGTGTGGCAGCTGGTGGCCCGAAGCCTGGTGGCCGCGCAGCATCAGCAGCCCAGGCCCCTCCCACACCACCAGGCCCCGCCCTCACGCGTCAGGCCCGCTCTGGAGGCGGAGGCGTCCAGCTGGGAGTGTCCCGACTGCGGGAAGACCTTCAGGAGCCTTCAGCAGGTGGTGGCCCACGCACGCGTCCACGTCCACAAGACGCAGAAAGGTCCCGCGGAGCTTCTGAGCAGGGTGTCGGGGGGCGGGGCTGGCGAGCCGAGGGCGGGGCCTGATCACGAAGGGCGACAGGAGGCGAAGCAGATCTCCTCGGGTGGACGAGCGTCCGGGAGCCTGAACTCCGTCATCTCTCATCTGTCCGGTGAGTCTGGAGACCTGAGAAGAACCGTTTAGGAACCTGTGGGTCAGAGAGACACATCCAGAACTGGGAATTCCAGAAATGACAAATTAATTTCTCAGGCTAATAAGTGAATGAAAACAGGTTTGAGACCCTTGAACCCTCCTGTTATTTTCGGGTTAAATTGACAAGTCTTAAAATGTTTAAAAAATGCTTTAATGTATTTTTTCACTTTGAAACTTCTCCTGCTTAGCTTTTTTTGGTGTAATAATCATATAAAAATACAATGATTCAGTTCACGTTTTTGCAACACCACGCTACATTTTTATGTTACAAAGATACTGTGCACGTATGTGTGTGTGTGTGTGTGTGTGTGTGTGTGTGTGTGTGTGTGTGTGAGTGGGGGACAGCGGTGTTTTATGTCTCATTGTTGCAAGGAAACACATTTTTTTTTATCTTTCTGACTCTTTTTAGCTTCTATTTTGTCTGAAGGGTCAAATTGATTAGAACATTATCTTTGTAACACAAAAATGTAGCAGGCGTTACAAATATGTCAACTGAATCATTATGTTTCTATGTAGATTACACAAACTATAACAAGCAGGAGAAGTTCAAAATGTGGAAGAATATTTTAAATATATTTGTTTTATTTTTAAACTTTTAACACTGGACATAATCGAAGGGTTGAAAAAAAGTATTATACAATAAGTAAATACAATAAAGATACAAGTATACAAAAACTTTTTCAACTCTACATGTGAGAATCCTGCTTAATAACTCAGCCTTATAATGTATAACACACAGACACCAAATCTAATTATAAAATTGTTGAGCAGGGTTTTAGTTTAGTTTGAATCACCGATATTTGTCATTTTTGATAAAATTGTTATTGTCTGTAGTTTATCAGTGACAGTAATAATGCTCATGAGTGGTAGTGGGCCGCAGTGATTGATATGGAATCAGATTAGTGGCAAAAATATCAAACGTAAATTTATTTCACATTTCAAAACGTAAAAATGCTTCACATTTACGTTTGTTGGTTTATTTTTCGCCTGCATTTATGTTTGTTTTTTTTATTTTCTGCTTGCAATTTTCACGTTTTTGTTTTAAACTTTTTTTTTTTCGCTTCAAATTTTTTGTACATTGTTTTTTTTTTTTTGAACTTCTGGCTCAAGTCTCACGGCCAGAACCCTTACTCTGATTGGCTGGTGAGAATTAAAAAAATAAATAAAAAGACAAACATAATTGCATAATTGTTTGTTCTTTTTGAAATGGTACGCTTGATATTTTTGGCGCTAATCTAATTCTATATATTAGGGAGTTATTATTGGCAAGAAGCGGGTGTTAAGGTTCTGCTGTCCTTCAGGTCAGAACGGTCTTCGTGCTCAGTCGGCGTCTTCCTCTCCGAGGGAACGTGTTCGAGGAACAGGGATGAAGGATTGTCCGTACTGTGGGAAAGCTTTCCGCTCGTCCCATCACCTCAAAGTGCATCTTCGGGTACACACAGGTAAACATGATTTAAAAAAGGAATTAAACATTGGCCGTGTTACAGGAGACATGCAGATATACCTTTTAATTATCTATAAAAGGATTTCCAAATTGAACAAAAGACGAATCAAAATAGGTGTAATACATAGTATAAAATTCATTTGAAATATTTATTTAGAAATATTTTCCCAAAACGTAGCAGTTATTTTAAAATATTTATTACTTAGATTTGCTTCATTTTATATACAAATTTAGTTTTTTAAAATGTAAGTATTTTCACTTATTTATATTATGTATATAAAATACTGTATGTTATAGGTATGGTGTGTGACTGTGTGTGTGTATATATATATATATATATATATATATATATATATATATATATATATATATATATATATATACTCCCCCACTGTGGGACAAATAAGGCATTTTCATTCAGTTAATTTCATTCATTTTTTTATTACAGAATTTCCGGCTGACCATAACTATTATATATATAATATATATTATTACAATAGCTCAGAAATTCCGATAGCAGTATGTGGTTATCATTATGTAACAAGAGCATCAAACGTGACATTGTAATTAATCATAAAACATTTTGTATCAATGTAACATTTTGTATCGATTTGTATTTGCTACTTACATCCATTCAAACGGTATCTTAGTCAGACATTTGTTGGATTCGGCTTGATTGAAACCATTCTGTGCTCGTCAGGTTCTTCCACAAAATGTCTTCTACACACACACAAACACACACACACACACACACACACACACACACAAATAATGCGGCTGGTGCTTGATGAGAGCTGGAATGCCCTAATTTACCAGAAAGGCTCAGCTGATGTGGTGATGGGCACTGCCCTCTGTCTGCCAGCGCCTGGAACTGCAGCGTTCACACACACAACACGTTCTCCTGCGCCGCATCCGCTCGTCTAACCATCCCTCCTCTCCTCGTTCCAGGTGAGAGACCTTACAAATGCCCCCACTGTGACTACGCTGGCACCCAATCAGGATCTCTGAAGTACCATCTTCAGCGCCATCACCGCGAGCAGAGGAACGCCATGGCGTCTTCTCCCAGCTCCCCGTCCCCCGGCCTCCTCTCCTCCACGGGTTCTTCTCGGGATGGAGTGAAGAAGCAGCGCAGACTCCCCTCCCTGTCCCAGTCCCTGGTGAGGGCTTCAGGAGAGCCTCAGCACAATCAGCCCTGGATGGCAGGTCCTTCAGACAAGAGCGGCTCTTCAGGATCCCAGCGTCAGAGAGAGGCCAACTCGGGAATGATGGGAACGCTCTTCCCCGCTGGTCAGGACGCCGGTTGGATCGGGGAGGCTCCGTTCCCCAAAGTCCCCAAGGTGTCCCGCAGGAAACCCCTCACCACCAGCCGCATGGTCTCAGCCAACGGATGCCAGGACGGGACCTCCTCCAGCGGAGAACCTCTGGACCTCTCGCGCCGCCCCTCGCTCGAGGAGAGCTTCGCTGAGGGCGGACAGGCCAGAGACGTCCTCAACCAGTGCGTCTTCTGCCCCTTCCGCACCTCCTCCGTGGAGCTGATGGCCATGCACATCCAGGTCAACCACACCAGCAAGTCCCGGCGCAAGAGGGGCGGCTCTTCAAAGCGCTCTGCCTCCGACCCCGTGTCCCTGTGGAAGTTCCTGGGCGTGGAGGAAGGAAGAGCGTCTCCTGATTACTGGACCTCGTCTGGATCCAACGTGGAAAACGGCGTGAGTCCAGAGGCTGAGCGTGACCTTTCTCCTCCACCTCTGGGAGGCTTCACGGCTCCAGAGAAGATCGAGGACCTGGATGAGGACGAAGATCTGGACGCGATGGATGATGATCAGTCGGTTTCTCCGGACCTCGCAGCAGATGAGCCTCTCAAGGAGGAGCAGGCCATCTTTGGGAACTAGCTGGTTCCAGTTGTCCGCAATCCATCAGACCAAGTTTGTGCGGTTCCCGGCCTTCGCCCTCCGCAGACTCTCCGCAGAGATTCCTTCAGTGTTACGCGCGTCTACGTCTGCCTTTCTCGGGGCCGTTCCCCTCGTCTCAATGTCCGATCGCCAAGTTGTGTGACCGTCTCCAGCTCGGTGAATCTCTCTGGTCTCGGAACAAGCTGGGAATGTCAGTCTGGAGAGCCAGGGGAACCGGAGAACGTCCAGCTGTGAACTCCAGAACCTTCTACACTGCCAGTCAGGTGCCACTGGTCTTCAGCAGATGTTCTGTGCTCTTTCTCCCAGTGCCTGTGGATGTTGAGGAGACTCGCCGCGCAGGGATAGCGTTGCCGTAGATCTATATACAGTATTTATGCGTAGTCGTGCTAGAGCGTAGCGTGTGGTGACCGTGCGGTGGACGTGTGTGTGGCCGTCTGAACTCATGTCATCACAGATCCACAACCAATCGGAATGTGCTCAGACGTTCCGGTGTGATTTTATAGACATTCGTAAACTTTTATATATATATATATATATATACAGTATATATATCGGACAAAAAAGACGAAAACGCAAGATAAAACAAACCCAACACTAACAAATCTAGACATCCCAGTAGAGCATATGTAGCTTTTGTAAAGATGGAGAGGGGGAGACGAAAAAAAAAAGAGAAAAGTATTGACGGAGAGGAAGGAGGAATATGAGTGTTATAATATATTCCGAACAACTGTTTGGGAATGTCTCGCGAGCACTGTGCAAACTTTCTTTCCTCCGCCGACTCTCGTCCGTAGCCAATCGTTTCAGTCTCAAGCAATTCAGCATCAGCGTCCATCGAGAAAACAATCACTGGGACTCGCAATCTAGCCTGGCTCTGATTGGCTCATCAGATGAGCGTCCTGATTGGATCCCGACGTTCCAGCCGCTGTGCCTTCCGTCCTTAGCACTTCCTGGAGTCTTCTGCAAGCTCACCGAAAGCACTTAGCGCCCCCTTCTGTCCCACTGTGCGTCTCTTCTCCTTCTTCTTCTTCTTCTTCTTCTTCTTCTCTTCTCTGAGCCGCGTGCGTTTTGTTTCTACATCCGAGGCCTTCTGAGAACTCGTTTAAGGTGAAACCAAGTTCTGCTCATCGTTATTATTATTATCGTCATTGTTCGGTTCGTTTCACGGGGAAAAAAAAATCAAGAAGCTCTAAGCTACGAGGAAAAAAGTTTTTAAAAAAAACGCCGTGCCGATGTGAGGTTCTCTTGAATGTTGTACAGGTAGAGGTAGAGATGTTGTGTGTCTCCGAGAGCTCGGACCCGCAGTGGATCTTCATCGCTTCATCATGGTTTCCTCTCAAACACTGTGAACTGTTCCCACGCCGTGCTGATGAGGGACGCTGCGGGTCTGATCTTCTCCGTAGCCGACTGCTGATGATGGCAGAGGAAGACCGTCTAACATAGTAGTGACTCATATGAAACTGTGGATTGAGGAACAAAAAAAAAAAATAGAGAAGATTCAATAAAATAAACGACAAACATCTGCCGCGTCTGTTCTTCTTTTGTTTCTCGCGATGCGGTTGGATTCGTCTTCAGGTGTTGAGAGTCTTCACCTGGTGCATCTCCCACAATGCACCTCTAAGCCACGCCTCTCCTTATTGGCCAAGTATCTGATTTAAGAAGAAAGGCACTCCTGGCAGGAGGATTAGAAACCACATGGAGTGTTGGAAGAGGGGGATTGTGGGAGATGTAGTCTGAGATGCCTCAGTAGATGATGATGGAGTGTCAGGTGTAATCTGGTGTCGCTGGCCTGAAGCCTGATGGCCGGTAGATGAAGTCTGAAGATCTTCACACTGATAAAGATCAAATGAAATACACGTCAAGTCTGAACCACAACTCCATCTGCACGGAGCAGCCAGAATCTGCTGAGAAGGTCAGATCTTTTACTAAAGGAGGGTGGTGAAATGATGGTCCTGAGTCTTATATTCTTAACTTTACAGACTGAGAAGTGGACATGAAATACGTGTGAGTGTCCACTACACAGGAAGAACCCAAAGTTCAAAGGTGAATGTTTTCACGTGAGTTGTACACCTTCTGTTCGCCTCTTTCTCCTTTGATGAGATCGTGCTGGTTCTGTAGAGCCCACAGAAGTCCATGTGCTCACTTTCTGGTCTGTGTGTGGATTGTGCGATCATCTCAGCAGTGCGGTTCTCCACGTGGTTCTGCGCTTGTCGGCCTTCAAGAATTTTTGTTTAAGAAGAGCTTTCGGAAAGTTCCTGCTCTGTCTTCAGACGGTTGGAAAGGTCTTCACTTGACTGGTTGGCGATGCTGCTGGTTTGGGTTTTCGATGCTTGTTGTTGCTTCCTGGTCTCACGCTTGGAGATCTTCACAGCCGGCCTGATGATGCTTCACGTCCCCGTGTGCTTTGGAACGGTTCTTATGGCTGGAAACTTCTGAGCTTGAGACATTTATTATTGTTCATGCTGTGAAATTCTGTCCATCAAAGCCATTACTATTCTCTTTCTGCATGACTTTGTTTCTCTTCTCTTTTATCGGAATTTAGCGCTACTATATTCCGGAATATTTTATCGGAATGTTTGCACTCGAGCACAAATCGAATTTGGAGTCGCCCTGATGGCATCTTTGGGCGTTATGTTTGTTTCAGAGGAACATCTGAAAAGTTGGTGGGGCCTTTTGTTATGTATATACGTGTTAGGAAACAAAAAGTTCCTCAAAACAGTGTGTGTGTGTGAGAGAGAGAGAGAGAGAGAGAGTGAGTGAGTGTGGCACTGGTGTATTATGTCTCATTGTTGCAAAGAAAGAATGAGTATTTGATCTTTCTACTTATTTGTTTTACTCTTTTTATCTTCAATTTTGTCTGAAGTGTCAAATTGACACGAACATTATCTTTGTAACAAAAACCTGTAGCGAGCGTTACGAATGTGTCAATCGATTTATATATAGATTACATATTTTGTTTATACCGTATGTAGATTACACATAACTAAGCAGGAGAAAAAAATGCTTTTTTTTTATTTTAAACTTTAAACACGGGTTAATTTGACCCGAACATATTCTTTGTAACATAAACATGTAGCGTAGTGTTACAAAACTGTGAACTGAATCATTGCATTTTTATATGATGATTACACCAAATAAGCCAAGCTGAAGTTGTTTCAAAGTGAAAACAATATTCTTAAGTGTTTTTAAACTTTGAAAACGGGTCGAATAATCGTCGGATGGTCGTTAGAATGACTGGACTCAATCTATAGTGATCCACTGCTGTGCACATCTGGGCTTTTAGCTGCCGTTCATCGACACGCCACACGGGGGCGCGATCGGCCTTTCAAACATTCGGACAAGACAAGCGATTTGTAGCAGTTAAAACCCGCTCTTTGTTTTCCTAAACTAAAGCCTGTTCGGAACTGAACGACTTGTTTGTTTCTGAGAGACTGGAAATCGTTGCATTTTTCGAAATATACCAGTGTTCACCCAAACGGGGCACAAAAAAAACCACATTTCCCAAATACTACTTGAAAACGATAAATCGACCGAATGCGAGCGCACTTCCGGTGGTGTATATCAAGCGTCCGGGGGTGTTTCCACCTACACGCTTTGCAAAACATTTCAATGTCTTTTTTTAATTTCTAACGCGTCTATTTCAGCGGCGAGGTGGAATCGCGCGTGAGTGGGCGAGAGGAGGATGATGAGGAGGAGGGGGGGAGCGCACGCGCACGCACGCACACGCACACGCGCGCACAGCCGCACTGCTTCCCTCCGCTCGCGCCGCGTCGCGTCTCTGTCAAGCCGCTGGATTTCCTCCGCGCCTCGGGTCTCGCCTCACGCATCCGTCCCCAGGAGAGACGCCACCTCGTCCGCCGCACTGTGTCAAGATGAGCGAGGTGAGTGAGGGGCGTCACGCCGCGCTGCAGGTGAACGGGGGGGGGGGGATAAAACACGTCCACGCGAAGAAAAAAAAAAAGTGCGGCAAAATCTCGCGCGGGGATTGTTGCGATGAGCGCGTCGGTTTAGCGTGGACACCGCACCGGATTCCGACGCGCGTTGTTGCACTTTGACGTGTTTTAGCGTTTGATGCGTCTCCCTCCCCACCCCCAACATCCGCATCCGTAAAGCGCGCGAAATCCCCTCAGAAGCGTCGACGCGCGCATCTCTCGCCTCAGCCGAGGAAACTCGACGCTACTTCGCGGATCCGGATGCCGGAGACGCGCAAACGAGTTTAACCTGAACTTGTTTGCGTTTCAACTTTGTGACGCATTCGACGGAGACGGAAGACGTCCTGAGGCAGCGGGGAAAAGTTGTCCGTTTGCTCGATATCCCCCCCCCTCCTTCCTCACCCTCCCCTCAAATGTTTTGTGGAATAAAGGAATAATTTAGTGTTATTATTGGAATCACTTGAATAGTTTATCAGCTCAGCAACAGGGCGAACGTAATCGCGGATCGCAGTGGCACGTTGCGAATTGTAATTTCAAATGCACATTTTTGCCCCCCCTCTCATATTTTTAGATTTTAAGAAACAGTACACATACAGACAACACTCTGACCAGACCGACACACAAAGAAATCAATAGACAACAAAAAAAATGCTAAATAATAAATGTTCAGCTGCTGAAATATTGTCTTACATTGTTACATTTTCCTCAGATTTTCTCCCAATTGGTCAAGCGGGTTACACATATGATTTGTCCCACTGTCAGAGGAAAAAGCCCCAAACTTTGTTGAATTGCCCAGTTGAGCTTGTCCTTGAGTACCTGAGTCTCTCAATATGAATTTAACTGAGATTTGCTTTGTAGGACAAGAAGCGACTAAAGACAGAAACGACACAAGGATTCCCAACTCGTTTGTTTTTATTCAAATAATTGCAAAGTTTAGCGTGTGTTTGTGGAAGTTCTTCTCATCTTGTCCTCGGTGAGTGATGCTGATCCACCTGTTTCCTCCAGGAATGGTTGGTGATGTCCACCTGTGTCCGGTGCCGAGCGTTCCTCACATGTTCGTGTGACATTCTCGGAGCTATTTCTGAGAGCCGGGCACGTTTTAGACGGCTGAGGTGTATGTGATGCAGTGTGTAAGTCTATCTGTGTTGTGTAAGACGAGCAGCGTGTAAAAGCAGAAGAGAATAATTCCAACACAGCAGTCGAGCGCTGACCCTGAACAAGCTCAGTGACAAACAATGGCTCTCTTTTTTCTTTCTTTCGTTCTTTCTTTTTTTATTTTTGAACAAACATTTATTTTATGCTCACACTTACTGTATGTTATACACACACACACACACACACACACACACACACTCAAGAATAATTTACATCAATAACATTGCCCTCAGTCTCTCTTTTTCTCTCCCTCCCTCCGCCTGAATGCCCCGTTCTGCAAGTCGGTGTCTCTCTCTCTCTCTCTCTCTCTCTCTCTCTCTCTCTCTCTCTCTCTCTCTCTCTCCCTCTCCCTTTCTCTTTCTCTCTTCCTCTTACTGTCCTTCTATAAATTTGAATGTGACTTTCCCCCTGGGATTGATAAAGCTCATCTATCTATCTATCTGTCCGTCTTTTTACTCTCTATTTCTTATATATCTGGTCAGATATATATCTCTGTATCTATCTTTTTATCTATCTATATATCTCTCTTTTACTCTCTCCATTTACATATATCTGTCTGTCTTTTTACCCTCTCCATTTACATCTCTATCCATTCATCTGTCTTTTTTACTCTCTCCATTTACATCTATTTATCCATCCATTCATCTGTCTTTTTACTTTATCCATTTACATCTATCTATCCATCTCGTTCTCCATGTCAGTCTCTCTACCTGACTCTGTCTCTTTCACTCTGTGTTTCTCTTCACCCTCTCTTTCCCTATATGCTCCTCTTTCTCAATTCATTTTCCTCTACCTCTCTTTCTTTTCGTCAGCCCCTCCCCTCCCCGCTAAACTTACACAGCCCCCTGGGGCGGCACTTAAATGCTGCAATCTGTCTCTGTCTCACAGGCATCTCTCTCTCTCTCTCTCTCTCTCTCTCTCTCTCTCTCTCTCTCTCTGTCCCTCACTTTCTCCCTAACCTCCCTCATTTCACCTGTTCAGCTGCGGCTCTTGAGGGATAAAACTAGACAGATTTTCATTACAGAAGAACACAGCGGGACTAAATGTAAAGGACGAGTGAGAGAGAGAGAGAGAGAGAGAGTGAATGGAACATGGTGCGAAGGCGCTAATTGCGTGGGTTGCATTTCTTTATTCTCGTCTCTTCTCTCACACCGTCTGACCTTGCGACTCCCTCCTCCATCTCCAGAGCTTTGAGCCTGCACTTCATCTCGCTTTTCACCCCAAACACAGATGTCTCGATTCTCCTCCTTAAGTAGGGGAGAGAGGAGCAGAATCCACTCCAGCTCCTCTGGGGGAAGCAGAGACAGGTGGATGAAGAAAAGAAAGGCATTAGAGGGGTTTATAGCCCCCCGTCTCTCCCCCAGCAGCTGCAGCAGAACTGACTCACTTCCCGTGTTCTTCTCCCGGAGATTCTGGAAGACACTGAGCTTCTTTTCTCCTCATCATCATCACGCTTATCTTCTTCTCGCCTCATCATTCTCATCATCATCACGCTTATCTTCTTCTCTCGTCATCATCATCATCACGCTTATCTTCTTCTCTCATCATCATCACGCTTATCTTCTTTTCTCCTACTCCTCATCATCATCACCCTGATCTTCTCTCCTCCTCATCATCATCATCACGCTTATCTTGTTCTCTCCTCATCGTCATCACGCTTATCTTCTTCTCTCCTCATCATCATCATCATCACGCTTATCTTCTCTCCTCATCGTCATCACGCTTATCTTCTTCTCTTCTCATCATCTTCATCATCATCACCCTGATCTTCTCTCATCATCATCATCACACTTATCTTCTCTCCTCATCGTCATCACGCTTATCTTCTTCTCTTCTCCTCATCATCATCATCATCATCACGCTTATCATCTTCTCTCATCATCATCCTCATCATCATCACGCTTATCATCTCCTCATCGTCATCACGCTTATCTTCTCTCCTCCTCATCATCATCATCACGCTTATCTTCTTCTCTCCTCATCATCATCACGCTGATTTTCTTCTCTCCTCCTCATCATCATCATCATCATCACGCTTATCTTCTTCTCTCCACATCATCATCACGCTTATCATCTTCTCTCCTGATCATCATCACGCTTATCTTGTTCGCTCCTCCTCATCATCATCACGCTTATCTTCTTCTCATCATCATCACGCTTATCATCTTCTCTCCTCATCAACCGTCATCATCAGCATGCTTATCTTCTTCGCTCCTCATCATCATCATCACGCTTATCTTCTTCTCTCCTCATCATCATCACGCTTATCATCTTCTCTCCTCATCATCCTCATCATCACGCTTATCTTCTTCGCTCCTCCTCCTCATCATCATCACGCTTATCTTCTTCTCTCCTCATCATCATCACGCTTATCTTTTTTTCTCTTCATCATCATCATCACGCTGATCTTCTTCTCTCCTCATCATCATCATCACGCTGATCTTCTCTCATCATCATCACGCTTATCTTCTCTCCTCATCATCATCACGCTTATCTTCTTCTCTCCTCATCATCTCTATATCTTGAATTGATCATCAGCTTTACACTGCTCACTCGGTTCTTCTTCTGGTGGAGAGTCAGTGATGCTGCGGGTGATGTATTGTTCTCTCGCTCTCTGTGGGGTGGCCGTGCGGGCGGGGCGGGGGGGGGGTTGGGTCAATC
>CM051504.1:10076656-10120733 GCA_028031935.1 Paedocypris micromegethes
TGTGTGTGTGTGTGTGTGTGTGTGTTAGATTACAGGACTAAGATAACAGACGTCAGACCTGTTTGTCTGGTTCCACATGCTGATGTCTGAAAGCTAAAAGAAGTGTGTGTGTGTGTGAGTGTGTGAGAGTGTGTGAGTTTACATAAGTGACGGGCATATACATAACAGTTGGTCCTCAAAAGCTGGGTTTTTATACTAATGTGCTGTCCTATGGTGACTTGTGGGGACCTTTGTTAGTTTGAGGGTCAAGAGAGAATTTTAAGGCTGAAGTTGTAGAGTTTCTATTAGGGTCAGAGTGACATCGTGTGTGACATCAGTGGGTGTGTGTGTGTGTTCAGGAGAGTGGTCAGCGGGGGTGTGTGTGTGTTCAGGAGAGTGGTCAGCGGGTGTGTGTGTTCAGGAGAGCGGTCAGCGGGTGTGTGTGTGTGTGTTCAGGAGAGCAGTCAGCGGGTGTGTGTGTGTGTGTTCAGGAGAGCGGTCAGCGGGGTGTGTGTGTGTGTTCAGGAGAGTGGTCAGCTGGTGTTCAAGTTCAAGTTCTGAGTAAGGCGCTTTTCACAGTTTTAACCGTCTCAAAGCGCACGTGTGAATATGTAAGAGGATTGTTGCTTTTTATTCATTCGATCGTCTGGTTGTTGGTGTTAAGGAAATGGCTGTGATTATGACAAGACAAAGACCAGTGAGCATATGGAATCAGATTAGTGCCAAAAATATTGAACGTAAATTTCGAAGAAACGAATGATAATGCTTCACATTTACGTTCGTTTTTTTAATTTTTCTTTACGTTTTTGTTCAAAACTTTTTTTTTTCGCTCCAGGTTTTTCGTTCGCAGCCTGTACGTTTGATATTTTTGGCACTAATCTGATTCCATATGAGCAAGCACATACGCGACAGTGGCCAGGTAAAAAACCTCGCTAACGAGGAACAAACCCTGTGGAGAACCCGCTCACTGCCAGTCTCCTCCGGCATTCTAACACTACACAATCAGTGCGTTGGTTGTTCCGCGGCATTTTAATGATCGTGCCAATTAGAAAAACACGAAATACCATTATTAAAGATTTTGACAGTTTCGAAGGTGCAGGTGTGATTCGGTTCCGAGCACTAAACTAGGCAGCCTTTCTATACGATTATATTCATTTATTCTGAAAGTTATTAGAACAGGTCAGTATATGCTTCGTTGAAGAGACGCGTCTTCAGTCTAGACTTAAATTGACTGATTCTGAGTCTGGAATTGGACTAGGCAGAGCATTCCATAGTTTGGGTGCTAAGTATGTAAAGGATTTTCCTCCCTGGTAGATTTTAGAGATTCGCTGTATTATAATCTGGCCGGAGTGTTGAGAGCGCAGCAGTCGTGTAGGTGATGAGTTCACTGAGATATAGAGGAGCTAAACCCTTTAGTGCTTAGTAAGTGATTAAGAGAATTTTAAACTGAATGTGATATTTAACAGGTAACCAGTGTGTGTGTGTGTGTGTGTGTGTGTGTAGGAGAGCGGTCAGTGTGTGTGTGTGTGTGTGACCTCAGTGTGTGTGTGTGTGTGTGTGTAGGAGAGCGGTCAGCGGGAGCTAGAGGAGAGCTGGGCCGTGTACGCGGAGCTGCAGCGGCTGCTGGAGGAGTCGCAGGCGGAGCTTCTGGAGCTCATCACACAGCGGCAGAAACAGGCGGAGCAACAGAGCAGAGACCTGAGCGCAAGCCTGGAGGCGGAGCTTAGCAGCCTGAGGAGGAGCCACAGCGAGGTGGAGGCGCTGAGCAACACACGAGACAGAGTGCTGTTCCTACAGGTCACTACACACACACACACACACACAAAGGTTTTGTAGATTTTAAAAGTCTCTGTTTGTTTTGCTCTTCTGTAGTTTCTTCCGTCTCTTCCTAATCCTCCGGATGCGTCTGATTGGTCGTCAGTGTGTGTAAACACAGAACTCTTCCTTCCCACCGTGAGGACGTCCGTCAGTTCCCTCACACACACCTTCCAGCAGCAGCTGCAGCGGATCTGCACCCGCGGTGTGTGTCAGAGAAACTCTAGTCTGCTCACTCACCCTGTCACCCGTCACTCACCCTGACACCCGTCACTCACCCTGTCATCCGTCACTCACCCTGTCACCCGTCACTCACCATGAGGCCCGTCACTCACCCTGTCACCCGTCACTCACCCAGTCACCCGTCACTCACCCTGTCACCCGTCACTCACCCTGTCACCCGTCACTCACCCTGTCACCCGTCACTCACCCAGTCACCCGTCACTCACCCTGTCACCCGTCACTCACCCCACACTCATCACTCACCCTGTCACTCGTCACTCACCCTGACACCCGTCACTCACCCTGTCATCCGTCACTCACCCTGTCGCCCGTCACTCACCCTGAGGCCCGTCACTCACCCTGTCACCCGTCAGTCACCCGTCACTCACCCTGTCACCCGTCACTCACCCTGTCACCCGTCACTCACCCTGTCACCCGTCACTCACCCTGTCACCCGTCACTCACCCTGACCCGTCACTCACCCTGTCGCCCGTCACTCACCCTGTCACCCGTCACTCACCCTGTCACCCGTCACTCACCCTGTCACCCGTCACTCACCCTGTCACCCGTCACTCACCCAGTCACCCGTCACTCACCCTGTCACCCGTCACTCACCCTGTCACCCGTCACTCACCCTGTCACCCGTCACTCACCCAGTCACCCGTCACTCACCCCACACTCATCACTCACCCTGACACCCGTCACTCACCCTGACACCGTCACTCACCCTGTCATCCGTCACTCACCCTGTCACCCGTCACTCACCCAGTCACCCGTCACTCACCCCACACTCGTCACTCACCCTGTCACCCGTCACTCACCCTGTCACCCGTCACTCACCCTGTCACCCGTCACTCACCCTGTCACCCGTCACTCACCCAGTCACCCGTCACTCACCCAGTCACCCGTCACTCACCCCACACTCATCACTCACTCTGTCACTCGTCACTCACCCTGACACCCGTCACTCACCCTGTCACCCGTCACTCACCCTGTCACCCGTCACTCACCCTGTCACCCGTCACTCACCCGTCACCCGTCACTCCCTGTCACCGTCCTCACCCTGTCACCCGTCACTCACCCTGTCACCCGTCACTCACGCTGTCAACGGTCACTCACCCTGTCACCCGTCACTCACCCTGTCACCACTCACCCTGTCAACCGTCACTCACCCTGTCACATGTCGCTCACCCTGTCACTCACCCACACTCACCCTGTCACCCGTCGCTCACCCTGTCACATGTCGCTCACCCTGTCACCCGTCACTCACCCCACACTCACCCTGTCAACCGTCACTCACCCTGTCACATGTTGCTCACCCTGTCACTCACCCTGTCACCTGTCACTCACCCCATCCCCCGTCACTCACTCTGTCGCCTCTCACTCGCCCAGTCACCCGTCACTCACACTGTCACTCATCACTCACCCTGTCACCTGTCACTCACTCTGTCAATCGCCCCACACTCTGTGACCCGTCACTCGCCCCGTCACTCGCCCTGTCACTCACCCTGTCATCCGCCCTGTCACTCACCCTGTCACTAACCCCACACTCTATGACCCGTCACTCACCCTGTCATTCATCACTTACCCTGTCACCTGTCAGTCACCCTGTCACCTGTCAAGTCACCCTGTCACTCACCCCACAACCTGCCACTTACCCTGTCACCATCACTCACCCTGTCACCCATCACTCACCCTGTCACCCATCACTCACCCTGTCACTCATCACTCACCCTGTCACCCATCACTCACCCTGTCACCCATCACTCACCCTGTCACCCATCACTCACCCTGTCACCCATCACTCACCCTGTCACCCATCACTCACCCTGTCACTCATCACTCACCCTGTCACGCATCACTCACTCATCACTTACCCTGTCAATCAACCTGTCACTCATCACTCACTCTGTCACTCACCCTGTCACGCATATCCCACCTCTCCCTCACCCTGTCACTCAACCGTCAATCAACCTGTCACCCGTCACTCACCCTGTCACCTCTCACTCACCCCGTCACTCATCACTCATCCTGTCACCCGCCACTCACCCTGTCACTCAGCCTGTCACTCACCCTACCACCCTACCACTCTGCCACTAATCTCTTTTTTGTCTGTTTTTTTTCCAGAACTCAGGAAACTTCAGAACTATGCAAGTAAGTATAAACAGCACAGCACTCTAGCTCAGACCAATCAGAGGAGCGGAGTAGACCACACCCCCGCTGACGTGTGTGTGTGTGTGTGTGTCCCGCAGGTGAGGTGGTGCTGGACGCGTCCACGGCTCAGCGTGACCTCAGCGTGTGTGACGGCGGGCGACAGGTGCGATACGAGGAGCATCGCAAGAACTCCGCCCACGCCGACACGCCCCGCCGCTTCAGCCCCGCCCTGTTCGTGCTGGCCCGCGAGCCTCTGTCCGGCGGGAGGCACTACTGGGAGGTGGAGGTGGGCAGTAAAGCCGCCTGGACGCTGGGCGTGGCCCTAGGCTCCGCCCGCCGTAAGGGCGACATCCGCCTGAGTCCCGAGGGCGGCTTCTGGTGCCTGTGGCTGAAGGGGGGCGAGGTGATGGCGCTGACCGCCACCCGCGTCCCGCTGCACCTCGCCGCCCTGCCGCAGAAGGTGGGCGTGTTCCTGGACCACGGGGCGGGTCAGCTGACCTTCTACGACGTCAAGAGCCCCGCCCACCTCTACACCTTCAGCGACAGCTTCACTGACGCCCTCTACCCCATCTTCAGCCCCTGCGTCAACCCCGGAGCACTGGTCATCACCCCGGTCAAGCAGAGCTGAGACCCTACACACACCTACTGATCCTGCTCTCTCTCTCTCTCTCTCTTTATCTCTCTCTCTCTCTTTATCTCTATCTCTCTCTCACTGTCTCTCTCTCTCTATCTCTCTCTCACTCTTTATCTCTCTCACTCTCTCTCTGTCTGTCTCTCTCGCTCTCTCACTCACTCTGTCTCTCTCTCATATACCCCCTTCTCTCTCTCTCACTCTCTCCTCTCTCTTTATCTCTCACTCCCTCTCTTTATCATATACCCACTTCTCTCTCTCTCTCTGTCAGTCTCTCTCTCTTTCTCTCTGTTTCTCCCTCTCTACTTCATCTCTCTTTCTCTCTTTTTCTTTCTCTTATTCTCTACCTCTCTGTCTCTCTCTCCTATACCCAATTCTGTCTCTCTCTCTCTCTCTCTCTCTCTCACCATCTCTAAAGAAACCAATTTATACTGCCTAGTGAAATATTCCTGTTTGATTTTTCTATTTTGTGGTTTGATATTTTTTTTTATGCATTGATTTTTGTATTATGCATTGACTATACTATAGGTGTGTACACAATGTAACTACATTTAAGAACATGTAAAGTTCCTCTCATTACTCGAATGATCTCACATTACAATAAAAACACATTAGTTATAACACGGCAATGATTGTGTTTTTATTTCCTACCGGAGCTCACAAAGTCCGTGATGACTTCAGCGTCTGTGTGACGTGTGTGTGTGTGTGTGTGTGCGCGTCAGCTGTGCCGTGTGTGTCACTGTCGTCCAGTCGTGTCCAGTCCAGGGCGTCTCACCAGTGGAGGGCTTCACTTCTCACCAGCTGATTCTGTGAACCATCGGGACTGTTGGAGAAACCTCATGTCCTTCCTGTTTGTGCGTCCGATGCATCGCAGAGGTGTGTACACGCTCTCTCTCCTTTACATGAAAGAACAAACGTCATTTTGTGAGCAACAATCGAATGTTGTGCGTAGTTTGAACATGTGGGTTGTGTTTCTGGTGGTAAAATATTGAGATTATCGAAGCTTCTTAAAGCGACTGGAGTCCGACCGCTGGTATTTTTAGAGTGAAATCTGTGCTGCTATGAATAGAAGGACTTATTCTGGAGGTCCGGCTGGTGTGAAAACATCTCCATGTCACCCAGGAGCTGCGAGAGTCTGGGCTGGTCGGGTCTGGAACTCCCAACATCTGTGGAGATTTGTACCTTTTAATTCTGTCAAACGTCTGGTGTAGCTTCTTAAATACCGTATTTACGCGAATATATGCACCCTGCAAATGTACGCACCACTCTAATTTTCCAGGCACAAAATAAAAATAAAAAAAATATATTTTTTTTTCTGGCTATATTACGTTAATTTTATCTTTAAAATACTTTTTTTTTTGTTAACTTGACAAACCTAACTCGTATCAGTTCAATGTTGTTTTATTATTTATTATACAGTATTTAAACTTGTGGTTTGATTACACAAACAAAAAATACTTATTTGGGGAAAGTCTCAGCTATTTTTAGCACCAAATTTGGACGCAACATTATGTAGAAGTTGAATATTGCATGTTTTGATTGATACATGTAACAGCTTCATACCCAAAAACTTTTTTTTTTTTTTTTTACATTTTTGAAACTAGTTCTCTCTTTCACTCACACTTTCAGTCAATCTCTCCGTCTCTCTTTCACTCACACTTTCTCTCTCTCCCTCAGTTTTCTCTCTATTCTCTCTTTCTTTATTTGTCTTTCTATATCTTTCTCTTTTTCTCAGTTTCTCTCTGTCTCTCTCTCTTTCTCTGTATTTCCCCGTTTCTCTCTTCCTCTCTATGCTTTTTCTCTTCTCTGTTTTTCTCTCTCTCTATCTATCTCTCTTTTTCTCTCTCTGTCTCTTCCTCTATCTCCGTCTCTCTCTTTCTCTGTTTCCCCCTTCTCTTTTTCCCCCTGTCTCTCTATGCTCTTTCTTTTCTCTGTTTCTCTCTCTCTCTCTCTCTCTCTCTCTCGACCTGATGCTAACGCTACAAGCGTGACTGTCCCCACAGGAATGGCGTCTCCCAGCAGCATGCTAGAAGAAGAGCAGGTTCACTGCTCCATCTGTCTGGACGTCTTCACCAACCCCGTCTCCATCCCCTGCGGACACAACTTCTGCATGGCCTGCATCGGCAGCTACTGGAAGTCCAGCGCGCTCTTCATGTGCCCCATGTGCAAGAAGACCTTCTACAAGCAGCCGGACATCAGCATCAACACGGTGCTGCGAGAAATCGCCGAGAAGTTCAAAGAGATGCGGGCCAATCCCGTCCCAACCAGAGCGGACCCGGAGCCGAGCCCTGCGGAGCTCCCCGCGGAGATGCCCCAGCTGATCCCTCCAGGCGGCCCCTGGGAGCCCGAGGTCTCCTGCGACGTCTGCACGGGCCCTCAGAGGCCAGCGCTCCGCTCCTGCCTGGTCTGCTTGACCTCCTACTGCGAGGAGCATCTGAAGACCCACACCACCAGGTTCACCAAGCACAAGCTGATCCAGCCCGTCAGGAACCTGGAGGAGCGCATGTGCAGGAAGCACGAGAGACTGCTGGAGCTCTTCTGCAAGAAGGACCAGACCATCGTGTGTGTGCTGTGCACCGAGACGGAGCACCGCGCCCATTACACCGTACCCGTGGAGCGCGAGTGGACCGAGAAGAAGGTGATGCGCGTGAAGTTCTTCTCGTGAGCTCACACCACCGTTGACACGTTTGGAGTCATGTCTTCAGCTCCTCACATGGAATAGCTGTCATTTCTAAGAGCAAGGACAGATATGGAATCAGATTAGTGCCAAAAATATTGAACGTAAATTTAGAAGAAACGAACGAAAATGCTTCAAATTTACGTTCGTTTTTTTCTTTTTCTTTAGGTTTTCGTTCGTAACTTTAATTTTCGCTTCCGGTTTTTCGTTCGCTTTTTTTTTTTGCATACGTTTTCGTTCGAAACTTTTTTTTTCACTTCAGGTTTTTTGTTCACATGCTTGAAACAATGTTATTTATCCACAATTTTCAAAGGGTGCCCACAATTTCGTCCAGGCCATTTTTGGAGTTTTGTGTGCCATTATGTTAAATTTGCTCTTTTTTCCTCCTTTTTTGTTTTGTTCCAATACACACAAATGGAATAAACATGTATATAGCAAAACAAGTGTTAATGTAATACGTTTCTCTGAGAAATACTTGATTTTTTGGAAAAATTTCAGGGGTGCCAACAATTTTGGCCATGACATATATATATACGTATGTATCACGCGGTTTTAATGATCTAACGTTAATACTGTCTACATAAAAAAACTTTTATTTTGGCATAATCATAGTGAGAAAATGGTGAGAATTAAGCCTTTAAGAAAATGTGCACATAGAACAATGTGTCAGATGTGTTCACCGTTTGGAACTATCACGCAAAATGTTTTGCAAGGGACAATGTGTCGAAGATGTTGGAAATGTTTCCTCAGCTTGAATGAAATATCTCCGATTTTTTTTAATTGAATTGAAGTTCTGATTAATTAACAGGCTTTGCTGAGGAAAACGGAATCAGAAGTTCAGCAGATGATCCAGGAGCGACTGAAGAAGGTGGAAGAGATCAAACACTCCATCGAGATGAACAAAGTAAGTCTGATCCCAACACACCAGCGTCTCTCCTGAGGAACGTTTGGAATATTTCTGGCCATTTCAACAGTTCCAGAAGTTCATCGCCTGCAGGATCAGTGTCGAGATGTCTGCTCCCTTACACGTTTTCTGTTGTTGATAACGATTTGTTGTTTATTTGCTTCACACTTTTAACCTCAAACATTTCACAGCATTTTGCAATCGCTCTTCGTGAGGCAGTTTCACACTGTCAGGTGAAGAGATGCAGGAGAATTAACTTAAACAGCTCAAAACAAGATTGCGGAATGAAATACAACAGTTTAATAAGTTCAAGTTTGGGGTTTTTTTTTATATAGCGCTTTTCTTAGTCCCAGACCAACGCAAAGTCGCTAAAATATAATTGAATAGTTGAATAAAGTCTAACTGATGACAACACAGCGGAACTCAAAGGAAAACCTTACTCCTTTACTTACCTTACGAAAAAAAATTACAATTAAAAAATTTACCCGTTACAAGTCACCATTTCCAAGAAGACTTGAGTAAAAGTGAAAGTATCACATTTTATGAGAACTTTTATTTTTACTGAATTTTGGCTAAACAACACACCCAAAAAAACCTGTTTTCATGAGGTTTTATTTCCTAATATAGGAAGTAATATTAACCTCTCAATGTTTTCAGAACGGCAGACAAAATATATATAAAAAAGAACAAAAAGTCAGTCAGTAAAATTCAAACGGGCAAATCCAGCCTCCAGTACCTCCAGCATCCTGCAGATGGCGACATCACCTCGCCTGCCCAAGAAATTAACCACGGTAGAAAAATTCAGATACAGATACTCAATCCCAAATGCACTCAAGTAGAGAATAAAAGTTGCTTATATTTTAACTAAAGTAACAAAATCCATTTACTCAAGTACTTTCCACCACTGATGTTGTGATTCTGGGAGAAGCTGTCCCTACTAATGGTGTAGTTTCCTGTGTGTGTTTGAAGAGCAGCACACAGCGGGAGCTGGAGGACAGCACGCAGGTCTTCTCAGAGCTGGTCCGAGCCGTGCAGAAGGTCCAGGCCGAGCTGGCGCTGGAGATCCAGGAGAGGCAGAGGAGAAGCGAGAGCAGAGCCGGCGCTCAGATCTCAGAGCTGCAGCAGGAGATCGAGCTCCTGAAGCTGAGGAACACAGAGCTGGAGCATCTGTGGAGCACTGAAGACCACATCCACTTCCTGCAGGTATAGTAGCGGCTCAGCAGAAGCTCTGGTGATGATCAGGCTGACGTGTGGTGTGGTGCAGAACTTCCCCTCGCTGGTGTCTCACCCGCTCCTGAGGGACTGGTCTGAGGTGTGTGTGCCCTCGGATCCCTGTGTGGGCACCAGCAGGCGAGCGGTGCTGGGGCTGGAGGACAGTCTCACGCAGGAGCTGGAGAAACTGGCAGAACTGGGTAAGAACCAGCAGAAGCTTATAGATCAGGGGTGGGCACTTTTTGATTTGTGGGCCACGTTGTGTTCTACATTTGAGAAAAGGGGCGGGGCAAGGAGCAGATGGATTTGGCGACCTCACCTCACTGGAGGAAAAAATACACATCTTGGGATATGGAAGAAATATAAGATGAGATAAGATAAGAAAGTCCTTTATTCGTTCCACAGTGGGGAAATTTCCTTGTTTAAAAAAAAAATTATATATATAAATATATATTAAAAAAAAGATATGCTTTAAATCCAAATGGAAATGAAGAAAATTTACAACAAAATATCAGACTTTGGGGAAAAAAAAAAAATCTGACTTTCATTTCAATGTTTAAGTTTAAGAGGTCTTAGTTTGCCCACACCTGCTCTAGAATCTATCAGTCCACACAGACCATATTTGGTCATTGTCAGGCCCCGGGGCCACACCCCTCCGCTGACTCAGCCTGTCTACTTTTGAATGGAAATGACAAAGCATTAATGTTTTTGTTTATTTACTTTTCGTTTTTTTATTATTATTTTTTTTTATAATTGACTTTTAATTTTAATTATGTTTTATTTATTAATTGCCAGTATTATTTAATAATGTATTATTGTGTATAAATCAATATTTGTTAGTATTAGTATGAAGATGAAGAAAAATGCAAAAATAAAAAAAAAATACTACTGCAATGGCTTGATATTATATGTATCATAAACAGTATATTAGATTTTTTATTCCTGATGGACGGATGAATAGAAGGCAAATGAAAAATTTCAAATGAAAATCTATCGTTAAACGAAAAAAAAAAGATTGAATGGAATATCTGATTTTTACATTACAATTTGTTTTCCTCTTTGCGTTAGTGTTTTAGTTTATTTACTTTTAATTTTTTTTTAAATTACATTACATTTGAATCCTATTTTCTTCATCAATTGCTACTATTATTTAATAATGTATTATTTTATATAAATCAATATTTTTTAGTATTTGTATTAAGATTTTAGTAATAATGGCATTTACAAAAAATGCAAAAAAAAAAAAAAAAAAAGAAGCCTTCAGTAAATTTGATACTTTTTTTTTATTATTTGGCAAATGAGAAATTTCACATGAAACTCTATTGTTAAACGACAAAAGAATGGATGGAATTTCTGATTTTAACACTACGATTCTCTTCCCTCTTTGCGTGGTCATGAGCAGAGCTGAGGAGGGTGCAGAAGTACTCAGGTAATCCACACTTACACCATACGTCCCACCTCGAGGTCAAGCAATGCTTTGATTGTGTCCTTCCTGTGAAGTGGACGTCACCTTTGACCCGGACACGGCCAACCCCTGGCTGCAGCTGTCTGAGGACCGCCATCAGATGCGTCACCTGGGGGTGTGGCAGGACCTGGAGGACACGCCCCTGCGCTTCGACACCGTGGTCATCGCCTTCGCCAGGCAGGGCTTCTCCTCCGGACGCAGATACTGGGAGGTCCAGGTGGGCGAGAAGGACGACTGGTACCTGGGCGTGGCCCGGGCGTCGGTCAAGCGGAAGGGCAAGATCTCCGTCAGCACGGCTCATGGATACTGGGCCCTGGCCATGAAGAAAGGTCAGGAGTACCGAGCCTCTTCCTCGCCGCCCCTGCTGCTCTCCATCCAGCCCAAGCTGAGGAGAGTCGGAGTCTTCCTGGACTACGAGGAAGGACAGGTGTCATTCTACGACGTACAGAATAAAAGTCACCTCTATACGTTCATGGACTCGTTCCGGGAGAAACTCTTCCCGTTTTTCTACTTGTACTGCTGCGATAAAGCCTCCGACACCATGACCATCTGCTCCGTGCAGGAGATGCCGCACACTAAACAGTGCTGAGCCCGTCGTCTGATTTAAAATCGTCTTAAAATCCAAAAATACAAGATGAGACGAAGATGAGGAACGCATAGAGGAGCAAATTGATCAGAGGGATTATTTTACTAATATGTACTGTATCCGTTTAGTTACTACTGTGAAAAGTGCCTTACTCTGAACTTGAACTTTGGCGATAAAGAACATTTCGCATTGGATGAATAGATTCAGTCAGTTCAGTAAAAAACGAAACGGTTTGTCGGCAATTCAGAAACAAAAACCCTGAAAAACATTCACATGGACGTTTATTTTTTTCCCCTCTAGGCATGACACTAAAGTCACACGGAATATACATCTGGTTTTTTACGTACAAACGTATATATTCAAGCATAAATAAATGATGACTAATCAAATATTCATGCTGTGGAGCTGTCATGCATAATTAATGTAAGGACAAGAACAGCAACTCAAAAAAGCTTTATATGTCCACACATTGCGTAACACGGAGTTGTTTTAGTGTTTCATCATAAAGCTCTAATGATTTGAGGTATTTTTGTATTAAATATATATACACAGCAACTGGATTTTACAAGTGCGGCCACTCGGAATGGTTAAAATATGCTTGGTATTGAAGAATTTTCATTTTAGAATAAAATCTGCATTTATATTCCCAGCAGTTTTTTTCCTGTGTATTTACACTAACACGTGTGTTATGTTAACGTGGGTTATGTTAACGATATTCATTCATTTATAGTTTGATTATTTGCTGGTCATTACCATGTAGTTTACTATGGTGATCCACGGAATTTTCCAATTATCATTAGTCTTAAAACAATCGTCGCTTATTTTATTTAATTACTTAATTGAATAAGTGTATGGAAGCTCGTTTCCGCCACTAAAAAAAAAGGTTTTGAGAATTCTGACTTTTTTTCCTTAGATTTCTGACTTATCATCGGCTCTGAGATAAAAAGTAGGAATTCTGACTTAATAACTTGGGATAATGAGATAAAATGTCAGAATTCTGAGATAAAAAGTCAGAAATTAAGTCCGATTAAATTCTGAGGTATTAAGTCAGAGTTCTGATTTGTTATCTCAGAATTCCGAGTTATTAAGTCAGAAATCTGAGATAAAAAGTCAGAAAACTTTTTTTTTTCTTTTAGTGGCGGAAACGGGCTTTCATAAATAAGGTCAATAATTCGTCGCTTGAAAAAAACCGTCTCAAGTCAAGTGTCGCGCGCGTCACGTGACAGACTCAAGTCACGTGACCGCACGCGGAAGTTCCATTACACCGGCGCCAGTGCACCTTATAATAACGCGCTCCCGCACCTCGCGCCTTTAGTTCCCAACAAAAAACAAAAAACAAACAAACCCGAACTCTGAGTTTGACTAACAGCTGCCAACATGCACGTGTCAAACTCACTAGAAGAGTGGGGATTCACGCCCATTAAAGCCCTGGCGAAAAGCTCATGCAGAAAGATCTACTTAGCCACGTCAGGCGCGTACGAGCGCGCGATGGTGCTGAAGGTTCTGCCCAAAGACTCCGAGGTGAACGCGCTCCTCCACAGCGAGATCCGCAGCCTGTCGCTCCTCCAGCACCAGCACATCATCCAGCTGCAGGGCTTCTACGAGAGCGCGCGCGAGGTGGGCGTGGTCACCCCCTACCTGAACACGCTCCTCCTCCACCTGCAGAGGGCGGGGCCGCTGGGCGAGGTCGAGGCCCGGCCGCTGTTCCGTCAGCTGACGCTCGCCGTCCACCACATGCACCACACGGTGAGGATCACGCACGGACTCATCAGCAAGAGCAGCGTCCTCCTGGACCAGCAGCTCAACGTCAAGCTCACCGACTTCTCCCTCAGCGTTCAGTTCAAGAGCGGCCTGTCGTGGTCCAGCCCCGCGGTGAAGGACAACGTCCAGTATGACCTGTACTGCATGGGCCAGGTTCTGGAAGACCTGCTGGTGGAGGACGTGTCTGCTCACTGCAAACACATCCTGGAGCAGCTTTCCTGGCCGTTTGCTTTAAAGAACGAGTCCTTCACCACCACGGACATTCTGGACCACGACTGGCTGAGCAGCAGCTCGTCTCTTGCTCTGGAGCCGACCACTCCAAAATTTCGCCAGCATGTTCATGCAATAGCCCAAAATTGTGAAGCTTCAGGATGAACCCAAAAGCAAACGGGAACTCTCAGATGCTTAGCTTAGCACAACTGTGTTTATTTTAGGACGTTTCTTCTCACCCTCATGCAGGAGTTTGCGTTAAGTTTTCTTCTGGTTTTGCTCCGCAGGTTGTCGGGCGTTCCATGAAGCTGCAGCGACTCGGAGGAACAGAAAGTAAGAGAACTTACCTTGCTTTATACTGAACAAACGTGTGTTGAGGCTTTTTTTTTAGCAGTGTGTTTAGTGTTGAGACACATGCAGCTGAGGTGACCACTGCTTTTTAGAGTCTTTCTGCAGACTGAACACTATTTTTAGGTCAATTACTTGGAAAACACAGTTTGTAAACGTAAACTGCTTTATATTTTTAATAATTTTTTGTACTTATTCTTCTCATTTGTGACATTCATCGGATCATTCATCTAACGACAGGTAACAAATGACACAAGCAATGAAATTATTGTATTTAAAAGCACAACATTTTTCTAATTTCCCTGCCGATTGCTAGTTAACAGATTCATCCCGATATTTATTTTAATGAGGGTTGAAGTACGGGCGTATATCTCCGCTGAAGTTGCACTCGCTGAAGGTGTAGACGTGACGTTGGGCCTCAGGGTCGTAGAAGGAGACCAGAGCTTCCTCGTAGTCTACAAACACTCCCAGCTTCCTGGGTTTGATGGAGGGACAGAAATGGACTGGAGGATCTTCAAATGCGGCGTAAACTTCTCGACCGTAGAGCGCAATCACCCAGTAGCCCTCGCTGGGCTTGAAGGAAAGCTTTCCCTGTCTTCTGGAAGCTTCTCTCACCACACCCACTTCCCAACCTCCGTTTTTCCTCACATCCACTTCCCAGTAGGCTCTTCCGGACGTGATCCCACGCTCTCCCAGGATTCCACACACTTGATCAAACTGTTTGGGGCTGCAGGGCTTCTGTGGAGTTCCTCCTCTGTAGCTCACGGCTTTACGGTCTGGAGAAACCTGGAGACCCGGATGAGCTGTTTCTGTGTCTAGAGTCTCATCCACTGGGGAAAGAGAAGAATTACTGAATGTCTGGAAGATTGCACCAAAGAAACCCTCTAAACATACCTAAAAACTTCTTGACTCTCCTGAGATCTGTTGAGTGAGATGATAGTTATGTGCTATCTGAATTAACTATGAGTTACTGAAGGTTGTTATTTAGTGTAATTACTTTCTCGATGTGGGATAGACAGAGAATAGCTCTGCAGTGACGTCTATGTGGAGTTACTCACCAACCGAGGAAAGTTTCTCCATCTCGGCGTTGATTCCAGCCAGTAATGAGATCTTGACGTTGGTCGTTGGGCCAAACTTCAGGTCAGTGTCTATTGAAGCGATGCAGCCGTTCTGGAGACTGTCTGGCAAACGTGGATAATTCTAGAAGAGGAACTTGTTGAATCTCTCGACAAGCGACAGCGTGACTGTTACTGACCTGGATGAAGAGGACATCGTCTTCCCGGTTTATCTGATGGAAGGAGAGGATGAGCTCTTCAATCATCTTCACCTCTTTTTTGATCTGCTGACTTTTCTCCTTCATCTCTGTTTTCAAGCATTGACGTCCGTTCTGCAGCGGCATCAGAAGCTTTTCCTCTGATCTCCTCACCAGGTTCTTTATAGCAGTGAAGACTTCAGCTATCTCCTTCTGCTGCTGCTTTAATGTCTTCTACACAGAGGAGGCATCACAGGACATTAATTATTTGAACACTAGCTCCATCGTCTCTCCCTCATTCCCTGTTCCGGAGGCACACAGCCTTCTGACATCGTCTCCAACTTGTCTTGAATCTTTCTCTTAGACCCCTTCCAATGAGATGTCTGGAGCATCTTGCCTGGAGATGTTCTGTGAGCATTCAAGGTGCTCATGCCACCTCAGCTCACTTCTCAATAAGAAGAAGCAGCTCTTCTTCAAATTGGTCCGGGTTGGAGCTCCTCACACTTTTTCAGAGAGCACACTTCCACACTTTTGAAGGAAACTCGTTTCAGCTGCTTGTATCTGAGATCTTTCAGTCATGATCCAAAGCTCTTGACCATAGGTGAAAGTTGGAACGTAGGTGTACTGGTAAACTTGCTCTGTCATTCACCTGAACAATGAAATGTTTGACCAATACAGAACCTTGTACCTGTGAGTTTGTGACGGACTCCTGGAGATCCTCGAGGTTCTCCTTCTCACGACTGATCATCTCCGTGAGCTCTTCAATTTCTTTCTGCTGCTCATCCTGTGAAAACTTGAATTTCACTTAAACTTTTCATCTTTCACCGTGTCCTAGACTCGACCTCGACGGTCAACGTTCTGTTTTTTTACATGGACTAAAAACGTCCTTCTAGATTCCTTCTAGAACCACTAAAACCTCTGTTAGCTTCAATCCGACGCTTTCTTAAACATTCCGCCAGTGTGATGGGACTGCAGTGTTGGTGTGTCACCTGTCTTCTGCGTCTCTCGGTCTCCACCGGGACAACATCTCCAGACGTCTCCAAGCACAAGGAGCAGATGCAGCGCTTGTCCCGTCTGCAGTAGAGCTCCAGCGGTCGTCCATGTTCTCCACAGGCTCTGTCGCTGGGTCTCGCAGTGGGTTTGATCGGCTTGTGGCTCCTCAGGAGGCGGGTGAGGCAGGACTTCACCGCCAGGAAAGGCATCATCACTACGGACCACACAAACCTCTGAAACACACTCCTCACACTCCTGTTGTTCTGAACCGTCTGGACCTTCATGACCAGATTGTGCAGCAGCTTCTTCTGATGAGCACCGAGTGGAACTGAGGAGAGAAATGAAGCGTCTCACACCACACATTGATATTAGGACTCACACATTCACAATCTAAATTGGATCATCTCTTCTTTCCAACGTCTCTCCAGTCAGGACAGTTGTGGTCCAGTGGTTAGAGACTTTCACTAGCCCATTCACTAGCCCAAAGCTCAGAGCAGTAGAAAACCGCATTTATGCACAAAATACATTTTCCAAAAAAAATAAAATAACAATTTTTACGTTATTTTCTCTTAAAATACACGCTTTTTTCTTTATTTAACCAATCTAACTCAAATCTAACTCTAAATCTACTTGAATAATAGATTAAAAATAAAAAAGTCGATTCTAGTGGTCCGAACTCCAACTCCCAGAATTCTCAGCTTTTTCTTTTTCTTTATCGGACGCCATAAGAAAACAATCGTAGTGAAGGATTATTTTCCCTGTGCAGCAAACCCAGCGTTTTGATTGTATTTGTTCCCTGCTATCGACTCCTTGTCTGTGAGCATCGTTTTTGACTGTTTTCCGACACTTTTGGACTTTGTTTCTAGCCGTTAGCGCTAATTTACCGGATGCTCCATCTGTTTCAATACTGTAAATCTAAATTAAGGCTGTCATAAGATAAATCTTTTTAAAACTAATAAATCACACTTACCTATGTGTCCCTATGTTCCCACCATGTCAAAAAAACGAACAATCAATCTCAATTAAAAAAAAAAAATAAAAAAATAGTCCCCAGCTTTGTAATACTGTACCCATAAAACATTAAGCCATACTTTTTGTTCTATCTACAGATCCGTCGGACGTTTTAAAGTGAAACTCTCCGTCTAAAGACCTTCCTTACTCTGATCCGTTGCACGTCAAACAAACCTGAAACTGCCTATATCGTGCGTTCAATATTTTTTTAACGCCATTAAATATAAAAAATTAATTGCATGCGTTAACGCGCTAATTTTGACAGCACTAATCAAATTAGAAAGATTAGAAAAATACAATAATGTGTGTGTCTGCTCTCTTACACACTCTTAAATCGCGCTTCAGTCACGTCCTTCTTCTCTTCGTAGTTTCACTTCACACTTCTCACTAGTCGATGTGAATGCTTTTGTCTGCTCTTTTGTGGCTTTGGACTGGCTCTTGCTCTGAAGCTTTTTCACCAGCTCTTCTGGTGCATGAAGCTGATGAACGTGAAGCTGCTGGTGTTTGGCGAGGTTAGACGTTCTGCAGATGATTGTTTCTGCTGGTTTCTGGTGGTTTTTGCTGGTTTCTAGTGGTGTCTGCTGGTTTCTGGTGGTTTCTACTGGTTTCTGCAGGTTTCCAGTGGTTTCTAGTGGTGTCTGCTGGTTTCTAGTGGTTTCTGCAGGTGTCTGCTGGTTTCTAGTGGTTTCTGCAGGACTTTATTTTCTCAGTTTAGTGGTAGACTAAAGACGAGGTAGATTGTTTACATGATCATCTGCATATGCAAATTGTGAATCACAACGAGCGACTGTAAACAGCTGAGATTTGAATACCGACCGACTTTTGTATTGTTTTTTTAGACGTATCCGACAAATGATTCTTAGCTTTCTAGCAACGGGCAATAACTGAGAACATGCTGCGCTTGATGAAATCATTTAAAGTGGAATCAAAATACAACCATAATTTTAATCATTAGGGATGCACCGATACCGATACCGGTACCGATACCGGTATCGGTATCGGGCCCGATACCACATTTTCTAAAGTACTCGGTACTCGTCAAATGTCCGCCGATACCGGAAGTCGATACCGGAAGTGGATACGGAAGTGAGACATGTTTACGTTTGAGCGTTAACGCGGATTTAAAAAAATAAATTTCGTGCTGTTCTGTGTAGTAAGTGTCTCTATATAGCCTGTGTGGACATCTACTGTAACCTATTTTATACAAATTGCTTCACTTGCTTTGGATAAAAGCGTTTGCCAAATGACTGTAAAGAGCGGCGGAAAAAGGGTTAATCCCAAGCACCTCCTAAGCCACGCCCCAAGAGCCCCAGCAACAGGTATGTAGCTGTACCTGTAATATGTTGCAAACAACATGCTTTTAATTTTAAATAAATGTTCTTAGTTTCAAACTATCTTTTTTAATTATATGACCTGTATGACCTATTACCTGTACATTTAAATCATGTGTTTATTAAGTACTCGGTATCGGTATCGGCGAGTACTGAAATGCAAGTACTCGTACTTGTACTCGTTTTCCAAAAAAGTGGTATCGGTACATCCCTATTAATCATGTCTTAGAAATGTATACGTACACCGTTTATTAATTGTTGTAGCATAAATACAATTTAACGTTACCCTTGGAACTAAATATATATATATATATATATATATATATATTTTTTTTTTTTAATTAATAAATGTATTGTGTGTATAATGTGTATCTGCATCCTTACCTGTCAGAGATGAAGCTGATCTGCTCCTCCGTCTCCAGCTCCTCTGTGATTTAAAGAGTTTAAAGTCTTTCAGTTTCGTTTCCTTGACGATT
This sequence comes from Paedocypris micromegethes, assembly GCA_028031935.1. Taxonomy (NCBI): domain Eukaryota; kingdom Metazoa; phylum Chordata; class Actinopteri; order Cypriniformes; genus Paedocypris; species Paedocypris micromegethes. The sequence goes on from CM051504.1 coordinate 10,095,684, forward strand.
TCCATTTTCTTTCTCTCTCTGTCTCTCTCTCTCTCACTCTGTCTCTCTCTCACTCTCTCTCTCTGTCTGTCTGTCTCTCTCTCTCTCTCTCTCTCTCTCTCTCTCTCTCTCTCTCTCTTTCTCTCTTTCAAGTCCATCTCTCATCTCCTTCTCTCTTTCTCTATTTCTCTGTTCCTCTTCTCTCGTTTGTTCTTCTTTTCAAAGAAACAGAAAGTAAACTCCTACTGAAAAGCATTAAGTATTTGTTTTTTTAAATGTAGTGAAATCCTGCTACAAGATTTAAGTTCTAAATTAAACAATTCTAAAGATACATACTTTTCTTTTTTAATATTTGCACTTTTCTGTTTTAAATTGTTTTAAAATATATATATTTTTTAACACTTTACATTAACTCCTGGTGAAAGTGTCATCATGTCATAATCATCTTACAAATGATGATTATCATTCGTTACTTAACTTAAAACACCAGAAGCTGATTCCTCAACCTCAATAACTTAGTAACATCTAATATACTACGCATTTCTGATTATTACACACGTATTACTACATGTTTTCTGATTTGTATTTGTTTGTACACTACACATGCTGTACAGTCACCTTGAGAAAGTGTAGTTGTTATTACAAATATAAAAAAAAAAATCTTTTTTTATTGCGCATAAAACATGTTCATACATTTGCTTAAGAAGGATTTAAGTTCTGTGACTCAACACCAGCGACAGTGAGTTTAGTTCAAATGCAAAACGAGTGAATCAGTAAAACACACACTGCAGGGTAATGACAAAGAAGGCAAACTCTAAGCAAATTTGTAACAAATTTACAAACAACACAGGGAAATTTTTCGAGCTAGGTGCATTGGTTTACAATTTTCTTCAAACGCTTGTTTGACTTGTTCTCATCCTTAATTTGTGGGAAAATAACGATATTGTTATCTGATTTGTAGAAGGTTTTAAGATCATTCTGAAGTTTATCGATTGTTACTTTAGACACTCCTTGTTCCTTTTTCCCCGTCTTTGCGTTTATTATCTCGTCTGGCCCGTAGTAACCCTGGCTTGAGTAAACACCGTTCTGTAAACAGCAGGTCGCCATCCAGTAATACCTCGCCACAAACACTCTATTATTAATTTTAATGTTGTTTTGCGGAACTACTCCAGTTACTACGTACGCTTCTTCACAGTTCTTCAGCTTCTCAGCCACCTTTCCCTCATGTTTATTCCACGCTTCTTTATTGAATGAGCTCTCCTGTGGAGCAATGTTGGTCAGGGTGAAGGTGGACAGCATGGAGACATGAGTCCAGGTGTGTGAGACCGGATACAGGTGACCTCTGTCATATCCGCTCTCTTTATAGTCCTCGTTCACTGCCTGATTGCTCAAAGGTTTATTGTGCTTTTTGTCTCCAAGCCTCATGCATCTGTCCTCAGTGTTGTCAAAGTCCAGCTACAGGAAGAAAGAACCTTGTTTGAATGTTTAAAACCCTTTGAAATTCACGATTGATTAAAAATGGCTTTGACAGTCTGTCAAAGCCATTTTTAATGGCTTTGACATTAAAAAAATTGTCTTCTTTAAACTGAAGACAGTTGAAGCATAATTTTTGAGGGAAAAAAAAAACTCAACAGACAAAAGTTAACACCCATCATTAGTTTCATAAAATCCACAAACTCTGTAGTTTTAGAATACAAATATTTATGACAGACAGAAAACATGACTTAATGCAGAATTCTGAGAATTCTAGGAAGTCTGGAATGCAGAATTCTCAAATTTACTGACAAATAAAAACTCAAATTTGACTTTTTCGGTGTCACATATGAAGAAATGTCGCTCAATAAATTGAACGACATGAGTCGGACGAAAAAACTGGAATAAAATATCATCACAAAACTGCACCTACAGTACTGTACTCCTCACTCACCTGCGGCTCCATGTACCAGTTCTTCAGGACACATCTCCCGATCTGGTTGTGTCTTCTCACCTTCCCCAAGCTGAAGTTATACGCGGAGTAGAAGGGGATTCTGTGTGTGGTGCTGTACAGAGTCGCGTAGGTGTAGATCACCTCATTGTTCACACCGTACACACACTGGCAGATGTTCTTCAGCTTGACTTCTGGTTTAACTGGGAACACTGGAGGGTTTCCTCTGAAAAAGAACTTCTTGCACTGGCTGAACTTATCGACAACTTCACTCAGAGTGAAGAGAGGAAGGAGAAGAAGGAGGACGAGAAGCTTCATGTCTGTCTGTGGTGATCTAGTCAGAGAAAAACACGTCAGTTAGTTCGAGGAGAGAATCGTCTGTCATCAGAAACGCTTCGTCCAGTTACTGGTCATTGTTGTTTCTTCACGTCAAATGTAAAACTGTTTTCAGCGCAGTAGAAGGTCCGTGTTCTTTCTATAGTTTCGTTCCTCTTTAAGTCTTGAATCTACAGAAGTCTGGTCTAGTTATTTGTGACGCGCATGTAGTCGACAACGTCATCTGCTTCACATTCACTTCAGCATCAGAACCAGAATCAAACACGACACGCAGAACAACCACGAGAAACATCAGATTAACATCTCAGTCAGGCGTTTATGAGGCGGCGAACAGGAGAAATAGCCACGTATTTTAAAAAAGAAGCATGAAGTTGTGACGTGTGTTATTTGTAATTAATTGGTAAATAAAGCTAAACACATAACCAATTATTAGTATTGATTTTACTGGATAATTCTAATTATTTCATGATGTCCACTGACTTCTCTTACCTCTTCACAACCAGAAGCAGAAGTAAAGATGCTCAGGAAGAAACGACACAAGTAACACTTCTGCCCCTCCAACACACACACTCTCACCCCCACTCACACACACCACACCCACACACACACACACACCACCACACACCCACACACACACCACACACACACACACCACACACACACCACACACACAACACCACACACACACACACCACACTCTTTCACACACTCACACTCATGAATACACCATACACACACACACACACACACACACACACATTCACACAGGATGGAAATGAAGGTCTCTAGTGAAGCAGAAGTTGCTCTCGGTTTAATTGAATCTACATTGTTTTTCTGTTTTAGGAGTCCAGCATCATTGATAATAATGATAATAAATGATAATAATAATAATAATGATAATAATAATAATAATAATAATAATAATAATAATAATAATAATAATACAAAATTCTAAAGATACATACTTTTTTTTTTAATATTTGCACATTTCTGTTTTAAATTGTTAAAAAAAATATTTTGGAAATACTGTACTTTACATTTCTCCACACATTAACTCCTGGTGAAAGTGTCTTCATATGTCATAATCATCTCCTGAACTTCTGAAGAAACCACAAGCTGATTCCTCAACCTCAATAACTTAGTAATAACTAATATATTACATATTAATGATTATTACACACGTATTACTACATGTTTTCTGCTTTGTATTTGTTTGTGAGTGCTTTGTACACTACACATGCTGTACGGTCACCTTGAGAAAGTGTTGTTGTCATTACAAATCCATTCGTCAAGCATATATATACTGTATATATTTTTATTGCGCATAAAACATGTTCATACATTTGCTTAAGAAGGATTTAAGTTCTGTGACTCAACACCAGCGACAGTGAGTTTAGTTCAAATGCAAAACGAGTTGAATATGAATCAGTAAAACACACACTGCAGGGTGATGACAAAGAAGGCAAACTCTAAGCAAAAGCAACGATACAGGAAAATCATTCGACCTAGGTGCATTGGTTTACAACTGTCTTATGCTTGTTCGACTTGTTCTCATCCTTAATTGGTGGAAAAATAAAGATTTTCCCTGTAGAGGACTTGTAGAAGGTTTCAAGACGATTCTGAAGTTCATCGATTGGTACCGGACTCACTTTTAGTTCCTTTTCCCCCTTCACGTTTATTATCTCGTCTGGCCCGTAGTAACCCTGGCTTGAGTAAACACCGTCCTGTAAACGGCAGGTCGCCATCCAGTAATACCTCGCCACAGTCACTCTATTTTTAATTTTAATGCCGTCGTGCGGAACCACTCCAGTTACTACGTACGATTCTTCACAGGACTTCAGCTTCTCAGCCACCTTTCCCTCATGAATTCTCCATGCTCCTCTGTTGAATGAGCTCTCCTGTGGAGCAGCGTTGGTCAGGGTGAAGGTGGACAGCATGGAGACATGATTCCAGGTGTGTGAGACCGGATACAGGTGACCTTTGTCATATCCGCTCTCTTTATATTCCTCGTTCACTGCCTGATTGCTCAAAGTCTTTCTTCCTTCTTTACTTATGCATTTATTGTGTATCTTGTTAGTCTCGTCCAGCTACAGAAAGAAAGAAGCTCGTTTGAATGTGAAATTCATGGATAATGATGGCATGAACAGACACAGATAATCAACTAAAGACAGTTAAAACATAACTTCATACTCTTCACAACCAGAAGCAGAAGTAAAGATGCTCAGGAAGAAACGACACAAATAACACTTCTGCCCCTCCAACACACACACACACACACTCTCACACCCACTTTCACACACTCACACTCATAAACACACACACACACACACACACACACACACACACACACACACACACACACACACACACACACACACACACACACACACACACACACACACACACACACACACACACACACACACACACACACACACACACACACACACACACACACACACACACACACACACACATTCACACAGGATGGACATGAGGGTGAAGCAGTGAGTCGATAGAAGTTGCTCTCGATTTAATTGAATTTCTACATTGTTTTTCGGTTTTAGGAGTCCAGCATCATTGATAATAATGATAATAATAAAACAAAAATAATAGTAGTAATAATACAGTAATAACAATGATACTAATACTATAATAATAATAATAATAATAATAATAATAATAATAATTACAATATAATAACAAATAATAATTATAATCATTCAGACAAATGCAACAACTGATGTCTGGTCTGAGGACATTGATGTTGTAATAATAATAATAATAATAATAGTATTAATAATTCCTCATTCAATACATTACAATCACAGACACAGTTGTGCCTAAATAAAGGTTGTGTTACCGTCTGTTTTAGTGTCAGTCACTTACAGCACACAGTTTGTATGAAGACCATTCAGTTTTAAACACATTTGTGATATTAAATATTAATTCAGTCATTCCAGATTTTCTAGTTGGTTCCAGGAACTTCTACACGTCTCGTGGAGATCAGACTTACAGCAATAGTGTTGTCAACTCGACATTCTCCCTCGATTGAAAATCAAGTTTCATAATTTTAAATTAGATTTTATTTATTTTTTTTTATCACAATAACAAGTCAAAACCCAAACCAGAAAACTTTTAGAGAGTAAAACAGAGCAAAACACGAGTCGATGAGCAACAACAAGAGCACTCACACGCTAAACCACAAGAGAAAACGATTAAACATCATTAACAAGATCAACGACAGAAAAACTCCCCGTAAACTTCAAGCTTTATCCCAAGAGGAACCCTCGTAGATTACACACACAGATATATGTTTACTAGATGTTTACTCACGCTAAACACTGCTTACATTCTAAAAGTAAAACTGAACAAAACTTGCAAAACATTTTTAGCCAAATAAATGAATAAAAATCCTGGAAGATCTAAAGATGCATCATTTCGTATTATTGTGTTATAATGATTTACTTCGTTACTAATTTACTTCATTGTTTTATTCACTCTTTTAATAGGAGCTCATCACATACAATCTACAACAACTACTACTACTACTACTACTACTACTAGTTCAATTCAAATAAATGATATTTTACCCAGACTCAGTATTGTGAATGAAGGTACATAACATTCCGTAGACACTCACAACTACATCTAGAGTTCTATCTTCATTCCTTCAGTGCCGACACTTTCTTGCAGTGAACACAGATTTATCCCTTCTGCGTTCATATGAGGGTTGAAGTAGGGACGTATCTCTCCTTTGAAGTCGCACTCGCTGAAGGTGTAGACGTGACGTTTGGTCTTAAGGTCGTAGAAGGAGACCAGAGCTTCCTCGTAATCTACAAACACTCCCAGGTTCCTGGGTTTGATGGAGGGACCGAAATGGACTGGAGGCTCTTCAAAAGCAGCGTAAACTTCTCGGCCGTAGAGCGCGATCACCCAGTAGCCCTCGCTGGGCTTGAAGGAAAGCTTTCCCTGTCTTCTGGAAGCTTCTCTCACCACACCCACTTCCCAACCTCCGTTATTCCCCACATCCACTTCCCAGTAGGCTCTTCCGGACGTGATCCCACGCTCTCCCAGGACTCCACACACCTGATCAAACTGTTTGGGGCTGCAGGGCTTCTGTGGAGTTCCTCCTCTGTAGCTCACGGCTTTACGGTCTGGAGAAACCTGGAGACCCGGATGAGCTGTTTCTGTGTCTAGAGTCTCATCCACTGGGGAAAGAGAAGAATTACTGAACGTCTGGAAGATTGCAGGGAGAGTAGAAAGGTGGTTTGCTCTGGAAAGAAGTCATAGAAAGACAGAATACAGTCTAAACGAGGAGGAGAAGGGTGGAGGAGTAACGTTACAGGAGGAGGTGAAGAAGGTGCAGGAAAGAGACGGGAGGCAGAGATGGAGATGTTGAGCTTCTCCTTAAGAGTGACGAGGTTGGACAGAATACATCAGAAGAACAGCAGGTTACCTGTGTTAGTTTTCTTAACAACTTAACCAAGCCACAGAGGCCAGACTGAGAAGGTTTGGACATGTGCAGAGAAGGTATAGTGAAGATATTGGTAGAAGGAAGAGATGGAGCTGCCAGGAAAGAGGGCATGAGGACCAAGGAGGAGATTTATCAATGTGCCAATGGAGGACATGAGGATGGCTTTGGTCAGAGTGGAAAATTCCCGGGATAGAGTGAGGTGAAAAACGGTGAAAGATTCAACAAACTCCACCAAAGAACCTTCTAAACGTACCTAAAAATTTCTTGACTCTCCTGAGATCTGTTGAGTAGATGAGTGACGTGTCACTGAAGGTTGTTATCTAGCGTTTTTACTTCACATAGACGTCAGTCCTACAGAGCAGTTTTCTTGTAGAGTTACTCACCAACCGGGCAAAGTTTCTCCATCTCGGCGTTGATTCCAGCCAGTAATGAGATCTTGATGTTGGTCGTTGGGCCAAACTTCAGGTCGGTGTCTATTGAAGCGGTGCAGCCGTTCTGGAGACTGTCTGGCAAACGTGGATAATTCTAGAAGAGGAACATGTTGAATCTCTCGACAAGCGACAGCGTGACTGTTACTGACCTGGATGAAGAGGACATCGTCTTCCTGGTTTATCTGATGGAAGGAGAGGATGAGCTCTTCAATCATCTTCACCTCTTCTTGTATCTGCTGAGTTTTCTCCTTCATCTCTGTTCTCAAGCTATTCTGCCCGTTCTGCAGCGGAGCCTGAAGCTTTTCCTCTGATCTCCTCACCAGGTTCTTTATAGCAGTGAAGACTTCTTCAATCACCTTCTGCTGCTGTTCTAATGTCTCCTGCGCAGAGGAAAGGTTCGGTCGCTCATCTAAATAGTCACATTTATCGTACATTATGCATAATTTCTCAAAAGGCTTTTGAAAGTGTGTTAGAGACCCTCATGATGATGCTGGTGTTGCTTCCATAGTAAAAAGTTCTCATGGTTATTAATCACCACGCTCGTTCCTTCTAACCCTAGAGATTGCTGGTTAAGTTCTGAACACACTGGGCCATCACTACCTTTGTTCAGAATGGTTTTTCTTATACCATTTGTCTTATGGTCCAGACTTCAGAGTATTATGAGTCGTAAATACCGTTCTTCGACTTTACGACTGCCTAGCACTTTTTTGTCCTCGAGGGATGAAGAACGTTGTACCTGTGCGTTATTGACAGACTCCTTAAAGTCCTCCTGTTTCTCCTTCTTACGATTGATCATCTTGGTGAGCTCTTCAATATCTCTCTTCTGTTCAGCCTGTGAAAACACCATTTCATTTGAAACCATTCCAGTGTCCCGAACTCAACCTCAACAGTCAGCGTTCTTCTAAACGGTCCTGTGGTGATTGCAGCAGTGGTGTCTCACCTGTCTTCTGTGTCTCTCGGTCTCCACCGGGACAACATCTCCAGATGTCTCCACACACAAGGAGCAGATGCAGCGCTTGTCCCGTCTGCAGTAGAGCTCCAGGGGTCGTCCATGTTCTCCACAGGCTCTGTCGCTCAGTCTCGCAGTGGGTTTGATCAGCTTGTGGCTCTTGAACACGGGCGTCTGCTGGTGCTTATTCAGGTGGTGCTCACAGAAGGAGCGGAGGCAGAAGAGGCAGGACTTCACCGCTATTAGCTTCTTGCTTTCAGCACACATGTCACACGCGACCTCGCCTGTGTCTCCAGTGAAGACAGGCTGGTCCTTGAGCTGGATCTCGTTTGCTGCTGTCGTCATCGTGGTTGAGAAGGTTCTTGTGGAAGGATCTGGGTGTCTGGATAACAGAAAGTTCTTGTGTGAGAAACCACTAAGCTTTGGCTAAAACAGTTTTTCGTCAAGAGAACAGAACGAGTTCCAGGTGGAGTGACGCTTTGACTAATGAAAGTGCTTTTTACAAACACTTCTGCTGAATGAGGCTGATGAGCGTGAAGGTTCCTGCTGGTTCCTGCTGGTGTCTGGTAGCTTCTGTTTTTGTAGCCGCAGTGAATGTATTTAGTCAGTTTAGTGGTGAGACGAGGTTGAAAATTTTTTACATGTTCATCTGAATATGCAAATTGAGAATCAAAACAAACGGCTCTGATACATTTAGCTAAGCTTTGCATAGCAACGGCCAATGGATTTGTATTTTTAAAAAGTTTAAACACACCATCTCTCTCAAAGTTTTCTTTATCGTCAAGACAATGAAAGTTGTAGATTCAGACTGAAGGCATCACAACTATGAACGCGTGTGGAAATATATATTTACAATGCATAACAAAACAGTGTGAAACGATTAAAAGTGTGTCGTGTTTTAGGTTATTCAATGTAGCGTGTGAGCTGAGCATTAGTCAAAGCAAATGGTGACGCTACTTTGAGGAACGTAAAAAATTACACACTTTTAATTGTTTCACACTTTTTTGTTATGCACTTAACGTATATAATTCCACGTGTTCATTGTTTTGATGCCTTCAGTGTGAATCTACAAACTCCATTGTCATGACGATAAAGAAAACTTTGAGTGAGAATCTTAAAAGTTTAAACTTTTGGTCTGAACTGTATATACTTAATAAAATCTACATTTTGTTTTACATGAACACAGATCACTCTAGTTTTTGTGTGCTTTATTTCGTTATGATTTCAATAATAATAATACAATTTAAAGCTAAACATGAAAATTCATTTTGAGATTTTATGCAATAAAAACGTTTCAGTCACACCTGCTTCTCAGTCAAACATCTTTTTTTCTGGATTAATAAATGTAATGTAGTGTGTGTATAATGTGTATCTGCATCCTTACCTGTCAGAGATGAAGCTGATCTGCTCCTCCGTCTCCGACTCCTCTGTGTTTTAAAGAGTTTAAAGGCTTTCAGTTTCGTTTTCTTTGATTTCTCTCTCTCTCTCTCTCTCTCTCTCTCTCTCTCTCCCTGTGTCTTTTCTCTTTTTTTGCCGTTGGTGCTTCTGTTTTGTTTTTTGTTTGTTTCTCAAAGAAGCAGAAAGTATAGTTTCTTAGTCAAATGCAATATTTGCCTTTTAAATGTAGAGAAATGCAGCTACTGAGTTTAACGTTCTTCACTTCGGTTCCTCTGCGGACACACGATTTTAAAGATTTTGCCTTATAATTTAAATACTTTTTATTGTGTTTATATTTTGTTAAAAAACAATAGAATACAACGCAATGACTTTTGGTCACGTTTTACATGTCTCTGATTCCACACATGACTCCTGTAGGAAAGTAAATGTCACGTTTGTGTGTCATTATTGTGTGAATTGGAGAATCAAAATAATCCTCGTTTTCTGTTTAAAACTGTAGCTCAGGTAACAAAGAACAAGGGCACGGTAGACTCCGCAATCCGCCCACAGCTCACTAGTATCGACTTTATTAACTTCTTTAATAACAAAATTACTAATATCAAAATCGTATCCACAAATGCTGGGACAAAACCAATACCGAAACCAATCACACCCGCTGTCAAGCTCAGCACATTCAAACAGCTCAGCCCTGATGAGCTCACTGAGATTATAACCAAGACCAACACGACTTCCTGCTTACTTGACCCTATACCAACTTATTTACTTAAAGAAATCCTACCCTTAGTTATCGAACCAATCTTGAGTATTATAAATTCGTCACTAGTTCTAGGTCACGTGCCACAAGCGTTCAAACAGGCCGTCATATAACCGTTTATTAAGAAGCCACATCTTGATGCCGACGTGATCGCTCGATATAGACCAATTTCAAATTTTCCATTTATATCTAAAATTCTTGAAAAAGTTATTTCAGGACAACTCTGTACATTTCTTGAACAGAACGAACACATTTCAACACAGAAACGGCACTAATCCCACTCACCAACGATCTTCTAATGGCGTCAGATAAAGGGAACGTTTCACTCTTAGTTCTGTTAGATCTTAGTGCTGCTTTCGACACTATAGACAATGTCATTTTAATACATAGACTTGATCATTACGTTGGTATTTCTGGACACGCATTAGAGTGGTTTAGGTCCTATCTGTCTGATCGGTCTCATTTCGTCCATGTAAATGGAGTCTCATCACCCAGATTTAGTGTTAAATATGGAGTTCCACAAGGCTCAGTGCTCGGCCCAATCCTATTCGCACTTTATATGCTTCCACTAGGGGACTTAATCAGAAAGCATGGTCATGGCTTCCACTGTTACGCAGATGACACACAAATTTATATCTCGGCACGGCCTAATGAAATCTCAAAATTTGCCAATATACTAGTTTTGCTTCAGCGACATCAGTGATTGGATGACAAGTAATTTTCTCATGCTGAACTCAGACAAAACCGAATTATTACTTGTTAACTCAAACTTAAAGACTGATGCACCTGAATACAGTAAGAATACAATCTTAACGGGCTTGAAATCTCATCCTTACCAAAAGTGAAAAGCTTAGGTGTCATTTTAGATAGCAAACTCCCTTTTGAAAGTCACGTCACGTACACAACGTCTGTAGAACTGCCTTTTTTCACCTCAGGAATATCTCAAAGCTGCGTCACATGCTCTCCCGACCGGATGCAGTAAAACTGATACATGCGTTTATGACGTCACGGTTAGATTACTGTAATGGTCTTCTGGGAGGTTCTCCTGCCAAACTAATAGATAAACTTCAGTTGGTTCAGAATGCAGCTGCTAGATTACTCACCAGAACAAAAAAATTTAGCCATATTAGTCCAGTGTTAATGTCGCTACACTGGTTTCCTGTTAAATATCGCATTCGGTTTAAAATTCTCTTAATCACTTACTAAGCACTAAACGGTTTAGCTCCTCTATATCTCAGTGAGCTCATCACTTACTACGAGCCTACACGACTGCTGCGCTCTCAAAACTCCGGCCAGATTATAATACAGCGAATCTCTAAAATCTACCAGGGAGGAAGATCCTTTACATACTTAGCACCCAAACTATGGAATGCTCTGCCTAGTCCAATTCCAGACTCAGAATCAGTCAATTTAAGTCTAGCCCTGTAAGACCCATGGTTGTAAAATTACATCATTTCTTTCAAAAATTCTTAAAAATGGCCAACATTGTTTTTCTTCTCTCCAACCTACATTAACATATTCATGGGTTCTTATTATATGCCTCATAATTGCCATTAGCTCAAATAATGTTCATAGATCCAGTTTTTCCAGCCCTGAACTCACTCTACCTGAACATTTTCCATCGAGTTGATCTCCTTGTTTTTACGACTGGATTTATCAAGACTCATGTAAGTAAAATCCTTTAAATATTTTTTTCCGTGTTTATCGGGATGTCTTAAACACAACAAAATTGAGTTATTTTAGAAAACAATATTCAAACGTGATTTAGAGCTTTTTAAGTCTTTGAAGTAAATTTAGTTAGGAAAGTGCTCACGGGTGTGACCAATTTCTTTGTAGTATGTAATTTGAGATGTAATTGGCCACTCAGACAGTTTTGTTCTAAACCTGTCAGTTCCTTAGCATATCATTATTAATAATATCAAACACAACTTTAAGTATCACAGATTATTATTTATTTTATTGATTCACTTTTGATCTGATTGGCCGTCTGATCTCATTAGCTACTGTACTGTGTCGCTTCTGCTTGACGTCTGTCTCAGGGATCTGCTGGAGTTCTACACGTGTTTCTAGCGTGTCATCTTGATCTTTGCAGATTGTGTGAAGTTGTCTTTCAAAATGTTCTAGTTTTACTTTTTCATATTTCCTAAAACCCTGACAAGACTCTCAAAAACAAACTCACAGATTCATCCCCACAGCATTATGATCCCACCACCGTGTCTCACTAGGGCTCTCCCTCCTTTTCTCCACATCTCTATGATCAAAAAGAGATGTGGATTGTCATCTCAGATTGTCTTATCTGAGAAGTCTTTTCATCATCTGACTCCAAAATAAAATAGAAGGCAAGAATTGATCAACCAGAGCGTCTCTAGAAAAAAATGTCTTGGCTTGACAAAACACGGCCAAAGAAATCACACCAAGCATTTCACTATTGTTGATTCCCTAAAATGAATCTTTATTTTCTGTTAATCGAGCTGAGAGTGAGTGGTCAGATTAGTCGTGTCCAGTACGTGAGAACATCTTCCCGTCAGTAGTCACATTTAATTCAGAAAGGACTGAGGAGTTTATTCCTCCTCATCATCATCTTCATCCTGCTCAGCCTCTCTGTCTTCCTCCTCCTCCTCATCGTCACCATCATCAACCCCATCATCATCATCATCATCCCCATCATCATCATCATCATCATCATCATCATCATCACTTAACCCGTTGTAATAATCTGGGTTGATGTTGCCGGCCATCACGTCCTCTATCCAGGCGTCCAGTTCCTCCGCGGTCGGCATCTCCTCATCCTCGTCCATTTCCATCCAGACGCTGTCGGCCTGGCAACGAACCAAACCACAACAAATAAAGCCTCGCTCTGATTGGACGAACCAGCGGCCAAACTCACGTCCTCGACGTCCACCACGCCGATCTGAGGGGAGAAGAGGTCGATCCCAAAGGTCTTCTCCCAGTACGGCACCAGCTGTAGGGTCAGAGGTCAAAGGTCAGAACAGAAGACAATGGCATGCACTTCTTGCATATACTTTGGTTTATCATCAGCTTTGCATGGCAGAGTTTATAGAGAATGGAAAAAATTCAGCAGCTCCAATGTCTGTTGAAAATACAGACTGTCCAAAAAAAGTCAAATTTGCATGTTTTTTTCCTCTGGAGGCCAGAAGAAATTCAGACCTCTGTCCAGGAGGTGGCAGCAGAGAGCCACACAGAGCGTTCTGAACACCAGAAGCTATGGAGATGTTCACTTCACACCACATTTTCCCACACGCGTTCAGAAAAAACAACAATAATTGTGAATAAGCTACCAGTGGGAAGTCGTCAGGATCGATCCAGATGATGCTAAGGTTGGGGTTTTCCGTGTTTTCCTGAGCCACTTCCTTCAGGATCTCCAGGAACTCGTATCCGTCTGTGAAGAGCCAGCGGTCAGTGGTGGAACGTTCTGGAGAGCGACCGGCTCAGATGTTCACCAGGATCAGCCTCTTCTGCGAAGGCAACGATGTGCTGCCCATCGATGGCGTCCTCCTACAAACGAGACGGCGTCATTGTGGAGGTCTGTGGTCCACGCAGGCCTGAAGGTGGTCTTACCCAGATCTCGTACATGCTGTGAGGCTCCAGCTTCCTCAGGGTCGGCCTGCAGGAGAAGAGCTGAAGGATGAGGTGGTTTGCGGATGCTGAGGCGACGCTCTGACCTGCTGTGGTCCTCGATGTAGTCCACCAGCTGCTCCTCCGTGTAGGGCTGGTCCGGGATGGTCACTGGCTTGGTCATGAAGGGCTCGTAGAAGTCCACTTGATTCATGTCCAGGTTTAGTTTTGTGGCTATCTAGACGTCACATTGAGCAAATCAAGCAAAAGATGGGAATGACGTGTGTCCTATTGACTACCTGATCGACAATCTTGTTTACATGCTGAAATGCTGTTGACCATTCATCTCCTCAAGAATCCCAGAAGATGGATGAGTGCAGGCACTTACTTTGGGCTCAAAGGTGGCAAAGAACTTGATGAAGGGATGAAACTCTTCCGCCGCGTCGTCAAACTCGACAAAGTCTGAGGAAATAGATCCGACGTTTACTCGACTGGCTTAACCGTCTCGCTTGAGATCCACAATAATCCACAAACAATAATTGGCAATGCAAAATTGTGCAAATATTTCACCTTTGCAAAAAACTGTACACGTAATACTTCTGTTCTATCTGTCTAAACGTCCTTCCTTACTCTTATTCGATGCACGTTGAACAAACAGTGACTGCGTTAAAAATATCGCAATTTAGTATTTAAAATGAGTTGCATGCGTTAACGCGTTAATTTTGTTAGCCCCAACATTAAAAAAGTGGCGTATGACGCTCGGAACTCCTCCCACACTTCCTGGTCTAGCAGCTGCCAATCACATTCTCACCAGCCAATCAGAGTAAGCTCCGCCCCCATGTTCAAGTTCAACTTCTGAGCATTTGTAAGGCACTTTTCACAGTTTTAACCCTCTCAAAACGCAATATGTGAAGCTAGTGCCAAAAAAACAAATGAAATGACCAGAAACCTCCACGGCTTCTCCTGAATACTAACGTGGAGACTTCTCGCTCTTGAAGAAGCCGATGAGCTTGATGTCTTCGTCGATGTTGTGGAAGCCTTTGAGCTCCCGCTCGTTAAAGATGATCTCCACCGGATCCTCGATCACCTGAGATAAGACCATCATCTCCATCAGGTCTCCATCTTCTGGCCGCTGGGTTGAGACGTAGGATCACTCACGTCGTAGAGGAACTCCACCAGCGTGTCGGCTGCCAGAGCGCCGTCGTACTCGATGATCTCATCGTCCGCAAAGATGTAGATGCTGTCCACCTCATTCAGACCTGAGCACACCGGAATATTCTCTGAGTGCGTGTGAGATAACCAGAAATGCCGTAAATACCGTAACTACGAGAATATAAGCATCCCCTAGTTTTTTCAGGCACAAAATAAAATAACAAAAAAGCCCAAGTTCAGGCTACCGTATTTTCTGGACTATAAGCCGCACCTGTATATAAGCTGCATCCGCTCTATGATATGAATTATGATTTTGAATTGTAAACGTACATGTATGTAACTAAATAGATCCTTTCTTTTTTTCTGCATTTTATTTATCTTCATTATCAAAAAATCTACAAAATAGTACAAAATATCTACAAAACCTTTGTGTAAGTCGCATGGTTCAAAACCTATAAAAAAAAGTAGCTGCTTATAGTCTAGAAAATACGGTAAATACTTCTAATGAAATGCTTTTTTTTTTCATCTTTTTACAAACCTCCCTTGTAACTTGTATCACTTCAGTGTCATAATTGAATAATCAGGGTTCCTACATGTGCTTGAAATGCTTGAGTTCTAATTATGTGTTTCCAAGGCCTTAAAGATGCTTGAATTTTAAATGAAGTGCTTGAAAATGTAATTATACTTATTTCACAACAAACAAATACAGTAATAGCCCGAAGCACTTTACATATAAATGCCCTAATAAGTACCAAGCCCCTGTAAATTCAGACACATTTTATTATATATGATAGAATATGGTAATAATGTAATAAAATGTAAAAACAATAATGTAAAAAACATTTTACATAACTGTTATTGGGGAAAAGAAATCATGAAAAATAAGTACTATGGTACTAAAGTAAAAGAATAAAAATCTGTTTATTATTTGTCTTTGTTCCCTCTTATTACAGTAAAGAAAAAAAATGTAAAAATTAAATAATCTTTATCTCTTGAACAATAAAGTGAACTAAGCGTCTCGAGTCATTCGAGCATTTTGTTCTTTTGTTTTATATTGACTGTACATGAACTAATATTGACAGTCGATTAGACAGACAGCGACACTTGTCAAATTTCTACTACAAAGCACAACTTTGTTTTCGCATAATATCTCTTTAAATGTGATTAAAATGGCAAAGTTTCATTTTGGTTGTATTTAGGCAGACCGTTAAATAAACATTTCACTACTACTGTATGGTTCTGGAAAAGCTTAAATGTGGATCATGAAAATGCTTGAAAAGCGCTTTAATTTAAATTTAAAAATCTATTTTAGTGAAAATAATCGTCTTTCACGTTATTAATCGAGTAACTACGGTATATAATCTTGTGAATACTTTATCCAAGTTAATGATTGAATATTTGTGTAGATTTCAGCTGTAGGACTGAATTTTTCTCTTTCTTTTTCTTTTCTTCTCTTCTCTTTGTCTTATACTGTCTGTCTCTCTCTATTTCTCTTCTGCTCTGTCGCTGTAAAACTGTGTCTGTGTCTCTCTGTGTTGTTCTCTCTTGTACTTTCTATTGTTGATGGTTTCAAGGCTCAGGCAGATGCTCAGTCTCTTAAGAAACCTCTCGAAATATTAGTCTGGGTTCTATTCACTTGTTCCCCATTAGACGTCTCGGTCCAGAATGAAAGCAAGTCTTTTATATTTATTCGTTTAGCAGACATTTTTAACAGTATTTCAACAGAGTTTTTCGTATTTCTCTGATAGACCATGAAGGTCGTCATCACTAGACAGCGATGAGATGGAGGATAATAGTTTTATACAGGGATGAAAGGAAGATTTTAGAGCCGAGGTGAGGCAGGATGAGGAGAGACGGATCTTACCCAGCTTCTTGGCCACCGCGGCGTCTTTCTTCGAGTCCACCAGACCGAATCCGATGTCTTCGTCACTGAAGTCGTCAAGCACCTGAGCGGCGAGCTGGAGACAGACAGGAAGCTGAGCATCATCCGCTCCTCAGAAACTATGCCATCAGATTAGTCACCAAAATATCAAACCTACATTTCTATGAGACGAACGAAAATGCTTTATGTTGACGTTTTTTTTTTCTTTTTTTTTTCGCTTCCAATCTTCACGTTTTCGTTTGAAACTTTTTCTTATCTTAGTTTCATAATACAATACAGTATTTTGATGAGTATAAATTAAATGTCTACTATTATTCCAAAGGACTGTGCCCCCACAATAATTTAGCAATATTGTGCAAAAATAATGTGTGTAATCACAGTTTATTGTATAATAACTAGTGCTGTCGAATGATTAATATTTGAAAGATAATTAATCGCACTTCCCCGACCAAATTAGTCGCGATAAATCGGGATTAATCGCAACTAAATAACTGAAGCTTGTAATATTTAATATTGAAATGTAAAATGTAAATTAATGTAAACTAAACACAAATTAAACACTCTAATTTAGATTACTGTATTTAAATTACAGTTTAAATACTGTAATATAATTTAGTAGACTTTTTGTTCAATTTGCAATATATTTTCAACAAACAGCATACTTGCAAAAAACCTCCAAGAACCTTAAAATTACCTGTTGGCTTAAAAGATCTCTTAAAGAAAAAAATGTGTATGTCAATAAAACTTCAAAACAATAATTGGCAATTAAAATATATATTTCATCTTTGCAAAACACTGTACACATAATACTTTTGGTCTATCTATGGATCCATGTCAAAGTTTTAAAGCGAAACTCTCCGTCTAAACGTCCTTCCTTACTCGTATTCAATGCACGTTTAACACCAGAACCGCGTTAAAAATAAATATTGTGATTTCGCATTTAAAATTTATTGCATATGTTAACGCGCTAATTTTGACAGCCTTAACGTTAAAAAAGTGAAGAATGGCACTCTTTCTGGTCAAGCAGCTGCCAATCACATTCTCACCAGCCAATCAGAGTAAGGGCCGCCCCCACGTGAAGCTAGTGCCAGAATTCCAAACAAAAATAAAATGAAATGGACAAAAAAATCTGAAGCGAAAAAGTCAAAGTTTCAAAAAGAAAAGTGAAGCATTTACGCTTGTTTCTTAGAAATTTAAACTTGATATTTTCGGCACTAATCTGATGCCGTGAGAAACAGGCCATTGATCTCACAGTCTACAGCAGTTGTGCTTGAAACCACAGCCAAACATCTGAAGATCCAAAGCACAACCAGGACGCAGGACACAAACCATCACACATGCTACAGCTAGTTCCCCTCAGACTTTTGCTGTTCACGCTGGACGTCTGGAATCGAGTTTCACCGTCGGCGCCTCTTCATGCATCCAATCAAACTCATGCATCGATCCAGACGCAGAAAACCGACCTGCTCTTATCTACCACCTCCTGGCAAAGTTTGATGCCTACAACGGTGTTTTGTCAATAACTCAATCGCCGTCATATGTTCCTGGTCTTTTCCGAATGTCTTCAATAGTTTTGCTCTGCAGTCACAAAAAAACGTGTCTTCCAACGTCCCGAACAGAATCTCACCCGCCTCATGCATCCATCCATCATTCTCGGCGGATCTCACAGAAGAAGCTTTAGTAGCAGCCAAACGAAGACGTGACGGAGAAGAGCAGGACTTACCTGGTAGGTGAGAGCAGCCGGACTCGACAACAGCTGCAGAGAGCAGACGCCATTTTAGACCCAATCAGCTTCATCACACACGTCTACCTTCTACTCGTCTACTTTATCTTCTACTGCAGCTCATTTCCGTTTCACCTGGCTTTGTAATGTTTGCTAAGGACACTCAAAACCTTCGGCCTAATATACTTTTATATTCGGACGTATTTTGGTCTTGACGTTCATAATCTGAACAGAGAAGATGATGGTTTGAGAGAGGTGGAGGAAAGCCTCACACGGACACAATCACGGTCTTCAGTTATCATATCAACTCTCCAAAGAAGATCAAGGCTTCACAAGTCCATCAGAAAGGACTGGAGAACCTTACTGGAGGACAGACGTGTGGCCTTCAGACATTCTCTCTCAGACTGAAGAATTGGTGGTGGAACGTTTGTGAAGAAGTGGAGAGAACCAGATGCAACTCAACTTTTTCGCAAGTCTCCACCATCATGTCGGTATTTATTCTTCAGCCTGGAGATCTTCAGACCACGGAACAGTGTTGCGAATCCTTCTGTCTCCGTGGCTTTGCTCCACAGGAGGAGACACTGTTGGATGTGAAACTCGACTGTGATAAAAGTCAAGTGTGATTTTTGCTTCAGACTTTCTGAACTGGAAGCGGAGCAGCAGATGGCTGAGCTGGAGAACGTCAGTCAGATATGAATCACACTTCCAGCGTGAGTTCAGTCCGACGCCTCCGAACAATATTTGTACGAACGCGATTAACACCGAGACAAAGGGAACATTTTAGCATAATTGCTGTGGAGTAAAAGGCCACGAGTGAAGCTCTTCATCTGACGCCGAGGAGCAACTCAACACTCCAGCACTGAGGAACTCTGACCTTCACGCTCACACCACAGCGGCTTCAGCGAAGAAGAGAGGTCAAAGGTCAACGCCAAGCCATTACTGTTCACAGGTCAGATGACGCCAACTCTCTCTCTCTGTTTCTGTCTCTCTCTCTGTCTCTCTCTCTCTTTCTGTCTCTCTGTCTCTCTCTCTTTCTTAGTCTCTTCCTCTATCTCTCTCTCTCACTCAAATTTTCACTCACACTTTCTCACTCTCTCTCTCTCTCTCTCTCTCTCTCTCTGGGTGTATCTGAGTCTCTATCTCTCTCTCGCTTTCTTAGTCTCTTCCTCTCTGTCTCTCTCTCACTCAAACTTTCACTCACACTTTCAATCTCTCTCTTCTCTCTCTCTGTTTCTGTCTCTCTCACTGTCTGTCTGTTTCTCTCTCTCTCTCTCTCTCTCTCTCTCTCTCTTTCGTAGACTCTTCCTCTCTGTCTTTCTCTCACTCAAACTTTCACTCTCTCTCTCACTCTCTCTGTCTCTGGGTGTATCTGAGTCTCTCTCTTTGTCCACACTTTTCTTTATTCGCATTGAATCAACAGATTGAGCATCAACAAATGGAAATTGTAAATAGAAAATCAACAAATACAATTTCTATGAATGTCAGAAGTAAAATAAAATGCTAATGCAATTATGAACATAACATAAATAACATTCTGTTTACAGACTTTTCAGCGACTCGGATTAGTTACATTTCATAATTTGCTGATTGACCACTTTATTTAAATTTTACTTATATTTTTAACAGAGTGATCAAATGACATGTTTGAGTAGCATATTTACGGTAGATAAAATAATATATAGGACGAAATTCATTGATGAAATGAAGTCAGCGTCACGTTTAAAGAACCGATGTGGACAATCGTTAAGAGTATTATAGACTTATACAGTGTTTAAAATAGCACACACAATTTATAGACAAGGTTTTGTAGTGTAATATGTAGCATAATTATATGTAATGTTCAATATCATGTAATATTCTAACATATGTATAAACATAAAGTCCAGCCAATTTCCCCCTGAACCCACCAGCATCACGAATGAAGAACAGAGTTTGTAGTGTTAATGTCTGGAGAACAGAATCCGCTGCATTAATAGATCATGAGGCACACAGAACATTATATAAGAATAGACTGTGTGTGTGTGTGTGTGTGTGTGTGTGTGTGTCTGCGCACATCCTCTTGTCTTTCATGTCACCCTGTGTCCTGGAAATCATTGTAAAGCTCGATGATCCAAACTAGAATTTCAGAAGCTTCATTTCAAACATTGTGTTTGCGATTTTTTTTACGTATTTTCTAGAAGAGGATCTTGAAAGCGGCATAACCTTCGTTCCTTCTCATTCATGTCCGTCTGATTCAGTCAGGCGTGTGGAATCCATTCTCGGCCTTTCTCTTAAAGTGTGTTACGTCACACAGAGATGCTGAGCTGAATGATTCCTGCTGATGCGAGTCTGTCCACCAGGGGGCAGCGTCTCAACTCAGACCCCGACGCCACACAGACGAAGAAGCTTCTGAAATGTTTTTTTATTCCTTTTTTTTTAGATATAATTTTTTAAATTACATTTTTTTTTAATTCCTGAATTATGACAGCGGTGAATTATGGCATCAGATTAGTGCCACAGTTATCAAACGTAAATTTCTAAGAAACGAGCAAAATGTGTCACGTTTGAATAGTTTTTTTAAATTTTTCGCTTGCAATCTTCACTTTTTCGTTTGAAACTTTTTTTTTTTTTTGATTTCTGATTATTTTTATTAATTTCATTTTTTTTCTCGTTTGGATTTCTGGCACTAGCTTCACGTGGGGGCGGCCCTCGCTCTGATTGGCTGGTGAGAGTGTGATTGGCAGCGTTTGACCAGGAAGTGGGAACACGGCCTGCTCGCGATATTTAGTGCGCATATATACAACGTTCCACGTTACATTCTAGTTGGCACGGATTTAAAAAAGTTTTTAAAACAAACAGAACAAATTATCATTATTTGATTAATGATGGAGCAGAGTGCGCAATGTATAATAACAACAACAACAATAATAATAATAATACGTTTTCTTTGTATGGCGCCTATCAGGACCTCTGCACATACACAGTTACATAATATGTTCAGTATTTCGATGTGAAGAAACACAACGACCAACTATTAATCTCAAGTAGTCAGCCACCACAATGATTTAGCAATATTGTGCTAACTAACACTTTAATCACAGTTTATTTCATACAAATGATAAAAAAGCAGTGAACGACACTGTGTGTAAGCTCGCTGAACTCGTCCACCCACACTTCCTGGTCAAGCAGCTGCCAATCACATTCTCACCAGAAAATCAGAGTAAGCTCCGCCCCACAAAGTGAGCTCCGCCTCCACCAAGTCCAAACGCAAAAAAAATTAAGCAAACGGAAATAATCAAAAGTGAAAAAAATTTTCAAACGAAAATGTGAAGATTGCCAATTTGCTAGCGAAAAAAAAAATGTTTATGTGAAGAATTTTTCTTAGTTTCTTAGGAAATTGACTGATTCCATAGCGGAGTAACTTATGCTGCTAAATGAATGAGCAAACACGACACTCTCTGAATAAGTCCATATTCACCAAACATCCGCAAAGCTGTTTAACCCTCCACAATCTGGAAAGACCTCCAGACAGAAGGGGCGTGGCTATACCCGGTTATCCCCAACCCTCGTCACCATCAGCACCAGTAAAGCAGCTCAGCGTGACGTGTCGTGTCCATTATGCAAATAAGGCACTGTGACAGAAACATGGTCACGAATACTGTCAAAATTAACGCGTTAACGCACGAGATTCATTTTCAATAACTAAGCTGTTAAAAATAGCACCTAAGCTTTTCAATATATGCGATTTGATCAGGGGTGTAAGGTACTTTAGTAAATGTACTTTGTTACTTTACTTAAGTATGTTTTTGGATACTTTGTACTTGCACTGAGTATAAAAAATATAAGCAACTTTTACTCTCTGCTCCACTGCATTTGTGATTGAGTAACTGTACTTTTCACTCCACTACATTTGAACGAACGCTTATCGTTACTCGTTACATTTTTACATTCGAAATCGATTTATACCGCGGTTAATTTCTTGGGCGGACGAGGTGAATATCACCATCTTTAGGCTGCTGAAGGTAATGGAGGCTATTTGTGAATTAGAAACCACAAGAACGTGAATTAGGGGCGTAAAAATGTGTTTTACAAATGTTATTATATAATATATAATTTTTTATCAATTTATCTCAATAATATATTAATAATATATAATTTACTAATCAGATTAATCATTTTATTTTATATCTACTTGCAAATTTAAGTGATTGAGACTGACTTTATGTTCTTTTTATCTACTTTGTTCTACCAGTTTTCAAACATTGAGGTTAAATTCTGTTTCTGTCTTGGAAAACAATAGTTTGTTTTCAAATTTTTTTAATTCTTCTTAATACTTGAGTTCTTTTCAAATTGGATACTTTGCTACTTTGACTCAAGTCTTCTTGAAACTGGTGACTCGGTACTTGTATTGGAGTAGTTTTCACAGTAAGTATCTGTACTTTTACTCAAGTATGTCTGTCCGCTACTCTTTACACCCCTGGATTTGATCCGATCTTTATGGAACAACGACACTTGCAAGAACCGTTAACTCCTGCGTGTCCGTCACGCCTCTGAGAAAGACTTGAGCACGCACCTCGAGAGCGAGCTCCTCCACCTCAAACTGCCTCCGGGACATGCGGTTCCGCCCCACCGGCTTGTGGTGGTAGATCACCATCACGTCGTACTCCTGCATGTGGGACTTGTAGTTCTTGACGGTCAGCTGGTGGACCCGGTCCGTCCCGTCGTGCTCCGGCATCTCCAGGCCTCTCTCACCCTCGCACAGGCGGGCGAGCCACAGCAGGACCACCACACACGCCCACCTCATCGCTGCGGCTTCTGTGCGTCTGCGAGCTGAAGTCAAGGTGGCAGGAACCAGGCCATGTGCCACACACGGGACTGGACACACTGGTGGTGGGGTCTGTCCAGCGGGTTTGGGGAACCTGAGAGCAGCCGGATTCCATTCCCATATTAAGTTTTCCCAGGCCTTGGCATGCACTAAAAATACCACCCTGGAGGCAAGATGGCCGCCCCTGTGTGTGTGTGTGTGTGTGTGTGTCCAGCAGAGGTGTGAGGTACTTGAGTAAATGTACTTTGTTACTTTACTTAAGTATGTTTTCGGCTACTTTGTACTTGTACGGAGTATCAAAAAGAGAAGCAACTTTTACTTTCTACTCCACTGCATTTGTGACCGAGTAGCTGTACTTTTCACTCCACTACATTTGAATTTGCACTTACTGTTAGTCGTTACATTTTGATTGTGCGCGACAAGCCGGCATCGATGTTTATTGTTCATCTGTCGTCTGCTGAAGATACTAGAAGCTAATTGTGATTTACAAACCACGTGAACGTGACTTAGATGCGTGAATGTTTACCAGGATTTTATTGTATAGGATTTATTTTATTTATTTTGCACATTTGAGTTTGATTGAGACTGACTTTATGTTCTTTAAGTAATTAGTTAAACCATTTTTTCAGTGTTAAATTTAGTTTCTGTGTTAGAAGACTTTTCAACGTTTTTTTTGTATTTTTTTGTGCCTAAATTCAGCATGAGTAAAATACTTAAGTACTTTTAAAATCCGGTACTTTGCCACTTTGACTCAAGTCTTTTTTATAGTGGTGACTTTTTACTTGTATTGGAGTAACTTATACAGTACGTGTCTGTACTTTTACTTGAGTATTGTTGTCTGGTTCCACGTGTTTCTGTGGTTTCACTCTCTTGTGCGTTTAGTAGTCGTGGGCATCGGGAACAGATGATGCTAATCACGCATACGTGAATCTGCCTGGTGAAACTGATATACGTGAGATATTAATACCCCTGACACCCGATGCCATCACACACACACACACACACAGCGAGTCTGGTGAAGGAAGCGTCTTTTATTCTCAGACTGGTGGTTTACACCTCGTGATCTTCTCCGTGAAACATCTGGCTGAAGTGTGAGGGGCGTGGCGTTCGTTAAGGGAGGATGTAACGCAGTTAGACGTTGGTTTAGTGATTGCTGGCCACGCCCACTTCTGATGCCACCCGAGGCAACACTCCCGGGTCAGTGTGAGCCCGCGGCCACTAGATGGCGCTGATCTGGGGTGTGATTGAGACGAAAGGGATTATGACTGGATAATGAAGCACATCTGAGTGACAGGATTCTACTGTTTATGTGTCTTACATACCACACACACACACACACACACACTCTCAGAAGTCAGAAAGAGCTTTATTGCCAGGTTCCATAAAGAGCACTTTATGGAACTTGGAATGTGTCTTGGTGTAAATGGTGCTACACGACATACATTCAACATTCAGTTGCACAGACAGAACCGTGACATAAAGTGACAGTACACATCAGGGGAAGGGGAGATATAAACATGTAACCTAAACATAAACAAATATAAACACATCTGAGCAGTGTGTTGGTCTAAGTGGCTGTAGAAGTCATTGTATCTCTCTCACACACACACACACACACACACACACACACACACGCATACACTCACTCTCTCTCACACACACACA
>CM051504.1:10131349-10141361 GCA_028031935.1 Paedocypris micromegethes
TCTGGCTCTCTCTCTTTGTCTCTTTCTCTACATCACTCTCTCTACATCACACACTCTCTCTCTCTCTCTCTCTCTCTCTGTCGCCCCCGCTGGTGATGTGAGTAAGTGCACGAGCAGCAGAATGTGGGGCATCATCAGATCAGTGTCTCTGCTCTACAGCTGCTGTCACGATCCCCGCGCGCATGTTCCTCTCCGTTCCTCCCTCCGTCTGTAGAGATGGACAGATCAGTGGAACACACAGGCGTGGGCTGGAGATGGGTCGCCCTCACGCGTCTCCTCTCGCTCTCTCTCTCTCTCAGAGGATGTCGGAGTACAGCTCGATGCTGAGTGACCTGTCGGAGAACATCACCAACGAAGACCTGGAGCAGCTGAAGTCGGCCTGCAAGGAGGACATCCCCGAGGAGCAGAGCAACTCCATCACCTCCTCTCGGGAGTGGTTCAGCTACCTGGAGAAGAACGACAAGCTGGCTGAAGGTGAGGAGATGATGGTGGAGATGTGTCCAGATGTTTGACCGCCCTGATGGCCGCAGATAACCTGTCCTACATCGAGCACATCTTTGAGATCTCGCGGCGGCCCGACCTCCTGACCCGCGTCATCGAGTACCGCACCACCGTGCTGAAGATCTCGGAGGACGAGGAGATCGACACCAAACTCACCCGCATCCCGTCTGCGAAGAAGTACAAGGGTAACGCTTTCCGCTCGTCTCCAGGCTAGGTGGTAGGCTAGTTTCAAATCTCAATTTCAAAATAAATTAAAGGCAGTTGATTGGGCGTAGGGCTGGGCGATTCATCGAAAAAAAATCGAAATCGAAACTCACAATTTAACTGAACAAATTCAAATCGTTCCAGGTTGGTTATTTCAATTACGGTCTCTTTAGTGACATGACACAATCACCAATATATGCACAATTTTTATTATAAATTATATCTTATTATAAATTAGTAATCTGCTTTCAAATATAAATTCCAAATGAAAAGTCACAAATAAAAAAAAAAGGCAGTTAATTAAGCGTAGGGCTGGGCGATTCGTCGAAAAATAATCGAAATCGAAATTCACAATTTAACTGAACAAATTCAAATTGTTCCAGGTTGATTATTTCAATTACTGTCTCTTTAAGAAAACTTCCAGATGTGGAGTCACGTGACCCCGCTCCGCTCATGGAGTGAATGAGCAGCTTGACTTATACAGTGTATATGTGTGGCTTATACACTGTGTATATAGCGACATGACAAGATCACCAAGATATGCACACTTATTATTATAATTTATAGCTTATTATAAATTAGTAGTCTGCAAAGAAATACAAGGGTAACATTTTTTTTCATCTTCAGACTAGTAGTCTGACTGGTAGTCTTGTTTCACATCTAAATAAAAAAAAAAAGTCACTAATAAAAAAATGATGTTGCTTAAGCGTAGGACTGGATGATTAATCAAAAATAATCAAAATCGAAATTCACAACTAAAAATCATTTAAATCTTTCCAGGTTGATTATTTCGATTACTGTCCCTTTAAGAAAACTTCCAGATGTGGAGTCACGTGACCCCGCTCCGCTCATGGAGTGAATGAGCAGCTTGACTTATACAGTGTGGCTTATACACTGTGTATATTGTGACATGACAAGATCACCAAGATATCCACACTTATTATTATAAATGATATCTTATTATAAATTAGCAGTCTAGTTTCAAATATAATATTCAAATTAAAAGTCACAAATAAAAAAATGATGTTGCTTAAGCGTAGGACTGGATGATTAATCAAAAATAATCGAAATCGAAATTCACAACTAAAAACCGTTCAAATCTTTCCAGGTTGATTATTTCGATTACTGTCCCTTTAAGAAAACTTCCAAATGTGGAGTCACGTGACCCCGCTCCGCTCATGGAGTGAATGAGCAGCTTGACTTATATACCATGTATATAGTGTATATGTACAAGATCACTAAGATATGCTCAGGATACATTTTATTATAAATAAATATGAATATATATGAATAATAAGAGTTATTTCATTTATTCTAGAACTGCTAATTTTCCATATAAATAAGAAACTATTAAAAATAATTTATTCTGTTTCCAAATGGCAAAGGTTTTTTATTTTTTATTTGTTTTAGGCCCTGTGCGCTATAATTTAGTTGTTGTCTCTATTAAATAAGTTGTTGTCGTCCAATGAATTAATTTATTTATTCATTCAAACATGTTACATAACAAATAATAACAACATAAAGCCAACACATTATAATAAGAATCATCTTTCCCATGATACATGCTTGAAAGAAGTAGAAATAAGCACAATTTTTCTAGTCCCGCCCCCTTTTATATTCAGCTTTAACACATAAGTCTTAATCTTCCTTTAATACCTGTACTAATATCCACGTACCTTACACAACTGTATCCACAGCAACATCATACATTATCGTAGACTTTTATCATGAATCATTTTTATAATTATTCTGCGTTATCAATATAATTCAAATAAATGTCCATTTCATATTTAAATTTGAAATGTTTTAGGTTAGGTTAGTACATTGCTTTTTCTCTTCTACTAAATTATTCCACAACTTTACTCCTAAATAATCATATATATGTGCGTGTTTCCTTCAATTGTTATAAGTAATGCACACTTTATTCAAAACTCTCTCACTTTTGATGTGAGCACATTGTACAAAACTTGTCAGAGAACTGCGAGGGCAAACAAATATAAATAAATAAAATAATCGGTCATCAATCGTGTTAAAATGTTAATTCATCGAGATTTATATTTTTGGCACAAGTGCCCCGCCCTACCAACTCCGTCATCAAGGAAAACCCTTTTTGTTTTCAGACATCATTCGCCAACCATCCGAAGATGAGATCATCAAACTGGCCCCTCCCCCGAAAAAGGCGTGAGGTCAGAGTTCGTGACCTGTCCTCGTCGTCCCTGGCACTTCATCTTGACCCCGCCCACTGCCCCGCCCTCAACAACTACCAGACAGACAGAAACCAATCCAATCAGCGTTGAAGCTGCCCCGCCCCCTCAGGGTCACGGAACGCACGCAGAGAGGGAAACGGACCAATCACAGCCATGTTTGCCAAACCAGATGCGTGTGTGTGTGTGTGTGTGTGTGTGTGCAGGATTCCCTTTAAATTACACAAACGTAAGAAGCTCATCCACGTTTCACTTTAATCTCAGAACGCCGTCGTCTGCCTTCAGTAGAAGATTCCGCAGTTCCTCGCCATTCTGAACTATTTAGATATTTAACAAGCGTCAAAATAATCGCGTGAAGAGATTTAGAGTTGGTGCAGTATTATAGTGTTAACACATCCATCAGATTAGACGGATGGAGAAAACATATAAACCACATGTAGATACACGTATATATATATTTTTCGTCATTCCTGTGTAATGAAATTAAAGGCGTTTATTTTTTTCACACAAGCTTTAAAAAAAAAAATTTGACAATTTGACGACTACTGTGAATTAACTGTCAAGATCCCGGTGTTACTGTTATTATATTTAGGAAACGCTTAAACGCTTAACTTGGTAAAGTGTTTTGGCGCTGATCGCTTGTCATCGCTAGCTGAACGACTGTTGAAACGCGGCCATCACGGTGTCGTCGCGCGGCCCTGCAGACTGTTGCTTTTTTACTCCGCGCATCCGTAACGTTTGCGATAGTGATTCGGTGAAATGATCCCGTCGTGATGTAGAAAACGGTAAACGAGTCTGAAGGACGCGTCAGGTTTACCGCTGTTACCGTGAAGTCTCCGTAAAGTTCGCAGAACGTGTTTGTCAATAGTTCAGAAATTCGCGGGAGTTTTTTTTTCGCCGCCTGACGAAACGGATCGGACACGTTTCTTGTCCGTGTCGTAGAGAATTCCACTACATTCCTAATATTCCGCGGCTTCTGAGCGTTCCAGGCGTTTGGTTCTATATTATATATATATCTATAGTCACTTTCGCGGAACATCCGTAGCTTCGCCATGTGACATTTCGATCTCAGAAGCGTTTCCGCGTTTGGCGAGGTGCCAAAGAGACGAAGATCACGACGCCGTTCCTGACGTTGTGCTCGTGTCGTGACTCGCGTGGCGTCGTTTCTCATGGTGGGCGTGTCCTTCTCTAGTTCCGCCTCCTGTTGTGTCGGCGTCTGTCTTCGCTATCAACTTTGCTATTCCAGCGACTCAAGGGCTCGGAAGGTTCCGGATCACGGCGGGACGCTGCGCTCACCACGTGTGTGTGTGGGATGTGGGGAAGCCGTATTGTGTCCGTCATTAGTCGTGTGGGCCGGCAGGGGGCGCTGCGGCGGGATTCATAGGTGCAAAAACGGCCCGGCTGGCGACTAATGATGACGTCACACCCCGGTTACAGCACTCGAGCTTTTTTTTTTTTTTTTTTTTTAATTGTCAGAGTAAATAATTTCACAAAACGTTAACAACTTTCAAAGCACGTAAATGTATGAGTGTATAGAAAACCTTTATGCTGTGCAGTCTGGTTTAATTTGCCCAAATATCGTTACACAATGTTACACAATGATGAGTATAATCAGTCATATTGATAGCTATAATCAAAAGCAGCGTCATACAGTAGTCAACAGGGTGTTTAAGCTGAGTATATAGTTAACATTTGACCGCAAAGGTTATATTTTACAAAAGCGCATTGCATTCACCAATTTTTTTTTTTTTTGGGTGGCTTGAAAAAAAAAACAGCTCATTTTTTGCACCTGGAGAAGTTTGTGGCACTGTGACTCGGAGTGCACATACAAGGACAATGGATCAAATATAAGGTTTACTTCGCTTTTATTTTTTTCTTGGATTGCGACACGCAGAGATTTTATTGTCATTACCTCATCTGGATGGAATTAGTATTGTATAGTATTGTAATACTCATTAGTATGTCAACACTTGTATACGGAAGCGCATTGCATTCACCGTTTTTTTTAGCATCCCCCCAAAAAAAAAAAGTGAATGCAACGAGCTGTTTTTTTTTTTCCAAGCCCAAAAATATGGTGAATGTAATGCGCTTCCGTAATATCCGTAATATAATCCGTAATATCTTGGCAACTTAGAAACCAATCAAATAGTGTGACGTCATCATTATTCGCCAGTCCGAGCCGTTGAAACGACGTCACGGTATTACAAACATATCAGCCTTGATGATGCTGCACGACACCGGAGCGACTGGCGCGTGTGTTATTACACTTTCTCCTCAGATAACCCTTCTGTTCATTCTGTTTAATGATGTACAGAATTTGCAGTGAACGATTTTAGACGCAGTTCCGTTTAATCCCGACCACAATCGGCTCTTTTTCTTCGCGCGGAAGGTTTTTTTTATATTCTCGTTGAGTGGTGATCGTGCTTGTACGCCAAACTATATCGTGGATTCATAGAAGTGCGTTTTATTTGTATTTATTTGTACGACGTGACGTTGAAGTACTTTACTAACTACGGGGCGACTGCATGATATTTATTGTAATACTAAATCGGTTTTAATTTAGGACAGTTCGGTTTTTACTTTACCTGGTGATTTCAATGTCAGTTCGTCATTTCTTGATTTTCCTTTTCCTCGTGAACCAAGATCAGTGTTGTAGTTTGGTGCGGTGATGGCCAGAGCAAGGTTCTTTACGCATTTGTGTGTGTGTGTGTGTGTGTGTGTGTGTAACACTTTTTGTTAAACTTTATTTCTCAGACGTTCAGACCGGTGTTCTGAAAATTCTTCATACAGCTCAGATTTTCCTACACGTATGTCACTGCAAGCGCGTTAAAACACGCCAAAACTGAATACTAATATAAATAACTACTAAACATAGTAACTTGTTAGGAATATCTTGTGTACTGTTATAAGTGTCCATGTTCATTTAGTGTATTTATTTTTATTCATTGATCCAACGCTACAATGTCAAAAGTACAGGTAGGAATGTTTGTACGATCAAGTAGGAGAAGAAACGATAGATATAACGAATTTTTTTAACACTCATGTTACGCAGAAAGTAGAAAAATCTGAGCGGAGAATAGTCGAGCAGTGACGTAGTTTCAACACGCATACTCAGCGCGCAGTGTAGGAAATTCTGAGATGTAGGAGGAATTTTCAGAACCGGAAGTGAAATCTGAATGAGTCGGAACCAAAACCAGACAGAGTTTTAGTTGCTGCTGCCACGTAAACACGTAAAAACTCGATGAAGAGGAGGAAGTGCGAGATTCAAACACATTGACGTGCAAATATTGTACAACTTACAGCGATTTCGGTAACGAATCTGTACATTTTACAGTGATTTTTCAGTCAACCGTGATTCGTTTGTAAAGAGTTTCAGATTTTTCTGTATAATTTTTGTAGATTTTTTCGTAACATGTGACTGTTACTGTTACGTTCACAGTCATTCGTCCATAACGTATTTACAGTGATGATTCTGTAAAGGTTTTTGTTATATTTCGGAAAGAGAAGCGACGCGTCTGTGACGTTGACTGAAGAGTTACAGTGAGTTTACAGTAACGTCTGTGTAAAGTGATGCTCCATTTGTAGGAACTTTAAAGCCCAGCAAACTACAAACTACTACATGTTCCTGTGTTTTAATTTTGCAGTGACAAATCTGTCGAGTTCCCAGTAAAGGTTTTGTTTGTAATGAAGCTGGAGTGGAATCTGCTCGGTGGCTTTGCTGTGACGTGATGCTGCTGTGAAGAGGTTTTTAAGTCAAACTTTGCTCGTGTTTGTTTCCTCACGGTTCCACAGCTCAAGTGAATCGCGCTTCTGTTGAGTTTGAATCTTGTTTCTGATGGTTTTGTGGGCGTGGACATTGCTTGATGGAGTGATGACGGGGTGGAGCCTGTGACGTGTGTGTGGGGGCGTGGCTTCTGTGTTGAGTGATTGGGCTGAACTGAAACGATGCAGTTTTATCATTGTGTGTAAAAACGGACACGCACACATTATATATAAACAATATTATATATTAAAATATATTTGCTAACCGATTCAAGTGTGTGTTGGATTTCTTTGCCAGAGTCTCAAAAAAATCCTCATGTAAATAAAATGCTGTATGTTTATTTATTTATTTTTTTGATGATGATGAAAAAGAAGAGTATCATTTATATACTGAAATTTTATATACATGTTATGTTAATATATGCATGTATTTATTTTTCTAAAATATTTTTACCAATTTGAGTTTCTGTGTTCTCTTCCGCCCTCGTGTGGACAAAAACAGCATTACATGTATTGATTTATTTCCCCTTTACTATTAAAAGCAATCTTAAAGTCTTAACATATTTTATTATTTCATCGCAATGTTTAAATAAACTAAACAAAATGTTAGACAAGTTTATCTGCATAAAATGTGACAACTATTTTCTCAAAAGAGGTGTGGCGCGTTCGGAGAAGACGCCTGGATCTGACGTCACGTCACTGGGCGGGCGTGAATTTTTAACTTTCACTTTCGAGTAGGACTTTTGACGGAATTTCGTCTTCGCGTGAACAGAAGCTTCTACCGAGAAGTGTTTATTTTCGCTAAGTAAAAACTAATAACGTGCTGCTTGTCTACAGGTAAGAGTCTGCATGAATTTAAAGGAGTCGTTAAATCTGTGTGTTGTTGAGAAACGATTAGCTAAACGTGCTCGACGCTCCACTCAAGAGGTGAGTAACATTTTGACCTTTATATTTGCATTTAATGTATACGTCGCTTAAAATGCTTTGCGCAAATGGGACATTTTCTTTTCACACGTAAAGTTTTTTTTTCAACGTAAACTTTTACTACGTAAAGTTTCACTGTTTCTTTGGCGCCCTCGTGTGGCCGGAAAGCAAACAGCGCCGCAAAAGTTCTATCAAAAACTCATGCGTTCTTGACCTTTTAGTGGTTTTCCATTATTTGCAAAAGCAAAATAAAAAAGATTGTAAAACGAGACAAACCTGAGAATTGGCCGTTTTGATTTTGTGTGTGTTTGCAGTGATCCAGCATGAGCGTCCCTGTGGTTCTTCTGAAGTATCTGGAGGAGCTGGATTCTGAAGAGCTGGAGAAGTTCCAGTGGTTTCTGACTCAGGAAGTCCATTCCTTCCCCTCCATCCCCAGAAGTCGGGTTCACAAGAAAAGCCGCTGTGACGTCGTGAGCTGCATGATTCAGTTTCACGGCCCAGAAGAAGCTTCAAAACGGACGTCTGTGATTCTGGAGCAGATGAAGAGAAAAACTCTCGCTGAGAAGCTGCGGACAGAACTACACATCACCGGTGAATAGTGTCATTTAACTTTACATCACTATCAACGGCCTTTTTTTCCAACCGGATGAGTTTAGAGACAAAGTTTAGATATTCGTTTAACCACTTAGATCTTTGTGACATCACGCATCAAGATAAAACCTCATACGATTTTGCGTAACGATGCCGATAAATATCGTCTGTAAAACGTGCCATATAATAAAGGAGAATGTGGATAAAGGAACGACTCTACACTTTAAATGAAGCATGAGGCTTGGAATTTTCATTAAATATGTATGTGATTACAAAAAGAAATATGCACATGTCCAAAAAAATGTTGTTCTGTATTTCTCCTGAAATATTGAGAACATTTTGGTAAAAACAAACTCAAATGTAATGTAATTTCACCTCTTTTTTTAAGCAAACCAGTGCCAATTTTAGGGTCAATTTAGGGAACAATTTCAGCTCAGAGATTGAGAAAACGAGAATTCACATATATTTTAAGAGAATTGGTTAGATTGGTTTTTGTTTTTAATTGAGTGACGTTTGAATCTCAACACGTGGAGCGATTCAATGCCATTTTGATGAACAGCAAATGATGAGTGACCGTTTTTTAGCAAAAAAGAAAAAAAAGGGAAAGAGATTTAGCAAATAGATTAGATTGTCAGACGAGCTCGTTTCTTGAAAGAGCCAATGAGAAGCTTGCACGTGTTCTTGAACCTTTTTTAAACTTTAAAATTAAGCACAAACCTGTTTACATAAACCTCTTACATTGTAGCAACAAGCAATTAGTAAATTGAGAAAATATGTTTCAATCCTGATATGATCAAATAGTAGTAGATGCAATTATACACATTATTGTTGTTATTTTATAATTCCGACCTCTGTGCCAGTATGTCAAGCCCCAAAAGACGCAGGATATGAATCACTCGTATAGATTCCTGGCCTCTGCTCAATAAAAATAAGCAAATTCTGTTATATTTGCTTAATTTAAAAGCACAAACCACAAACACATGTAAAAATTATCAAGCGTCAGGCTAAATATTTATTTTTATATATTTTCAATATTTATTCTAAAAAAAATGTTTCAAAATTATTCCTCTTAAAAAAAGTAGGCTTTACAGAACAAATAAAAAGAAAAAAGTATGGTAACATACTATGTAACAATAGCATGTTGTTTCGAAGTAGACACCACGTCACATTTTTTTACAGTGTATACATGATAAAAATTATTACAGTATATATTACAATCACATTCTTGATGCATCCACAGAGGTCAGTCCTGAGGCGGAGACTGGACCATCACAGCATCAGCAGACCAGCACAGAAGGTCTGAGCGTCTGTTAACCCTTTACACGCTGCTCTCCTGACCCTGACCAGCTCTTCTCTCCTCCAGCAGCGCGTCTCTCTGCCGTCCAGTTCGTGGATCAGCACGAGAGTCTCCTGATCCAGAGAGTGTCCTGCGTGGAGCCCATCGCTGACAATCTGAAGGCTCTGATAGGCAAAGAGAAATACAACAACGTCCTGTCAGAGAAAACGACACAAGCCAAGATGAGGACGCTGATGCTTTTCATGACCACCGCGACACTGAAGGAACGGCTTTACCAGAGTCTTTGTTTGAACGAGCGCCCCCTGGTGGAAGATCTGATGAAGTAGCCTGGACCTGATGGGAATGTTCACTGTGTTTAAGTCTGTAGTGATCACAGTATAGATGCTACCTCATGATCTTTCATTTTCACTGCAAGCGATTATTCTGTGGAATCAGATTAGTGGCAAAAATATCAAACGTAAATTTCCACTTCTCGTGAGAATTTTTTTTTTTTTGTACATTTGGTTACTTTTTTTTTTTTTTTTTTTTT
>CM051504.1:10141375-10158875 GCA_028031935.1 Paedocypris micromegethes
AAAAAAAAAAAAAAAGGTTCAAGCGAAAACAAGATTGCACGCGAAAATACTGATTCCATATTATTTAAATATTTTATAGAAAACGTATACAGAACTTTTTCTAATCCATTTCACAAAATCACATTTTAATAAAACTACAGTACTTTGGCTATTGTTGCTTTTTACATTTTTGGATGTGTTGTGTTGTGTACTATATAAGTCAGGTGTTTTAAAGAGCCAAAACAGAAGCTTCTCGGCGCTGATCTCATTTTTACTAAAATGCCATTATTATTATTATTATTATTATTATCAATGTCTGCCACGTGGGAGTCCCGGGTTCGAATCCTATCCAATGCAACTTGGATGCAATGTCCTTTTGTTCGAACATTTTTCGTTTCACGTCAAGATTGACTTGTGGAAGGTTTGTATTCATTGAATTTGTGTTCATTGTCCATTAAGTTTGCTTAAACTCGTTTCCACGAATTTTAATTGGGAGAGCTGATCCACTACGGTTGTAATGTGCTTTCATTTTGTAATTACGTACTGGCTTAAACACTACACAGCGTAATGGCTGCAACTAGCAATTCCTAACAAATTCGAACACAAATCCCAACATCCAATAGCTGGACTCCTTGCCGGGGCAAAGAAGCCATTGGTCGAAACTGAGAGCCAATGGCTAAAGACTTCTGACCGGGCAAAGAATCTATTGGTCGCAACTTGTCATGTGATATACATAGGGATAAGTCATATTAATTTAATAGCGGATGGTGTTTTTCTGTTATGAAATAACAGGAAACTTATTGTAACAACAAAAACACATGAAACTTTCAAAGTGTATGTGTACTGCCCCCTAACTTTAAGGGGGTTACAAACACGTGGTGTGAATGTATTACACGTGGTACACTGACCATACGTCTAAAACGTTTAATACATTTTGTTTTGCCTTGTGTGATTATGATTAGCATCATATCAGTTTTATTTCCTTTTTGGTAAAAACTTGTTCGTTTTTAAGCACTGAACATGTCGTCAGCTGGTGGTGACGTCACCGCGTCTCGCTCCGCCTCCGCACGGCCTAGCTACTCAGACTGTGATGTAGAGTGACGCCATTTTGAAGCCCTTGACACGTGATTTTAGTTCCTCCACTACTACTCTTTCAGCTTGTATATGTGTTCACTATATGTATATGCTAAAATCACTTCAGTCACTGTGGTTGTAGGTGTTTTTAAGACAGATTGTAATATGTACGTTAATATTCTGTATTTCTTTTACATGTTGTTTCAGGATTGTGTCCACGTGCCGGTCGACTCCAGTGTACTTTCACGAACCCTGTTCTTGTGATGGAAGGTGAAGGAGAAATCATCTGTGATATAGTTGATTGGGATCCTCGTTCTTTAAGATGACGCCTGCAGGACCTTTGTGTAGGATCGTCTGCAGTAATAAATCCATAACAGAAGTGCATTTTGTCCTCTTGGAATCCTTTTGCATTCCAAGTTACTCGTGAATTTAGGTACAACTTGTCTTTTAATTCATGTTGTGATCGATGTGGGAATATACTGTCTGTAAAGCATATTTTAATTGACTGTGATCGATTGTGTGATATTAGACAACGGTTTTATTCAGAAAATGTTTTAACAGGTGTTTTTCCACGGCAGAAAGAATGTCCCTGTGCTCAATGACCACGAAGGTTCCGTCTGATTGTTGATGGTTTGAACCTTCGGCAAAATCCTTCACCGCTTAAGTCATGGCGTGTTAAGAGAAAACAGAACCAGCGGGAAGCAGAGATGATTGTCTGACGTACGTCTCCATTGAGATCCGTGTGTTTTTGCACCGTGTATCCCAGAGCGGTCAGGAGCCAAAGCATGTTTGCTTCATCACGTTCTGCTCCAGGTCTGGTGTTCCTCTCATCTGAGAGATGTATGTTCGTGACGAGCAGAGCAGAACGTCTCCGCTGGGATTTTTCCCGTGGCATGTAAATCTGAGAAGCACAAGAATCACCATGTTCTCAGAAGCTCTTCAACAGCTGAAGCATCGTGTGAGATACTTGCTCTATTTTCAGACAGAAGTCGTCTTCTGAACTCTGGGTCGGTGGGAGTGATGATATAAGACCTCGGCTCTTCTGGAGTCTCTTCACTCGAGCGGATCGTGGGCCGAGGATCTGAAACCAAGACCAACAGTTCTCTGATCATCACGCAACCTTGACCAAACAGGCCAGCAGTCTTTTATATATATTTATTTTCAGAATTTAAAGTAAACGTCATTTTTCACCGTATCTGGGAGACAAACACACTGTGGCTCCCAATCTTGTTTTCCGTTTTCCTCCCAGAGTCCAAGCTGAACTTCTCTCACGTTGGTCTTCACAAATACTCGGAATGTGGGATGATAGTTTTAGCTCAACATTCTCTGGTGTGTCGCTGCATAGATTGTACCGTGTTCCAGGATTAAGTTCACATTCAGAACCGGAGTCAACACACGGAGTTTACCGGTGACTCTGGGACTGAAGAAGGCAGCAAGAACACATGCAGGATACGTATTTTCTTCCTCTGTGTGTTTTTGGAGGGAAAAGAAGACTTTGACATGGACAGGAAACAGTCGATTAATTGCTTCTTTTAGGAGACCACAAAGTGAAAGCTCTTCTATTTTAAGGGCCACGTGTGTTTCTTCCAGAGCGAGAGGCTCCAGAACCTCCACGTTCCCTTGGGTGACATGAGCCACGGACAAGCTCCACTCTTTCTCCTCTGAAACACACAGAATTGCAAACACTGTTATTTCACATGCGAGACACCAAGAAGTTTGCGTTTGAAAAAGTTACAAGAAAAAAGACAAACAGTTGTTGCATCTAAATTCATCAGGGACTCAAAACTGGAAAGCAAAAGCAAACATACCGGAGAAAATCTCAGAGTGCGGAAAATGCACTTCTTTTACTGTTCTTCCAGGGCAGCTGATCCTGTACAAAGGCCCAGCGGGCGTAAACTGGCCCAGTGCTTCTACTATCTGACGATCCCAGTTAACCTTTGTGGGGTATTCCCATTTTGGTTCCCTCCAGTATCCTCGGGTCAAATTGACCCGAGACATATTTGGGGTGTTAAATGCAATTAAAAATCAATAATTTAGCTCCATGACACATTAACATATATGACTTTTATCTGAAATGCAAACAATATAGAGAACGTCTTGAATTATTACAACCAGTCCCTACTAGCACACATTTCTGTGTTTGATTATTTTTTTGTCAATCATGTCAGTCATATCTGGGTGTTATAGATCATGCTTATCTCTGAAGAAATGAAAAGACAATATTTTCATTAACAGTAGTTTTTAATGAAAACTTTCAGGACATGAACTTGAATTTCAATAATCACCTACATTTTATAAAATGCAAACAGAGACTGAGGCATTATTCTTGCTACAGGGGGTGTTGGTTGGTAACAAAGAACATTCCATACCATTTACAATGCACATGCATCACAAAACCTCACAGTATGTTTGCCACAGATATATTTTTTGCAGTTTCTACATGTTTTTTGTGCCTTAGTATTAGTTGATGGCCCACACACCTCACAGCGTTTCCTTTTGCCACTGACTGCAACCTAGAAGAATGAAAAACATTTTAGTTCAGTTTCAGTTTTATTTTATGAATTTGTAAAATCACACATAACACAAAACTGCAACAAAACACTTACTTGAGTAGCTTGGGGTCCTGGTCGCGTGCAGCGTGCATCTGCAGCAGCTGGAGACTCTGTCATTCTTCTCATTGTGTCT
The DNA here is from genome assembly GCA_028031935.1 of Paedocypris micromegethes. NCBI lineage: Eukaryota > Metazoa > Chordata > Actinopteri > Cypriniformes > Paedocypris > Paedocypris micromegethes. The sequence goes on from CM051504.1 coordinate 10,145,114, forward strand.
AGAGAAGCTGGGGTCCTGGGCACATGTCTCCTTTGCATGTGCGGTGTCACCAGTGCCTTGCCAAGCTCTTCAAGGAAAAGCCGTCTCCTTTGGAGCTTCCTCGGATTCCAGTCTGGGTTGATTGCTGTCCAGATTGTGTATGCATTATAGGCTGAGACATCCAGCATGTTGTAAAAAATCACCAGTGGCCATCGCAGTGTTCTTCTTTGACAGCTGTAGCAGGCCAGCAGCTTGTCAAGGTTGTCTACCCCTCCTTTGGTGGCATTGTAGTCAAGTATGACCTCTGGCTTGCGATCCTCTCGGCTACTTATTTTTCCATCCTTGTGTAGAATGCTCATCAGCAACACATTCTTTCCTTTTTTTGGTATGTAAGATACCAGGGCAGTGTTGGCTGTGAACAAGAAGTTGGAGGAATGCACTGGTCTGCTCTTCACAGTGAGAACCTCAGGTGGGAGCTCTGTCCTATTTTTACGAATTGTTCCAACCATTGTCATCTTTCTTTTGAGAAGCTCCTGTCCCAGATTGTATGATGTGAAAAAGTTGTCGCAGGTAATGTTGTGACCACTTAGGCCCTGTGCCATATCTAGCACCACTCGTGTCCCCTGGCTCTTCCTGCTTGCTTCCCTGTATAAATTTGCATGTTCCATGCATATGAAGAAACAGCATCACAGGCAGACCAGATTTTGACACCATACCTTGCTGGTTTTGAAGGCATATACTGCCTGAAAGGGCAGCGGCCCCTAAACCCCACAAGCCGTTCATCTACAGTTACATTGGGCCCAGGGTTGTAAAGGCGGGGAAGCTGGTCCACCCGCTGGTCCCACACAGTGCAGATTGCTGCCAATCGCGTGGGTCCTGGTACCATCCGAATGATGTTTGCAGCTGAGCGTGGGGACTCTCCCACCGGGGACAAACACCATTCAATCTGTCCATTTTTTGACAGAAATGTCTGTTGTCCTCCACTAGCAGAAGGGTCTTGGGCTGCTCCAGTAGCTTTTTGTAGTCCTCCATCTGCTGCTCTTTGAGGTGCATCTTCCTGGTCATCTTGAGATTCACTCTCAGGTTGTTAACAAGGGTTAACAATACTGTACACGATCTGGCCTTCCCCTTCCAGTACAAACACAAGGTTTGTTGAAGTGCACTGGAACCGACCGGCACGACGACACACAAACCTGAAAGAAACACATACGTACAGTTTATCACATTTCTTTTTAGTCACTTGTCCATTTTGTTCTTCTCATCCTTCAGACGTTTCTACTGGTTTGTTTGAGTCCAGCTGAGTTGGAGTACAAATACTGGTTGGACTAAATGAAGAATTAACCCGTTTATAACCCTCTCAATATTTGAACAATGCAACATTTTAGCAACAACTACAATTTTATAAGATACTGAAGCAATTTTGTTCCAAACTGTGATAACAAAAAACGATAAATTGTTTGTTTTAAGAGCTCAAAAAGTGAAAGCTGCAGGTGCTGTGAGTTTAGTGCCAGAGCGAGAAGATCCAAAACCTCCACGTTCCCACGAACAAACTCGACTCAGTTTCCTCTGAGAAAATCTCACCGTGTGGAAAATGCACTTCCTTTATTGATTTATTACTGACGTTGATCCTGTATTAAGGCCCAGCAGGCGTCATGTCCTCCTAATATCTGATGATCCCAGTCAACAATACTGTACGAGATTTCTCCTTCACCTTCCATCACAAACACAAGGTTTATAATATATTTATATCAAGTCATTTGTGTTATTTATTTTGGTGCTTTATATGATGTCAATGCAATATTTGTAATGTCTGTATATTGTTCTGCACTGGTTTACGATATTAATTTTGCTGCACTAAATACACTCTGTACGTTAGTAACAAAGAGTCTGGAATTTTTCCTTGTAAAAGATTATTTGTTTCCTGACGTGGTTTTTTATACTGTAAAACAAACCGTTTTGTACACGTGTCACATTGTGTAACTGGCTTGTGAAAATAAAACGGCAATTGTAAGCAAAGAAACTACCAAGTTATGTTGTACTTATATATGGAAGTATTTTACTTCACTTGGAGCTTCACCTGGCTGAGGAAGTTACTGAGGTGTTTGATTGTGTGTGATTGATGTTGTATGTCTTCGTTTAGCATTATTAAAAAAAAAAATAATGTCTTCGTAATGCCTTAGTTTATTCGTAATTCTTTGTAATTATTACTTTAGCTTTATTACAATTTTGTAATGTCTTGTTTTATTGCCATATGTCTTAGTTTAGCCGTAATACAATTTTTTGATGTTTTAGTATTTCCTCATGATTAATTATTATACTAAAACATATATTATATTATATATTATAACATATTTTTATTGCAATTTATTGCATAAATACAATTATTACAAATTTTCTTTTACAAATGTAATTGCCAAAAAAATGACAAAAAAATGTATTTCTCAGTATTGCTTTATGTCTTAGCCTTATGACATTTTTTCAGTCTTCGCGTTGCCTTAAGTCTTCGCCTTAAGCCTTATGTTTTAGCCTTTTTAATGTCTTAAGACGACATTTTTGACTCTGTGTTCTTGTCAGAGCAGGATCAGTTAGGAATCAGATAGCCACGTGATCATATTTATTGTTTATTAACACATCAATACAAGAACTCCGATAATGAACCAACTAAACAACTAGTTGGAAGGCCAAAGCAAAAGGTGATGAGTCGGGCACAGTTTCGTGAGGTCACAACCAATTGACCTTTAACCCTAGAGGGCACCAACCATCTGACCTTTAACCCTAGAGAGCCAACCAACTGAGTCACATGACCCTAGAGGACACCATCTTACATCAAAGGGTGAAACAACAACAATGCAAACATTATTTAAATTCCAAATACTTTTCAAACAATGGCATTAAAATAAGAATAACATTTAAAAATACCTAACTGCAATACAAATAATTATTAACGTTCAGGATCCACTCAATCGAGTAAACAGACTAAGCACGTGAGCGTCGCTCCCCTGGATCGTCGGAATGAAATGGTTTAATCCTAATTGGAGCCAATGGGATAAATGGGGCGTGGCGCTCATCACTCACTCCTTTGCCGGTCAGACAGCGCACGCGCGGAGAGACGCTCGTCAGGAACACACAGGGTAACGTGCGTTCACACAGTGTGACACTCACAATTAATGTTCACCGGATTCTGTCCCGAAATTGATAACAAAACTTACTAATAGTGATGGGTAGATGAGGCGTCATGACACGTTTCGACATATTGATACGGTGTCGCTGAATAGTGACACCTGCTGGACTTTAAAAATCCTTGCAGGCAGCGTTGTTGATTTGATGCCTAGTAGTGTACACAATAAGATCATTCCGTCATTTTATTATTTCAAATCTTCGTTAAAATTTTAAATGTCTTTGTTATGTGTACATGCAATCAATAAATAACGTGAACGTGGATCATAATTTGACGATCTATAAGTGAACATGTTGTTAATGATGAGACTTGTGGACTGGTTTTGCAAATTGTTTTTGTTAAAAAGCTTTTCCAATGTTTAGTAATTCCGCCTTTTTGACAACCTCAGCTGTAGATAACGCGCGTTCACATGGGGCTGGTCCCGGTTTTTTTTTTTTTTTCCCCCAAATTAATCAATTTTATAATGAACCGCAAAAGATCAGGAGTTATTTTTGGTGGATCAATCCTGTTGACAGGTGCGCTTCATTATAAACACGGTTTGGCGAGTCACAGTTCCTGTATCGGTCACGTGACTTGCGATACGCGATTCGACGTTTGGCTCCGCGAGCTCCGAGTGCTGCCGGAGACTTCACTACTAACAAATAAATCCGAATGAAACATTTAATTACTTAATTGTTAAGTTAGTTAAATAATTAACAAACATGGTGGGCTATGTTTTCTTAAAGTGATGGAGATGCTTTGTGGAAGTTGTAATATTACCATTTGTGTTCCTTACGACAATAATTTTTATTTTTATTTATTTTTAATGCAGCCTTTAGTCTTAGTTTTGCCTTCTGAACGTTGTTTTAATGTCTTAGTATTGCTCTATGACATTTTAATGCCTTGCCTTATGACATATTTGTTTTAGTGTTGCCTTGTGTCTTCATATAGCCTTTTGACAAATGTGCCTTCTACCTTCGTCTCGCCTTTATTTAAACGTTTTTGTTACGTCCCGTGAGGACGAGACTAGTTTTGTTTTAGGGTCCCGAGCACCGGGGGTGGAGCCAGGCACCCTGTTCACCAATGGCTGGCCGCCACGTACTATTTAAGAAGCGCGCTCCCGAGAGCCACACCCCTCTCTTTTTTCCGGTCGCACTGCCACTAGCTGTTTCTTCCCCCTGTCAATTGTTCGCTCTGACTTCTGTTTTCCCCTCCGTAATGTTTATTTCGTCCCTATATAGGTGAAAGTGAACAGGTTAACACCAGGTTAGCGGTGGCGCCAAAAAAGACTTTTGTTTCCACGATTCGAGGTTTATTTTGTTAGCAGGGACTTGTTAGTTAGCATTGTTGGTATTGTTTATTTCTTTTATTTGGCATCGGTCTCGTTCCTTTCCCCTTCCCCAAATCTACACGCTTTTTGCATCCCGGTTTCTGATTTTTGTTCTACATAAAAATAAATTTGACCCGGTGTTTCAGTGTTATCAACTCTTCTCAGCCGCACGTGTTTTTCAATGTCTTAGTGTTTCCTTATGACTTCATTTTTTTTTGTCGTAGTATTGCTTCATGACAGTTTTAATGTCTAACTTTTTGACCAGGAAGTTAACTCAAAGGAGCCTGGAGTCTCTGGATGGAGCTGAAGTCTCTCTTCTGAGATCCACCAGCAGCTCCTGTTGATGTCGAGCGAGACGTGAACTTCAAATATGGTGGAGTGAAGCTGTTTGGTAAAAACAGCTTAAGACCATTAAAACCGTAAGACCATTTTTTTGGTAAGTCTTTATTCGTTTTTTGGAAGGGTAAAACGGAGTTGTTTTCTAAAGTGTCTTGTTTTTCACCAGCCTGGAGGAGCTGAAGATCCTGGGAAGTGACTGTCTGCTCCAGATGCTGCCACAAGGCTGGTGCTGATGTGAAGATGTCTGTTTCGTGTTGATTCATAGTCTGATTTCTCATGCCTGCCAATGATGATGGAGTGACTGTGTCAAGGGGCAGTTATTGGATGTGTTTGTGACTGTAGAACTGTTAATAAACAAATCTGACTGAAAGTTTATTAGGGTCTCTTGTAAAATACAACTCCACACATGAAACTTCAGCTCTTCCTTCTCTGGACTCAAATCTTGCATAACCTACAGTGAGAGGAAAAGAAACAAATTAGCACTGTTCTGCCATGTCATCCAAAAGAATGGCGCTAGAATTTAGTGTTCAATTAAATGCAAAGAAATCTTTTACAATCATGCGAACAATAAATTTGACAAAACAACGATTAGGCCCACAACACAGTCATGGTGATACACCGGAGTTGAAATAAGCCACATTGCAAATGAACAGTGCCAAACAATGAAAAGCTCCACAATCTCTGCAGTTTGATGATCAGAAATGGTATTTTAATATATTGTGTGCTCTGCTTCTCAGTTAACTCACCGCGTTTGTTGGAGGCGTGTAGAGCCACTTCCTGAAGCTCACGACGAGATGCCGCTGCTCAAAACACACAACCACACCAAATGATCACGTTTTCAACGGTTTTGTAAAAGCAAGAAAAATAACTGCAAAATAAATGTTTGATTTTTATAACAAACACAAAAATGAATAACATATTTGGAAATACTTGTAGATTTAAATGGTATAGACTGTGAATCAGAAAATGCAATGAATTTTCTTAATTAAGATGAAACGAACGGTCATTACGAGACAGAATCCGACACCAACCACGTACACATGAATTGGAAATACAGCGCGTATTCAATCAAATAAAAACGAAAAGCACATGTAAATTGTAAAAGCATTTTGTGTATAAATTAATGCTGAATAAACTGTGGCTTCCTTTAATAAAGTATGTCAGCCAAAAAAGTGGCTTATTGCAGGTTTAAACTGAATTTACTGAAGCTAAATTACTTAAAAAACACATCTCTTTCTCCAACAGCATCTAAAAAACATCTTAAAACTTACATTAGAATTACATTAGAAAACCAAGAGAAAAACTAGAATAAATTCATCACATTCATGATTCAATTTAAGATCTTTAAAACTAGATAAAACATTATTTTGAAAAAAATCAATAAAAGTACCGGTAAATTATTGGTTGGTAAGAGCCAAACAAGACGGTGATGATAGACACAATTAGTATGTATTGTAGGAACGTTTTCTCAGAAAATAAGTTGTTAAATCATTAAAACATGTTTTTTTTTTCAGCTTACCTGCTTCGCTTGCGTTCTACGTTGATTGAAGGTCAATTTTAGCACAATGTCCTGTGATGGAGGAGAGTTTGATAAGATTTATCTACCAGACATAAACGTTACCACCACCTGGTGTATGGAGTGTGACATTACAACTGCAAAAACGTGCACTTTTTTTGCATTAAATTTGAGCAAAAACAGATAAAAGAAAAATCATTGGAAAAATAATCGAATAAAAAAAAAAACAACGAAGTGCTTTCAGTCAAAAACAAACACTAAAAGGCTACACCACTCGTTCAAACAAACGTCTGCAATAAATTGCTAATGCGAAACTGGTCCACGTACACGTGCCACACGAGGTCAATAAACATCGTACTAGTTTAATTTAAAGCATGACTTTAAGATCTTTTAAGACCCAAACGACTCGTAACATATAAAGCTCACCTTCTTACCTGCTTTTGTTAGCATAAAGCAACGCTTACCTGCTTTTGTTTTTCTGATGAGAACTGGGCAAAGCAAAGACTGTGTTTTCAACCGTCGTGGTTTTTTCCCAGTTAAAACAAATTTTTGCGTTTATTTTTTTTACCTGTGTGCTTTTTTTGCGTTTACCTGCTTCGCTTCGCTTCGCGTGATTGAACTTCCTGCGGAAACACCAGGTGTGTGTGATAACCGGCTGATTAGCTGGAGAAACTGCAGTCACGTGACTTTGTACATTTTAGCATAATGCCCTGGTGTATGTGTGTGTAGTTTAGTAAGGTTTATGTCTGGGGGAAAACCCCCAGAGATAAACAATAGGGTGGATTGCACGGGGAGAATGCTCCTCACGGGGACCGGACCGGGTCTCGAACTCGGGAAGCGGTCAAGCGCCCTCGTGATGACGACGCTATGTCTGCGCCACCGTGCGTAACCCGAGGTTTTAAATAACTTTAAGTGTCTTTGTCATCAAATCTGACTCGTATCATCTTAAATAAGAATAATATTTAATTTTGAAAAAAGCTGGGCTGCGATCTCGGTTCACGTGGCAGTAAGGAAGCTTCTCTACCCGCAGCGCCACCGTGACGTTTCTGGATCAGCGTTTATTTATTTGAGTTCGATCTCATTTTCAAATATGTGATGCAAGTCTTGTAATTGTCTGTGAAAAGTTTATATATGTGTGTACTTTTTTTTCTATACACAAAAGCTATAAACGTTTATAAAATTGGCACAGCTGATCTAATTGACTTCACCCCACACACATAATTTATTTGTTTGCTGCTTTGTTTGCTGCTTTGTTGGAAGTTTCTCATTAAAAAATGGCAGGCTTCGTTCTTGGTCAAGTTCAGTCTTTAGATTACTGCACTGCCCACTGCGCCATCCGTGTGTACATCAGCTGTACGCGCATGTGAACTAAATGTTTTTTTTTTTTTGGACAATATTCCTGTGGAGAACCGCAAACACCATACAACCTCGACTTATGAAAATTCGTGCCAAGAGCAGCCTCATAAAGCAAAATGTGGTATATGGGACGCATATTGTGCATGTAATTGCGCTAATCCGTTCCAAGCTTCTGCCAATTCAGATAAAAATGTTTTATAATATGATAAAATATCGTACTGTATTACAAACATCACATGACAATTGTATCACATAACAATTGTTTAAAAAATAGTGTAATGACACAGCGGACAATCTCACAAATAAACATGTGCTTGTTTCAAAATGTTAGTTGTTTATTATGTCATCTTGGAAAAAAAGAGGTGTAATAATTTTATTTATTCGCGTTAGAAAAATAGCCTGATGTTAAGAGGGAGGAAAGTATAAACTCATGTATAAACGCACCGTTGTTGTGAGTGATAAAAACGCGTAGACACAAACCAATGTTTGTATGTAATGGATTAACATTTTTACTGAATTAATACACAAACTGCTTTTCTTTTAACCGAACTGCCACAACAGACGAACACAGCTGTGGATCATGCGCCGCCTCTTCTTGCGTCACGTCCTCTTTTGTACTTCTGAGGAAGGACCTTTACTCAACTGAAAGTACATAACCATCATGCAGATTAAAATAAAGGTTCGGCAAAAAATGATTGAAATCTCGCTCTTTTTAAGCGGCGGTGAGAGGCTCTTAAAAGAGCCGTTGTGGGGCTGAGTGTTCTTCAGCGGTGTTTACTTGGAGCTGGTGTACTTGGTGACGGCCTTGGTTCCCTCAGACACGGCGTGTTTGGCGAGCTCTCCGGGCAGCAGGAGGCGCACGGCGGTCTGGATCTCTCTGGAGCTGATGGTGGAGCGCTTGTTGTAGTGAGCGAGACGAGACGCTTCACCGGCGATGCGCTCGAAGATGTCGTTGACGAACGAGTTCATGATGCCCATCGCTTTAGAGGAGATGCCGGTGTCGGGATGCACCTGCTTCAGCACCTTGTACACGTAGATGGCGTAGCTCTCCTTCCTGGATCTCTTGCGCTTCTTCCCGCCTTTACCCGCGGTCTTGGTCACCGCTTTCTTGGAGCCTTTCTTCGGCGCGGACTTCGCTGGTTCAGGCATGTCTGGAACAGCTGTAGATCAAATGAGAATAAAGGAAATATGTGTGTTTCCCAGTTTTTATACTTTTCTTAAGATAATAAGTTGGAAAGCGCCTTAACAATTGATTGGCTGAACTGACGAACTGTTCCCACCCAGTCGTTTTGATTGGGCAATCGACTCAGACGGTTCAGCCAATAGATTTGGTTCCCGCTCAGACATTCTCGTTCAAATGCTTCAGGGCAATTTCTTTTCTTCACGTTCCCGCTTCTCCCCCCCCCAGCTTTTAATTATCATACATCAATCTATACATCTTTAAAACCTATACATGCCTGTCATGTATGTTCTGTCCCGCTATTTATTTACTTTTTTTTTTTACCATTGTTTCTACCGCTTACTTTATTTCTCGGTCGAGTCTGGATTTTAAAGGCCATTCAACAATTTTGCTTTGACTAAAGCTATTCATCCTTATTTAATTCAGTCACATTTTCACATTTTATTTGTATATTTATGACGTATTTCTCTCCCTTTTTGTATTTCTTTGTATTTTTTATTACTTGTATTTTATCTCTCTCTCTTTTTATTGTATTTTATTGCTTTTCTATTCTTGTATCTTACTGCTTTTGTGTTTTATTCTTTATCCCCTATCTTAAATTTTTTTGTTCCGTCACCCCCCCCCCTCATGTTAACATGCTGGACGATTGCAAAATACATTTCACTTCACGTTGTTGAAAAATAATTGTGGATGTGATAAATAAAATTTGAATTTAAATTGAATTTCATCCCGTTGGGGAAAGTATTCTTTGTTTCATGCTCTCAAACAACATTTGCTTCAACAATATGTGGGAAGAACCAGACTAATTTTAACATATTTGAACGTTGAAGTAGACAGCTCGTCAGTGTATGGCCTGACTTCAATTTAACAGTCCAAACAAACTTGTTGTATATGGCGGCTATATTTATCCATTTACCGAATTCTGCGATTTACTTTGCATACGCTCCATTACTTAACTTTGAGTTTTATTGGCATAGACGTTTAATGATTAACATTTGAAACACAGAAAACCTTTCAAGCATCATTTTACTTGTGTTGTAGTAAATTGCCCTCTAGTGGATCAAGTGTGTGGCTCTTAAAAGAGCCTTTGTGTTTTAGTTTCGGCGGGAACAGGTTACTTGGTCTTGGCGGGTTTCTCGGTTTTCTTGGGCAGAAGAACCGCCTGGATGTTGGGCAACACGCCGCCCTGAGCGATGGTCACTCCGCCCAGCAGTTTGTTCAGCTCCTCGTCGTTACGCACCGCCAGCTGCAGGTGACGCGGGATAATGCGGGTTTTCTTGTTGTCGCGAGCGGCGTTTCCGGCCAACTCCAGAATCTCAGCGGTGAGATACTCGAGCACAGCGGCCAGATACACCGGAGCTCCGGCACCGACGCGCTGAGCGTAGTTTCCCTTGCGGAGAAGCCTGTGCACACGGCCGACTGGAAACTGCAGCCCGGCTCTGGACGAGCGAGTCTTCGCCTTGGCTCGGGCTTTTCCTCCGGTTTTACCTCTTCCGCTCATGTTTACAAACTCGCTTAGAGAAGTCTGAGAATGATGTGACTCTTGAGCGAGTCAGTCATTACTTTTAAAGGTTTGCAAAGGTTGTGATTGGATGGAGCCTCTGCAACGTGTTAGCCAATCAATGAAGTTCCCTTCAGACTCACAGGAGCCAATCATTTCTTCTTAAAGGAACAGGCGTTACTTTGGAAAACAAACAATCCGCCAGACTCCAACGGCTCAACTTCTCACAGTTTTGTACTGTTACACTACTAAAAAGCATATTTTCTACATAACAATACTCTTCAAAACGTCTCTTTAAACGTTGAATGATTCAATAAAATTTTATGCGCCAATTATTTTACAATTCCAACTGCTGTATTCCAGCGCACATCCTCTCGCTTTATTAAGCAAAACTTGCTGTTGTTTATTCCTATTAATGGACCATTTGTCATTTAATAAACTTCTAAAAGTTTCTAAAAAAATGAAAAAAACTAGAGGAACGTATACATTTTACATTTTGAAAATTATTGTGGGCCTGCACGCCGTGTATTTTGAGACCCCGAGAGACCCAGAATTTAAAATGTTCACTATATAAGTGAAGTTCGTCTGTCTGTCTCTAGACAGAAAAAAAGTCTAACTTTGGATGGATGGATGGATGGATGGATGGATGGACGGACGGACAGATAGACAGATAGACGGACAGACAGATAGACTGAAAAATACAAAGAAATAAAAAAGATACACACAGGCAGTGAGGTTACAATAAAAATGATATTAAAGATATATTAATATATAGGCTCATCACTATTATCTAAATGAAATCTTTCAATATGAAAGGGGAAAAAAGGGGGTTCTATTGGCACATGTAAAAAGCGTGTAAAACGGTAAGTCCATGTATAATTTTTACAAAGGATTATACTTTATAAATTATACTTTTCTATCACGACTATTTTACCGTAATAAAGTGTAATCTTCTGTAATCTTACCAGTCATTACTAACCAATCAGGGTGAAGAATGAAATCTCTATGACAACCTGACATGACCAAATGGAACGTTTGTTATAATTTCACGTTAGTTACCTGCCACCGATCAGTTAATAAAGGCTTGATCCGCCTTTCACTAAGATCTCAAACAAAGATCCACTTCTAATGGCAGAGGCCAGATTATCCCAGGATGAGTGTCTGTGCTCGGTGTGTCTGGATCTCCTGAAGGATCCGGTCAGTATTACCTGTGGACACAGTTACTGCAGGAGCTGCATCAGTCGACACTGGGATCAGGAGGATCGGAGCGACGTCTACAGTTGTCCTCTGTGCAGGAAGAGATTCACCACCAGACCTTCTCTAGCTACAAACATCAACCTGGCTGAGATGGTGGACAAGCAGAACCTCAAACCTCCTGCTGAATGTCCCGCTCCAGCTGGAGATGTTCCGTCCAAAGGTTCAAGTCAAACCAGTGAGGTTGCATCAGAGCAAAATGCTATAGGTAAAACGACAAATTACTGTGAAACCTCTAAAAGAACTCCATGTCCAACTCTTCCGTCTCTATTAGAGGTGGAGATCTAGTAGATCAGGGGTGGGCAAACTTTTTTGATTCGTGGGCCACATTGGGTTTTAACGTTTGACAAAGGGGGCGGAGCGAGCTTCCTGGTCAAGCAGCTGTCAATCACACGCTCACCAGCCAATCAGAGTAAGGGCCGCCCCCACGTAAAGCTACAAAAAAAAATGACAAACAAACAAAAAAAAATGAAACGACTAAAAAGTTTCAAACCAAAACGTGAATAATGCAAGCGAAAAAAAAGCAGACGTAAATGTGAAGCGTTTTCCGTTCATTTCTTAGAAGTTTACGTTTGAAATTTTTGGCATCTGATTTCATAGACTGACAGTGGGATAATAAATGTAAAAAAATAGTACAATTCTTTTACGTACATTTTGTGTTCATGGTTACACTTTTTAAAATGTGTTGCATAAAAAAAAAACAGAAAAAAAAACCTTCATAACAGAGTAGCCAGATTTACAAAAAAAAAATAATCTGACTTTCATTTAATTTTCACACGTTCGGCGGGCCGGATTAAAACATTTGACGGGCCTCATGTGGCCCACGGGCCGTAGGTTGCCCACCCCTGTACTAGAGGGTGACCGTAGTTCTGTTTCCTCAGAGTTTCTGGACAAGCATTTTGATTCACTCATCCAGAGAGTCTCGACCGTGATGCTGATCGCTGACACCCTGAAGACCAAAGGCTTGATGCACGAGGAAGTCCACGGCAAGATCGCAGCTGCACAGACCCGACAGGACAAAATGAAGCTCTTGCTTACTGCTTTGAATTCCGAAGGAGGAACAGTAAAAGCAGAATTCTACAGACTTCTGAAGATAAATGAACCGTATCTAGTGAAAGATCTGGAATCAGCAACAGATGCTGTTCACTCAAAAGGGCTTCCATAGACATGTTCCCTAGGAAGTGTTCACGCATGACTTTCCAATGCAAGTGTTTCCTAGGAAGTGTTCAATCCGAAGTAGAAGTATTTCAGTGGAATGGTCCAGTGAGATCTATTCAGTGTTTTATGTTTACTATCTATAGTTCTCTAGAATAAAACATATGCTTACTCTAGTCTAGTCAAACCTTCTAATGAGTGCTAGAGGTGTAAAGTACTTGAGTAAAATTACTTTGTTACTTTACTTAAGTGTGCTTTCGGCTAATTCGTATTTGTACTGAGTCTCAAAAATAGAAGCAACTTTTACTCTCTACTCCACTGCAATGCTGTTTGAGTAACTGTACTTTTCACTCCACTACATTTGAATTGACACTTATCGCTACTCTTTACATTTTGATTGTGCGCAACAAACCATAATTGATCATAAACCACATGAATGTGAATTAGAGGCATGAATGAATGTGAATTTATAGTTACGTTAAACTATACAGATATTCCCTGACTTTACAACGGTATTGTAACGTCACCAAGCCTAACATGGCAAAAACACTATGACATAACTATATTTTAGAAAAATTTTTTTGTCTAATGTCTATTGTAGGCAGTGACTTAAATGACTTCAGTAGAATCACATCAAAGTCAGCTCGGAATTTTTTGTTTGTTTTTTTATTTTTGTTCTTTATCTATTTTGTGTTAACATTTTTGAAACATGGAAATGTTAAATTTCATTTCTGTATTAGAGAATAAAACCTCTTGAATAGAGTTTTTTTCCACGTTTCTTTGTTTTATTTGAGCCTAAATTCAGTATGAGTAAAATACTTAAGTTGCTTTAAAATTTGATAGTTTGTTACTTTGACTCAAGTCTTTTTTATAGTGGTGACTTTTTACTGGACTCTTTACTTCCAGTAGGTTTGCTTTTGCATTCCAGGTTTGAATAACTATGACCATATTTTCTGGACTATAAGCCGCACCTGTATAATAGCCGCATCAGCTTT
>CM051504.1:10163875-10223809 GCA_028031935.1 Paedocypris micromegethes
GCGTTTTGATGGTGTGCCCGGCGTGCGTGCCCTCGATGCTGCAGGCGTTACACAGGAACACCTGCTCGTCCGTGCAGTAATAGCGGAACATCTCGTCGTGCTCCACGCACTTCCTCTTCCTCAGGTCGCTCAGCGGCTCCACCAGCAGATGCTCGCGGAAGGCCGGGAGCTCCAGGTGAGGCTGGACGTGCTTGGAGCACATGGACACCTCGCACTTCAGGCAGGTCTTCACCGCCCACTTCCTGTCCACGCCCCCCTCGGCCGGACAGTAGTCGCAGCGGACCTCTGCGGAGCGCAGGGCGGGGTCGGTGGGGTGGCGGTCCAGGTGCTGGTTCTGGCGGCGGAACCCGTCGGCGATGTTGGCCAGCTTCAGGTTCTTCTGCCAGTGGGCCGAGCTGCGGTGGGACTGGCGGCACTCGGGACACTGGATGCGTCTGCGCTCGGACAGGCTCTTGAGGCGGTGCAGGCAGGGCAGGCAGAAGTTGTGTCCGCAGGGCAGCAGGTGCGGGTCCTGGTACAGGTCCAGACACACCGGGCAGGTCAGCTCGTCCTCCAGGATGGTGCTGTCTCGGGACGTGGCCATCACTGCTGGACAAAGGCTGGGTCAGTTCCATAAATGTGTTCTGGTGAATCATCCAGACTGACGGGCGTTAAACACCGCGTCGTGTCCAATTGGCGTGACGGAAACGGACGAGAACATTCCATGACACACGATTCCGTCAAACACTCGTTTGTTACGCGATTAACGTGATTTGATATCAGGGTTTGCGTTAAAAACGTGAAAACTCAATGACTTAACAGATGTTTTACTTTAACGAAGGGAAACACCTGACGCTTAGACGTAACACTTTCGCGTTCTCTCTCTCGCTTTCCCTCTTTTCACCGAACGCTTGTTCTAGAAACTTAGTGAACACTCGTGCCAAAGACAAAGACGGTGCTCACTTTCTAAACTAAACCAAAACTAATACGCAAAATGTAAACGCTGTTTGTGATTCTTACCGGAAACGTTTGGCGTTCGTCCGGTTGTTTCTTCGTTTTACGTTAGTTTCTGTTTCCACAATTAACCGTACGAATTCTCAATTTGCTGTTGACATTTCAATGACCACGAACAATATCGGTTGTAAATCACAACATTGTGTCCAAACACAGAGTTAAAGACTAATAACCAGCTCCGGCTCTTTAAAGAGAGCGCACGCCGAGCGTGTGTTTTGGTTGTCGAGGCTTGAACTTGTAACCAATGAACCGAGTCAATTTGTACCACGTGACGTTACGTCGTTTTGACGCAGCTCTCTCCGTCAGGCAACAATAGCTTAACGTGAAGGCGGGAAAGGAAACCGAATGCAGCCATTCTAACAACAGCTAAGTAGATTCGTGTGCATTACACTGTGTTTAGTTACTCGGGTGTTATCATGGTGGACGTGAGCCCGCAGAGCGTGTTCGTGGAGCGGCTGAAGTCCGCGCTCACTTCCTCTTTCGAGACGCTTCTCGCCGAAATTACGCAGGTGTTTGTGGAGAGTTTTCCCCCCGGAGCGACTCACTGTAAGAGCGGCAATTAATAACAAAACACGTGCATGGCGCACACACTACTTATAAATACATAATGACACATGTGTCGTCTTTTCTACTTAGGTAAAAGATGTACAGATATCCGCAACCGGGAAAACCACGAGGTAAACTGCGCACGCGCACACACACTCATAATTAATAATAATAATAATAATAATAATAATTGAACCTTTATTAGTCCCTATCTGTGGTTTCATGCCAAGACGTTGCTTTTTTTAAAAGAAAATAAAAGTTTCAGTTCGTTTGTGTGTGTGTGTCAGAACGAGCCACACATGTTGGTCAACAACCGCTGGTCACATTCATTCAGTATTGCATTTGCAGAATTTCAGATTCTCTAGTAACGGCTCATAAGTTGAGGACGACATGACGAATGCAGTGTGTGTAAATGTCGGAATGTTCCAGGGCGTTTGGAGCGATGCGGACGGAGCGAGACCACAGATGCTGACCAGTGTTCCGGAACCACCACGAGAGACGGTGAAGAAGGATCAGCAGTTCCCCTCTGATGATGATGAGGATGATGAAGAGACGAATCAAGCTTCTCTCAGACTCCTGAGCGACACAGAAATACAGAAAGTTCCCGAGCTGCTGCTTTTCGCACCGGTCAAAGAAGAAGAAGAAGATCTGCTTGAAGATCCGTCAGCGGAGCATCTGGGAGCTTCGGGTGACGCCTTGACTCCAACAGAACGTGAAGAAACCACTCCGAGCAGTGGAGGCGCTCTTCATCTGAAGAACCAGTGTGATGATGAAGAACATCTAGTGGTTCATCAGATCCTCACCGACTCTAGCAGTTCTGAACCCGATGCCTCGCCAGAATCGCGTTTAGCATCAGTTCTGGATTGTTCCGTGCAGCTCCAGAGGATCAAGGTCCTGCAGAAGCTGGTGGACGGGTTCCCTCGCTTCCACGCGTGCAGCTACTGCAGCAGGTTGTTCACCAGCAGGAAGAAGCACCGCAGACACACGCGCTTCCACACGGGCGAGAGGCCGTACGGCTGCACCATCTGCTCCAGGAGCTTCGTCCTGCGCAAGACCCTCCGCCTGCACACGGACTGGCACGGCCGAAGACCCCACGGCTGCTCCCAGTGCCGCATGAGCTTCAGCTCCAGGAAGAAGCTGCGGCTGCACTGGAGCGTCCATGATGGAGAGAGTCCGTTCCTCTGCTGGCGCTGTGGAGTCTCCTACAAGAGTCTGAAGAGACTCAGTCGCCACCTCAGCCAGCAGCACCTGGAGAGCCGCTCCTAGTCCACACCAGACGTTCCAGATGTGTTTAGAACCGCTCCTAGTCCACACAAGATGTTCCAGTTCAGTGGTGTGTTTAGAAGTGTGTCAAAGCGACACAAGAGTTCTTTGTATCAAATGCTTTTTTTTTTTGTGCGAAAAAATGTGTTTGTCAGTTCTTCACTCACTCTGCTTTAAATTACAAAACTGTAATAAAATGTTTGCCAGAATGAAAAATGTGTCTGATAATCAGTGGTCAGGTCAGAGGTGTAAGGTACTTGAGTAAATGTACTTCGTTACTTGAGTAATGTAAAAGAGAATGTAAAAAATAGAACTTTGTGTCTATTGTTCGTTTTCTATCACTGGTGATGCTCTTTGTTTATTGTCAGATTACAGGGACTTACAATAAAATTCTGTTTAAAAAAACTTGATGAATTCAAACATACACTTATATTACATAATGTGATCACCAGGTGGCAGCAATTAACTGCTCAATTGCTTTGCCACAGCAGTGACCACTAGAGGAGCCGCTCCAAAATTTTCAGATTTTTATAAAACAAATAGTTCTGGAGTTCTAGGGAAAAGAACAGTAAAATTTTTACTCAAATTTCTAGGAGAAGGGTTGTCTGGTGGGTTGCTTGAATGTGGCGTGGTCATTGATTGAAATTTTAACCCTTTCCTTTAAAGCTTGTTGTATCTTTTGGTGATACGTTTAAAATAATAATAAAAAAAATTCATTTTCTTTACATTTTTATTAGAAATATTACGTTGAATCAAGAAAAAAATGTGTTAAGCTTACCGTCTGGAAGCCAGCAGTAAATAGTTAAGTCTATGACCAGTGAGCAAGCAACAGAAAGGTAAAAAAGAGGTATAAAAAAAAAAAAAAAAAAAAAACTCACTGAATCCAACCTCTGCACAATATTTATAGCCTTAATAGAAGAGTGAAGCACACGCTAATCATGCGCTTCCCGTCTTCTTGACCTCGCCGGCCTTCATCAGAGCTTTAATCGCTCTCGCCCGCATCTCCAGCTCCAGTAAGTCCAGCTGCTGAGCCGAAGGCGCCTGATTGGTTGGTCTGTCCGAAGCCGTCGGGTCAGAACCCGGAGTGGCCAGAGCCAGAATCTCACTGACGCTCCTGTCGATGTCCTGCTGGATCTCCACCTTCGGCTCAGCTGATTGGACAGCGGGGGCGGCAGGAGGCGGGGCTTCTGCATTCGGCTTTTCTGGTTTGGCGACTTTATGAACCTCGATGTCGCTGTCGTCCACGTCGGCGTTGATGCTGAGGACGTCACTTTCTTCTCCGGAACCTGCGAGTGAAGCACAGACACAGACACCTTCACGTCTCCGTTTCCACTTCACACACGGTTCAAATTTTAATTGTCATATACACATCATACATGGTACAACATGCAATTAAAAGTATTTTTTAATCGTCCAGATTAAAGAGAGAGATGCATTTAAATGTAAACTGGTGACTGGAACTGTGTTTATGACGGGCAGCGCTACTTATTCATTTATGGTTTGTGTTTGTTTGTTTATTATGATGTGTGCAGTGTGTTATTGTCATGTTTGTTTATTTATTTACATTTACTTTAATATAAATGTATACATTTGTTCCTGCTGTTGTTGTTGTGGCATGAAATTTCCCCGTGGGACTAATAAAGGCTTTTTCGATTCAAATTGTATTCACATACAATACAAGATATAAGAAACCAAATACAAGAAATATAAAAAGAAAAACATACACATAAAAAAAAAAAGATAAAAAAAAAGTGACTCAAGTGATCAAGTGATGTAAAGAGGTTTACGGTCCCTTACCGTGTTTGTCATCGGCGTCTGTGTTTTCTCTCAAACAGGACGTGGAGTCGATGTTACTGTCCTGTCTGTGATAAAGACCGTATCAGCAAAACCATTCAGACATCAGCGCCAGTAAACAGACCTGAGACTTACTGAGTGTCTGTCAACTTCTGCTCGGATAATTCTTTACCTGCACATATGAGCCAACACACAGCAGATAAATAACAGAACAGTAATAACAGAAAAGGACAAACTATACACGTACAATCAAAATGTACAGACAAACGTTTAAACTTGATTATATATTGATCCAATGTCTTTCTATTTTATTGATGTGGTTTTCAGTGTTTTCAGATGTGTTCTCTTGTGTATCTTCAAAGCTATTTTAAGTCTTACTTATGCAGAATAATATCCTTGGTCCTTTAAACCCACATTTCTATGTGTGATAGAGAAAATAAAGTGTGTGTGTGTGTGTGTTTGTGTGATAGAGAAAATAAAGTGTGTGTGTGTTTGTGTGATAGAGAAAATAAAGTGTGTGTGTGTATGTGTGTGTGTGTCCTTCACCCTCCAGTATGTCCAGCAGATGAGCGTCTGAGAGCTGCTGCAACTGATCCCAGCACAGCTTCTGGACTTCACTCAGCGGACAGTCCTGCAGAACACAGCACAGTCAGTGTGTGTCTGTGTGTGTGTGTGTGTTCAAGTTCGTTTCATTTATATAGCGCTTTTCTAAGTCCGAGACCAACACAAAGACGCTATGTGAAAAAGTCTTTAAAAAGAAAAATGTTGATTCTTTATATGAGATTTAAACAAATTTGGGGATTAAAAAGAGTCAGTTAAGAAGGAAAAATATGTCCATTGTTGACTATGAGCTATGACCAGAAGAGCAAGGTAGATCGCGACAGTGTGTGTGTGTGTGTGTGTGTGTGTGTGAGATGAGGACCTTGAACTCGTCGGGCAGCATGTTCTTCAGCTTGTTCTCCCGCAGGATGAGGAAACACTGCTCCAGCATCTCTCTGCGCTCCTGGATGTAAGCGCTGATGGGTCGCAGGTGTTTGCTCAGGTCCAGACCTCCTTCCTCCAGGTCACTGATGTCCGGAAGAGTCTGGAACTTCTCCGGCTTCTCGTCGTCTGCTTTCTGTCCTTCACAAAAGGGCCGGAGTGAGATTTCTGCTTCTGCTTTGTTTGCAAACGTCCACTTATTGAATGTATCACCATAAATACGTACGCACAACACAATGCGCATCGAATAATACTCAGACGCGTATTGTTTTAAGAATGCTGAACGCCGTTAATTTGTATATTATGGTGTATATTTGGCCACGTGTGATTAAAAACATACACAAACGAGCAGTAAACACATATCACGGAGCTCACGATCGCAGACTCACGCCATCTTTTCGTTTTTTGTCCTGACTGGGCGTTAGAATGTTCTTTTTTTCCCCGTCGCTTGAGTCGCGATCTGCGTGGCTCCTTTTCTTTTCCTTTTTATCTCTCCTCTCTCTGCTCTTGTGTCTTTCCATTTTAGTTTCAGGGCCGTCGCGCGCTGATGACGTCACGCTGACGCCGAATTCATACTAATACAATATGCGTTTTTCTATCGACTGATGCGATAGCGTTACTCACCACAAACTCTTCAATTACTTATTTGGCCCGTGTAAAATGTTTAAATTAATTAGATTCTAATAAAAAAAACAACTACCACTAGATCTATCTTCACGTTGTGCAGCGCTATTTATTTAGTGCTGTTTGTTCATGATGTGTGTGTGTTATGGTTGTTTGTTTATTTATAGTGTTTGCAGTGTTATTTATGTGTATATTTACTTATTTTTGTCATATAGATGTTTTTATACATAATTGTCTGCTGTTGTGACATGCAATTTCCCCGCTGTGGGAACATTAAAGGGTTTTATTGATAATTAAAGGCTTTTTCTTTTTCATTCGCTGGTTTGTTCGTTCATTCATTCAAGTTCAACTGTACTTTAGAACTTCTGGATGGCGTTTGCGGCATCAAATGTGAAAGTTCAATTTCTGAATCATCTACGCTAAGAAAAACAAATATTAAAAATAAACATGTATTGTGTAAAGAATATTCGATATGCATATTTAAACATGTGCAATCAAATCCGATGACATACATTACGTTTAAAATCATTCAACGTTTTACCATTTGGCGCCCTCGTGCGGTCGCAAGACGTCATGTTCATGTACGAAATTACGGTTTTCGACTCGCAAGACCAGCTGAAAAACAACAACATATAAAGCTATAAACATAAGAATAGAAATAAAAACAAGCACTTTATAAATACTATGTATAACTTTCATGAATACTGTGCATGCTATTGGATTGCACATTTTTGTACAGTAAATATGTAGAATGAAAAAACAATAGAAACACAACAAAGATGCGTAATTAAAAAGCTCTAAGTGGGGAAAAAAAATTATCATCATCCAAAAAATTTGAGGTGACCAGCAAACTAGTGCAAGTATAATAAATGTGACAAAATGTGTAAAAGTACAAGTGGGCGACTGGTGCGCAGACTGATCATTTCAACCAATTACATGTACATCCGGCACGATACATGCATGTAATGACACACTGGTCGATCTCAAGAATTGACTATTGTTACATTGGCCATTGATAATAGAACGTCACACACGTCACAATCTCGCGATAACGCTGTGACTGCTGCTGATGACTCATCAGAACCCGCCTCAGAACTGAATATCATTGCTGAAAGAAGTACAATTACCGGAACATCCTTATTAATAGTGATATGTAACAATTAGTGAATATATTTTATTTATCAAAACACAATACAGGTACACAACTAGTTGTTTTGAAACTACAAAAAAATCGAAACATATTGAAATCCCGCTCTCTTTAAGCGGCGGTGAGTGGCTCTTAAAAGAGCCGTTGTGGGGCTGAGGTGTTCTTCAGCGGGGTTTACTTGGAGCTGGTGTACTTGGTGACGGCCTTGGTTCCCTCAGACACGGCGTGTTTGGCGAGCTCTCCGGGCAGCAGGAGGCGCACGGCGGTCTGGATCTCTCTGGAGCTGATGGTGGAGCGCTTGTTGTAGTGAGCGAGACGAGACGCTTCACCGGCGATGCGCTCGAAGATGTCGTTGACGAACGAGTTCATGATGCCCATCGCTTTAGAGGAGATGCCGGTGTCGGGATGCACCTGCTTCAGCACCTTGTACACGTAGATGGCGTAGCTCTCCTTCCTGGATCTCTTGCGCTTCTTCCCGCCTTTACCCGCGGTCTTTGTCACCGCTTTCTTGGAGCCTTTCTTCGGCGCGGACTTCGCTGGTTCAGGCATGACTGGAGCAGTCGTGGATCTACTGAGAATAACACGAGTGTGCGTGTTCACAGCTTTTATACTTTTCTTCGGATAATAAGTCGATTTTTTTTTTCAACGATTGGTTGAACTTGACGAGCTGAACATTCTGATTGGGCAGGAGACTCAGACGGTTCAGCCAATAGATCTGATTCCCGCTCTGACCTCGTTCAAACGATGTAAGGCTGGCAAAGTCTTTTGTTCACGTCCCGCTTGTTTTTTTACCCAGCTTTTAACTTTCAATACTACTTGAATTTGAAATTAAAACGTTTACTAACCGACAGTATAATTGCTAATAAAAGCGTGGTAAAACTGTCTGTATGGTATACAATAATTTCGTAATGCGTATATGTATGTTACCTGAATGAAAGTTGCTTTGGTGCAGAGCAATACAAGATAAGAACTTCAATACAATAACTAGATGTCAGTTGCATTGGAATATACTAAACATTATATTTGTGAATTTGCACAACGTTAAAGACATTCACGGCAGAGCAAATTCCTCTTTTAAACAGAATTGAGTGGCTCTTAAAAGAGCCGTTGTGGTGTATGGGGCTAGTTAGTCCGGGTCTAGGCGCGCTCTCCGCGGATGCGGCGGGCCAGCTGGATGTCTTTGGGCATGATGGTGACTCTCTTGGCGTGGATGGCGCACAGGTTGGTGTCCTCGAACAGACCGACCAGATAAGCCTCGCTGGATTCCTGCAGAGCCATGACGGCGGAGCTCTGGAAGCGCAGGTCGGTCTTGAAGTCCTGGGCGATCTCCCTCACCAGACGCTGGAACGGAAGCTTGCGGATCAGCAGCTCGGTGGATTTTTGGTAGCGACGGATCTCCCTCAGAGCCACGGTCCCGGGTCTGTAGCGGTGAGGCTTCTTCACTCCGCCGGTGGCCGGGGCGCTCTTGCGGGCGGCTTTAGTGGCGAGCTGCTTCCTCGGGGCTTTCCCACCGGTGGATTTGCGGGCGGTCTGCTTGGTTCTTGCCATCGTTGGTCTTCTTCTGCTCCTAAGAACTCGAGAATATGAAAGCACATGTAGCGCTGCCGCTTTTAAAGGGTGAGGAGTCCGCCTGCAGAGCTGAAAGGGGGTGTGGAAACGTGTGATTGGTTCCTTTAAATGTCGTCATTTGTGACCAGAGAGTGGGCGGCAAACCTTTTATTAAAAAAAGGCGGCAACTCAGTTCCCTCCTAATTGTTTGTTTTGTTCCGTTATTTGATTATTTTTCTTTGTTAACCAATCCATTTCTATGTCACGGGAGTTGACGCTTATTTTACACTCTGGATTGGAAGATTGAAACTACAGTTTTAATCAAGTTTGCGTTAATTGCAGCTACAGTATTTATTGGGATTTTTAGTAAAATATACAGTAAAATAACGTTTAACTGTCAGGTTTGTAGGTGAATTAAAAACTTTGGTTACTAATGGCCGCTTAATTTACCAAAATTATTGATGATTCAGTGATTCATGGCGCTTTCATTTTGTCTATCTCAATTTGCAGATGGGTTTTATCGTCAATAATTAAACCACAATGTTCAACTCTTAATGCCTTTTGCCTCAGTCACGTGGAATTTATTGTAGTAAATTGCCCTCTAGTGGATGTGAGTGGCTCTTAAAAGAGCCTTTGTGTTTCAGTATCGGCCGGAACAGATTACTTGGTCTTGGCAGGTTTCTCGGTTTTCTGGGCAGAAGAACCGCCTGGATGTTGGGCAACACGCCGCCCTGAGCGATGGTCACTCCGCCCAGCAGTTTGTTCAGCTCCTCGTCGTTACGCACCGCCAGCTGCAGGTGACGCGGGATGATGCGGGTTTTCTTGTTGTCGCGAGCGGCGTTTCCGGCCAATTCCAGAATCTCAGCGGTGAGATACTCGAGCACAGCGGCCAGATACACCGGAGCTCCGGCACCGACGCGCTGAGCGTAGTTTCCCTTGCGGAGAAGCCTGTGCACACGGCCGACGGGGAACTGCAGCCCGGCTCTGGACGAGCGAGTCTTTGCCTTGGCTCGGGCTTTTCCTCCGGTTTTACCTCTTCCGCTCATGATGTCAAGATCTTGAGTAATTTCTGAATAAAATGGGTCGTCGCTCTTCTGCTTTCGCTTTTGAAGCGCAGCCTACAATCTGATTGGACGAAACATCTGAACTGCTTTAACGAATGAGGACATTTCCCTCCAATTTTCCACGAGCCTCTAGAGCTCAACAATTTTAGGCTATAGCCGTTAAATTCGAGCGGGAAAACGGGCGTCAGACTTTACCGTCACAAATTATTTTCTCAATTTCTAGAGATAATTTCTTTATACAAAAAAAAAAAAAAAACTCAAAACAATATATATATACACACACACACATACAATTTGTATTGTGATTTTTGTTATTCCTTTACTTGTGCAGCTGTAGCGTCAAATAATAGCATACAGCAATGTTTCTCTTCAGCATTTTATTATTTGTGCGAGTATAAGGTGTTAATAGCTCCTATCGGTTTAACATTTAATATTGTGATAGAGCTCATTTGTGTGCGCATATACTTAGCACTTAGAATACTATATATACTACATATACTATACCTAACAATAGTATCAATACAAATAATGACGGTGGTGATGATGACATGCTCTTTCTGTAAGGCAGTGAGTGGCTCTTAAAAGAGCCGTTTGGGGGAAGAGGGAGAAGGATCTACTTCTTCTTGGCCGCGGTCTTCTTGGGTTTGGCCGCTTTGGCTTTAGCGACTTTAGGCTTCACAGTCTTGGTCTTCTTGGGGCTCTTTGTCGCTTTCTTCGGGGTCACGGGCTTCTTCACCTTCTTCGGACTGTTGGTCGCCTTCTTTGCGGCGACGGGCTTTTTCGCCTTCTTGGGTGATTTCTTGACGGCGGCGCTCTTGGGCTTCTTGGCGGTGGCGGGTTTTTTGACCGCGGGCTTCTTCGCCTTGGGAGCCGCTTTCTTCACCGGCTTCTTCGCTGGCTTGCTCTCCGTCTGCTTCTTGTTGAGCTTGAACGAGCCGGAAGCGCCGGTTCCCTTGGTCTGCAGCAGAGTTCCTTTGCTCACCAGACTCTTGACGGCGATCTTGACGCGGGACTTGTTCTTCTCCACGTCGTATCCGCTGGCGGCGAGCGCTTTCTTCAGGGCGGCGAGCGACACGCCGCTTCTCTCCTTAGACGCGCTCACGGTCGTGACGATGATGTCGGCGACACTCGGGCCGCTCTTCTTGGCTGCGGCCGCGGGCTTCTTCTTCATCTTCTTCGGCGACTTCGCGGGCGGAGCAGCAGCAGTAGAGGCGGCGGGGACTGGAGCGGTTTCTGCCATTGTTGTGACTGTCTCTCAGTGTGTGTGAGCGGCGGAGAGACGCGGTGACTGATATACGGCACATGAGAACCAGAGAGACTCAACCGCCGCCCCGCGCTCACCGTCTCGCGCGCGCCTGTGTTTTCTCCTTTTTGTAATACAGCGATTTTAACGTTCTAGCAGAATAATTTGCAGCAAACACGAGCTAAACTTGAAGCAGAAAGTCCAAGCTTCGTCTAAGCTGATTTGACATTAAAACAAATAGTCAAATACATTTACCATTTTGCCTTATTCGGTCTCACTCGTACGAGCGATCGCCTAAACCCAGGGTTTTTTTTAAGAAAATCTAATTGAGATTAGTTAGTGTTGAGCGTTCAGTCTGGATCTGAGGACTGAAATGTTTTCCCTTCATTCATGTCACTTTGTATTAAATTCCCTTGTAATTATTTGAGTTAATTGTAATTATTTGTTACACATCATGAAAGCTCTTAGACTCCTAATCTGAAGCCCTAACACAGCAGTAAATGTACAGTACATATGCAAATAAAGTGAATCAAAATGGAAGGGTAAGCAAAAAAAATATATAATGATTCATTAAGTGTATTATAAAAAAATGATTTATGTAAGCTATTGTTCTTCATATATTTTATCATGGACTAATAATGTATGTTATACTCATCTAGACTCTTGAACAGTCTCATCACACCAAGTTACACCTTGTTTATGCATGTTGAATGTGTTTCAGACATCTCAAAAAAAAAAGTTGAAATATTTGACGGTTTAAAACGAGGGACAGACTGCAAAATATTCCGATTTGTGTTTTAATTCCCTTCATTCTGCTTCAATCTGAAACGAAACCATAGGTTTTAACGATGGATGGTTGGCTTTTGATGTCACTTCATCATTTCATTGCATTGAGAAGGAGAAAGAGCTGCTGCACAAACTTCTTGTAAAGTTGCATTGGCAGAGCATATCAGATTAAACGTTTAACGCTCAGTTTAACATATTTAATACATTTCTGAAGATGTTTTAGATGGATATTTCAACATCTTTTTTCAACAGATTTGAAATGAGCATTAGAGCCAGAGCCTTGGAAACAAGTAAAGTTTATTTTAAAGAGTTCCTCCCCCCAGGCAAAGTGAAAGTCTGGCTCTGAACTCAAGGTCTTCATCCATTTGTGGAGCATTCTGAGGAACACAGATGAGGATAAAGCAGATGCTGTGAATGTGACCTTGGCTTTTAACTCACCTGCCTGAAAGCCAAAAGCTCAGCACATAACGGCAGAACTCCCATGTAGTGTGTCTATATGCTTGGACATCTGCAGAGAAAATGGAGATCAACAGTTGAGAGAAGGACAGACTTAAGCGCTTCATCTGGACTGTTCAACTCACGTAGAACACACGACAAGCAGGAAATGAAAGTGCTTTTAAGGTGCTTCCAGACAGCATCAACCTCCACACCGCCAGCCAAATCTATGTAGATAGAAATATCACTCTAGACGTCAAAACATCGGAACACAGTGAAGTAGTAGAGCAGTGATATTTGACCTCAGGGAATCGTACCACTACTTCTCTGTCAGCTTTTCGCTTATCAGGGGTCGCCACAGTGAATCCTCCCTTCCCACCTACAGGCCTGAAATAAGGACAGACTTTGGCTTGTCACACAGCTCAGGACGATTCTCTGAACTGAAAGAAGAGATATTCGATTAAGACGTCTGTGCCATTTTACTCGAGCATAGGGAGACTTTTAGGCTTCAATTACCATCCCAAGTCTGTCTATGAGACATGACAACGAAGGGTTCCGTCTGATTGGTCATGGTTTGAACCACCAGCAAAGCTCCACCACTTGTTTTTATGGCCTGTGAAGAGAAAACACAACCGAGAAACAACCAGAATGAAAATGAGATGATTGTCTGACGTACGTGTCCAGTAAGATCTGTGTGTTTTGTGACCGTGTAACCCAGAGCTGTTAGGAGCCATAATGTGCCCCCCCCCTCCACGTTGGTTGGGCAGCAATTTGAAATGGATGTTGGTGATGAGCAGAGATGGCACTTTTCCTGTGGCATGTGAATCTGAGAAGCACAAGAAACCACCATGTTAACAGAAGTTCAATAGCTGAAGCCATCGTGTGAGATACTTGCTCTTTTTCCAGATAGAAGTCGTCTTCTGAACTCAGTGGGAGTCTCTGCTCGAGCGGATAGTGGGCCGAGGATCTTAAACCAAGACCAAAAGTTCTCTTATCACGCAACCTTGATGAGAGTCTTTCTCCACGATTACTGTACATATTTAGAAATATACTTAATTACATCCATTTTCCTTCAGAATTTAAAGCAAACAACATTTCCCATTTTTTACCGTACCTGGGAGACATATCGGCCACGGCTCCTAAGCTTGTTTTCCATTTTCATCCCAGGGTCCAAGCTGAAATTCTGTCCTGTTGGTCTTCACAAATACCCGAAATGTGGGGCAACAGCTTGGACTAAAAATACACTCAAATGTAACAGTCTGAGGGGGAAAAAAAACGTGAATAAATGGAAAAAAAAGATACATTTTGCTCTAGTAATGTACATTAGTCCTCCATTAACCAACAAGAAATCAGCAATAATCCATCCATCCTCTTCCGCTTATCCGGGACCGGGTCGCGGGGCAGCAGCCTTAGGAGAGAGCATTCTAACAAAGAGCCAATGAATTTGGAAAATGAGTTCAAAACAGTGATTACACTGTGATATCTAATGAATCAATGAGTTAAATGTGACCAAATTACTGTAGTGCGAAAACACAACGAATTTTCCTAATTTAAACAGGCAAGAATCAATGAATGACTTTAGCTCAAGGGACCAAACACTCGACAATAATTACAAGTTTGTTATCGGCTGTTAAACCTTTCTTCCTTCCTGGCCTCAGTCCTGATCCTGAAAATTAGCCTCTAGTCTAAAATTGATATTACATAAAATCATACACTTGCTTTAGTTTTAAACATATGGTATGACATCGTCTCTCAGTCATAATGGTTCTCATATATAAATATAAAGGTTTCCCTTTGTTTACTAGAAACTCCCAGATACCATCCGTCCCCTTATGAATTTAATTTCAAAAAGGGTGGCTACAAAAGTTTTTGTTAAATAAAACACTTTTGTTCTCCTTAGATTTTATTATTGATTTTGTTTTATTTATTAAATATACATTTAAATCTCGTCTAGTCTCTGGTTCTCATCTTCATCTTGTGAGACAAGCGTCTGATCACACCTCTAGTTTGCACCTTGTTGTTGCTTGTTGAATGTGTTAGACGTCTCAGAAACCTGTCGAAGAAAGTGGTTGAAACATCATCACAGTATTTGTCTGTTTAAAATGAGGTGCAGAGTTGATAAGCAAACATTCGTCATTCACACTCGGCAAAATATTCAGATTCGCGTTTTAATTCCATTCGTTCTGCTTCAAACTGAAACAAAAGCGTTAGAAACGTTATGGATGGATGGCCTTTATTGTCACTACAACATTCCATTGCAACGAGATGAAGAGAAAGAGATTTTCCACACAAAACTCAAAGACTGAATAAACATCACTCCACTGAAACATGGATGGTGAGTGACATCAGAACCCTGGGAACAGGTAAAGCTCCTTTGAAATACAAGCAAATTCAATGCACGGTATGTACTCTCCTCTGAAATTGGGATAAGTCTTCATTTGTAAGTGGACCTGAGGAACACAGAGATGAGGATAAAGCTGATGCAGTGAACGTGAACTTGGCTTTCGACTCACCTCCGTGAACAAATCCATAATATCAGTATCGTGAGCAGAACGGCAGAACACGTCCACGAGACTTTTGATAAACACACTCCCATGTAGAGGGCGCATACGCGTTTTGCTGTCTGCAGAGAAGATGGAGATCGACGGTTCAGAGACGGAGAGAGTAAAGCGCTTCATCTGGACCGTTCAACACTCACGTGGAGAACACATAAACAGGACAAAGTCTATTTCTCTTCCCTTCCAGGGACCAAGCTTAACATTTAACCAATCCGCCCTCATCTTCTCTCCGCCAAACTCCCCTGGACAGAGAATTGTCGCCCGTGACGTTAAACATCTGAACGACACAGTGAAGAAGAAGAAGAGTCGTGACCTCTGACCTCCTATAGAGGCATCAACGATGATAATCTTTGGCTTGTCACGCAGCTCAGGACATTTCTCAGCACACAGACTGGAGAAGATCTCATCGATGAAGAAGACGTCTGTGCTGTTTGACTCGGGATGATAGTTGACGCCTATAACTGCATCTAAATTCTTAATTCTCAGTCCGTGAGACATTATGACCACAAAGGTTCCGTCTGATTGCTGATGGTTTGAACCTTCAGCAAAACTCTCCACCGCTTGTTTCATGGCCTGTGAAGAGAAAACACACCTGTGTTCACCTCAGCTGGAGAGACAGATGAACGTCTGACGTACGTCCCCAGTAAGATCTCGGTATTTTGTGACCGAGTAACCCAGAGCGGTCAGGAGCCAATCCATCATTTCTTCTCTACGTTCTGCTCCATGTCTGTTGTTCCTCTCATCTGAGAAATGTGAATTAGTGATGAGCAGAGCAGAACGTCTCCGCTGGGACATTTCCATTGGCATGTAAATCTGAGAAGCACAAGAATCACCATGTTCTCAGAAGCTCTTCAGCAGCTGGAGCATCGTGTGAGATACTTGCTCTGTTTTCAGACAGAATTCGTCTTCTGAACTCTGGGTCGGTGGGAGTGATGATGTAAGACCTCGGCTCGTCTGGAGTCTCTTCACTCGAGCGGATCGTGGGCCGAGGATCTGAAACTAAGACCAACAGTTCACTTATCATCACGCAACCTTGACCAAACAGGCCAGCAGTGTCGTTTTCCGTGACTGTAAATAAACATTTTTAGAATTACATTTAGAATTACAATTTTTTTTCCCCCAGAATTCAAAGCAAACTACATTTTTCACCGTACCTGGAAGAAATATCGGCCGCGGCTCCCAAGCTTCTCTTCCGTTTTCCTCCCAGAGTCCAAGCTGAACTTCTGTCACGTTGGTCTTCACAACAACTCGAAATGTGGAATAATAGTCTGGCCCAAAATCACACTCAAATGTAACAGTCTGAGGAGAAAAATCAACAAAAAGATTAAAAAAAAAAAAAAAAAAAAAAAAAAAAAAACAAAAAATATAGATTGAGATTATTCTGTTACTCTTGTCAAAATAGTCTTGTATTTTTCTTTATTAAGGCGAGTGACCTAATTGTTGCTGTAGCACTAGATGTTAGATAAGAACTACCGTAGATAAGAACTTGCTTTAACTGCTAAGCTTCACTCTGAACATGTCGTTACCTTCGGAAACACGCGAGTGTCGGGTGTGTCGCTGCGCAGACTGTAGTTTGTTCCAGGAGTAAGATCACATTCAGATCTGAAATCAATGAACGCGTGTTCTGGGTACTGTTCTTGAACCTGAAGCGGAGAACAAGATATCAAACAGTCCAGTCAAAGTCAGTAAAATGTCTTTACAGAACAGTCTCTCTAAAAAACAACAACTCAATACACATTAATGCGCCTTCGACTTCTACACAGACTGTACATTTATATTCCTGCCTGTCTTGATATCAGTGTGAGATTGAGACCGTCAAGCAGATCCTGAGAGCAACACTGAGTCTGAATGGACTATGTTCTCCACCTCTGTGGTCAATGAGGCTGGTCAGAGCTCTGAGTCGAGCAGTAAACCACGTTCTGGACACGGGAAGGAAGGGACTAACGTAGCGGTCACAAAGAGCCGAGTTGTCCGGAAAAGCTCTTAATTTACCGGTCAATCCACATTCCAGCCTTAACCTGTGGTCATGAGCTTTAAGTCATGACCAACAGGACAAAGTCTTGGATACGGTTTTCTTTCTCTGAACATTGATAGAATAAAGTGAGGGGAGTTTGTCAATATGGCCACCTTAGTGACCTTTGACCTGTCCAGTGAGGTGCACACACACACACACAGCCTTAAGCCGTGGTGTCGGGGTCATGTGAGGGTCAGTGTCCAGCCCGAGGTCACTCCACAGCTGCACGGAGAGAGATATCAGGCCGTCTCCACCGCAACCACGCCCCGTATTAGGGATAAAGATGGATGGATGAATAGAGAGATGGAGAAAGAGGATGTGGTAACAGGCAGTAAATAATGATGGAGTGAGAAACAGTAAGTTTACCTGTGACTCTGGGACTGAAGATGGCAGCAGGAACACATGAAGGACGTTTTGTTCCTCAGTGTGAGATGCAAGGGAAAAAAAGAGGTTGACACGGACAGAGAAAAAGCAGTAGATCATGTGTCTCAAGAGCCCAAAGAGTGAAAGCTCTGTGATTTTAACAGCCACGTGCGTCTCCGTCAGAGCGAGAGGATCCAAAACCTCCAGGTTCCCACGAGCCACATGAGCCACGGACAAACTCCACTCCGTCTGCTCTGAAACACACGGAATTGCAAACCGAATAACGGAATTGTTATTTCACATGTGAGACACCAAGAAGTTTGTGTTCAAAATAGTTATAAGAATAAAGACAGTTGTAGAGTAGCTGTATCTAATTTCATCAGTGACTCAAAACTGGAAAGCAAAAGCAAACCTACCGGAGTAAATCTCACAGTGCGGAAAATGCACTTCCTTTATTGATTTATTACTGCAGTTGATCCTGTATAAAGGCCCAGCGGGTGTCATCTGACCCAGTCCTCCTAAAATCTGACGATCCCAGTCAACAATACTGTACGAGATCTGGCCTTCACCTTCCATCACAAACACGAGGTTTGTTGAAGTGCACTGGAACCGACCGGCACGACGACACACAAACCTGAAAAAAATACATACGTACAGTTTATCACATTTCGTTTTAGTCACTTGTCCATTTGTTCTTCTCATCCTTCAGATGTTTCTACTGGTTTGTTTGAGTCCAGTGGAGTTTGAGTACATATACTGGTTGGACTAAATGAAGGAATAACCCGTCTCCAGCACAGTGAATGTGAGAGAACGTAAGAACCATCAGATCTACGGAAGATCCTGAAGAGCACAGAGACAACGCAAAGATCTGGACACGGCTACCAAGATTTTGTGCTGCACTGTGAGGTCGTCTTTAAAGTTACTTTAATTACTTTCTTTTTTATTATTAACAGTTAGTACATTTTCTTCAGTTATTATTATTTTTTTAAACGTTGCATTGTTTAATATTTGCTATAACAACATTTTTAGGAGAAACTGGTGATGATTTTGCTCCAAGAGAATGATGTCTGGCCGTGGAATGGAGTTTGTTTGACATTTGTCTTATAATGCTTATGTGTGAGAAAAATGAAACATTTTTGACAAATTGTTGATGTGTGTGTTAGTCTGGAAATTATGGTAAATGAATTCTGCAAAAATGAGTCTTTTTCATTGACAATCCATAAATCGGCCTCCAGGTGCTTATGTGTGGAACTAAAAAAAAAAACGAATTATAAATTCAACAGAAGTTTATAAAATGCAAGTGTGAGGTGTTCAAAAAAATAACAAAAACCCAAATACATCAAATACATTTTCAATTACACATTAAAAAAACCAACTCAATTAGACTCAAGTGAAAACTATACCGGTATCCGTGTGCTTTGCTTCCACCGTCGTCGTCTTCATCCTCCTCGAGTTCAACTCGCTCTGGTGTGAACTGCTCTTCCGCTTTCATTGGCTAAACAGTCAAAGGGAAGATCTCAAAATGCTGTCGTTTCTCAAATCAATGAATCAAACGAGTATTTCATGTTTTAAACTCAGTAACACATTACAAAGCTCAAAAAACACTTGTGAAGAGAGTGTTAAGTGTCTCTGTCTGACCTAAACAAAGCAACATAAGTAAGTGATGATGGTTTTTAGCTTTTAGAGCGGTTTATAACCGTCTGGTAGAACAGTCTGTTGGTTTTCAACTCACTGTAATTGCTTGTCAAGCAGGTCTCAACATGTTTGGTTGGCAAATGATTGTCCGATTTGGACCGTCTACAAACTGTCCGATGTCTTAGGAAATGAAAATCAAATCCTCTCAGCGCTGTGAGCGTGAGGAGCTCCTGACCACAGAACAACTGCGATCCTGTTTGATGACCAATTTTCTCTGCGACTGTGAGATGATGCAGATGTCAAAAGTCCAACTTTCACCTTCCAGACCATCACAGGAGCTGCACCTTGACTCTCTGGTGCAGGAACGTTCTCCTCTACGTCAACTCAGAGATCAGAGAGTAAATGGCGATTAGTAGTTCCTCTGTGAAGATGAGAATCTTCCCCAAGCTGCTTCTAATGGAACCATGTCCAGCTAGAATCTCTAACACCTTCATGACACAAAGCTCTTTCCTCACCAACTCTCAGTGATAAAAAGAAGAACAATAACAGTCATGATCTCCTGTGATTGGAGCCTTTACTGTTTCCTTTAATGGCAAATTGCTTCTGATGCTTGACAAATAAAGAGATTCTGTTCCACCCAGCAGACATTCAACACGTCTTCTCTACAGGAACCGCAGCAGGAACCTCAAGCGCTAGGATTCTTAGCATTCCCAGAGTGTTTGCGTTATAGTTTGCGTATAAGAAGAAGAGCAATGTGGGTTTTATCTTGGACATTATGAATTGGTCCTTGCATCTTATTTAAAAATAGTAATAGCATTCTAGTAATATAGTTATTACTCACAGATTGCGCAGATGAATGAGGTTCAGCGACGCGTAGCCATCGACTTGAATCACCTTCTCCTGTGGGAAAAAAAGAAAAATAACTGAGAATGTGTCAAGTAAAATACTACACAATGTATAATTATTAAAAGAGCGAAGCTTTTCAAATCCTCAGTGACAAATGCTCGTGTTCTGAAGCTCATACAGACGATGCAGAGTCAATGAGATGAATGAATGAATATAAATAACTACAATATATCAAAAGTTCAAAAATACATTGTGTGTGTGAGTCAGAGATAGTGGTGTATTATGTCTCATTGTTGCAAAGAAACAAATAGTATTGTATCTATTTGACTCTTTTAGCTTCTCTGTTGTCTGAACGATTGATCCGAACATTATCTTTGTAACAAACATGTAGCGTGTGTAACAAACATGTCAAATAAACCATTTTTTGTTTATATGTAGATTCACTAACTAGGCCAAGCAGGAGATGTTTCAAAGTGGAAACAATACATAATAAACACATTTTTTTTATTCTAAATCTTTTAACACAGGTCAATCATGTGCTTAAGCCAAGCAGGGGAAGTTTCAAAGTAAAAAAATACTTTATTAAAGAATAAATAAATTTTTTTTATTTTGAAAATGGTTAATTTTGACCTGAACATAATGGTTAAAGCAGTTCTGTTCATTAATAGTGTTGTGACCAGGTTTATATCGACCAATTATTCATAAAAAACACAAGATTATAGAACTCACACCTCTTTCTAAATGACGGCTTTTTTTCCTCTTTTTCCCTTTAGTTTCGAGAACTGGAATATCTTCAGACCCTGAGGCCATTTCAGCAACTTCAATAAAAAAGAAAGAAAACTAAACGATAAGGGAAGACAGGTTTTGTCCCCAAAACTACGGTTTTAAGCAATGGAATATGTTGCTTTTCTCGTGTTAAACTGTCTGAACAATGCAAAATAAAGACAGTTTGAGAGAACATTAACAGCTCCATCAGCTTCAGTCTTCCTCTTTCCTCTTCCTTCCGTGGACATACAGTACCTGACTCTGGGTGTGTGTCAGTGATGCTGTGCGGCCTGTTGGACTCGTGTTGTGTCGGGCTGCTCATGAGATGAAGATCTGAGACCAAGATCAAACGTTTGCTCATCATCATCATCATCAAGTAAACAATGAAATTGGACAAGCTCTTGGTGACATAATACATAATTATGAGAGGACAAATTATGTCTGATAAATTATATCGCGCTGTATTCCTCAGTCTCGTCTAATGGACTTCAAGATGAAACACTCACCTTCTTCACTACATTCGAGTCTTGACCTGCTTTCCAGCTCGACCCGCATATAACGGAAGTAAACGAGTAACTAAAGAAACTAGAAACAAACTCCATTTATATGCCTCAGGTTGTCATAGCGATAATGACAATTCCGCTCTGGGATAATCGAAGCAAATCTTCATTACCTATCAATGTTGTGCTTAAGCAATATTGTAAACTGAATAGAAAAAAATCTAATGGATCGTCAAATTGTCACCTCATTACTTGTGCAAAAGACATAACAGAGAGAAAAACACACAAAAAATGGACCCAGTCATTAATGAAAACAGTTTGGGTTTTTTTATAATCTACTACTGTAGAAAGACTTTCTTACAAATACGCTCAACGATATTTTAGAAGATTAGTTTATACATTTTAAATTGCTTGTTGACTATGACAAAACTGAAAGAGCTTTACTTTAGGGTGTTCTTTGGATTTCTGGTGGTGGATCTGCAGTAGCCTGGACGCGATGTGAACCACATGTTCTGACAATATCTTGTGGAGAACATAAAACACGATACACTGGTACCATGTGAAATCAAGTAGTAGTAGATAAGAGTTTCGTAAAGTGAAAACGTGGTAAAATGAAACATCCCAAGCCTCCCTTTGTAAATCCAGACAAAATGTTTTTATATGATAAAATGTCGTAATAGTTTTAATAAAAAACGTTACATAACAGTTGTTTTGTTTGCTCTTTGGTATGGGTTTAGATGTCTTTATATGCATGTAATGACACACTGGTCGAGCTCACGTAAAAAGTATTATTACTTTCGCCTTTTAGGAAAAAAAAAAAAAACAAAAAAACGTCACACTCGTCACAATCTCGCGATTACGCGGTTATAACACTGCTGGTGATGACTGATAGTGATCCGCCTCCTGAATGAATATTACTTTGAATGGAGAACAACATATAGTGAATATAGTTGCTTAATCACACAGGTACATAATGTATTAACACTCACTGTATAGCCAGATATGGGAAATTATTAAAATAAAAAAACGAAACGTATTGAAATCGTGCTCTTTAAGCGGCGGTGAGTGGCTCTTAAAAGAGCCGTTGTGGGGCTGAGGTGTTCTTCAGCGGTGTTTACTTGGAGCTGGTGTACTTGGTGACGGCCTTGGTTCCCTCAGACACGGCGTGTTTGGCGAGCTCTCCGGGCAGCAGGAGGCGCACGGCGGTCTGGATCTCTCTGGAGCTGATGGTGGAGCGCTTGTTGTAGTGAGCGAGACGAGACGCTTCACCGGCGATGCGCTCGAAGATGTCGTTGACGAACGAGTTCATGATGCCCATCGCTTTAGAAGAGATGCCGGTGTCGGGATGCACCTGCTTCAGCACCTTGTACACGTAGATGGCGTAGCTCTCCTTCCTGGATCTCTTGCGCTTCTTCCCGCCTTTACCCGCGGTCTTTGTCACCGCTTTCTTGGAGCCTTTCTTCGGCGCGGACTTCGCTGGTTCAGGCATGACTGGAGCAGTCGTGGATCTACTGAGAATAACACGAGTGTGCGTGTTCACAGCTTTTATACTTTTCTTCGGATAATAAGTCGATTTTTTTTTCAACGA
The DNA here is from genome assembly GCA_028031935.1 of Paedocypris micromegethes. NCBI lineage: Eukaryota > Metazoa > Chordata > Actinopteri > Cypriniformes > Paedocypris > Paedocypris micromegethes. The sequence goes on from CM051504.1 coordinate 10,186,569, forward strand.
TTGGTTGAACTTGACGAGCTGAACATTCTGATTGGGCAGGAGACTCAGACGGTTCAGCCAATAGATCTGATTCCCGCTCTGACCTCGTTCAAACGATGTAAGGCTGGCAAAGTCTTTTGTTCACGTTCCCGCTTGTTTTTTTACCCAGCTTTTAACTTTCAATACTACTTGAATTTGAAATTAAAACGTTTACTAACCGACAGTATAATTGCTAATAAAAGCGTGGTAAAACTGTCTGTATGGTATACAATAATTTCGTAATGCGTATATGTATGTTACCTGAATGAAAGTTGCTTTGGTGCAGAGCAATACAAGATAAGAACTTCAATACAATAACTAGATGTCGGTTGCATTGGAATATACTAAACATTATATTTGTGAATTTGCACAACGTTAAAGACATTCACGGCACAGCAAATTCCTCTTTTAAACAGAATTGAGTGGCTCTTAAAAGAGCCGTTGGAGTGTATGGGGCTAGTTAGTCCGGGTCTAGGCGCGCTCTCCGCGGATGCGGCGGGCCAGCTGGATGTCTTTGGGCATGATGGTGACTCTCTTGGCGTGGATGGCGCACAGGTTGGTGTCCTCGAACAGACCGACCAGATAAGCCTCGCTGGATTCCTGCAGAGCCATGACGGCGGAGCTCTGGAAGCGCAGGTCGGTCTTGAAGTCCTGGGCGATCTCTCTCACCAGACGCTGGAACGGAAGTTTGCGGATCAGCAGCTCGGTGGATTTCTGGTAACGGCGGATCTCCCTCAGAGCCACGGTGCCGGGCCTGTAGCGGTGAGGCTTCTTCACTCCGCCTGTGGCCGGGGCGCTCTTGCGGGCGGCTTTAGTGGCGAGCTGCTTCCTCGGGGCTTTTCCACCGGTGGATTTGCGGGCGGTCTGCTTGGTTCTGGCCATCGCTGATCTCTTCTGCTCCTAAGAACTCGAGAATATGAAAGCGAATGCAGCGCTCCCGCTTTTAAAGGGTGGGGAGTCCGTCTGCAGATCTGAAAGGGGGTGTGGAAACGTGTGATTGGTTCCTTTAAATGTCGTCATTTGTGACCAGAGAGTAGGCGGCAAACCTTTTGTTAAAAAAGGCGGCAACTCAGTTCCCTCTCAAATTGTGTTTTGTTCCGTTATTTGATTATTTTTCATTTTTAACCAATCCATTTCTATGCCACGTGGAGTTGACGCTTATTTTACACTCGGGATTGGAGGATTGAAACTACAGTCTTAATCAAGTTTGCGTTAATTGCAGCTACAGTATTTGGTGGGATTTTTGACGAGTAAAATATACAGCATCACCACGTAAAATTAGAACGTTTAACTGTCACGTTCGTAGGTGAATTAAAAACTTTGGTTACCAATGGCCGCTTAATTTACCCAAATTACTGACTTCAGTGATTCATGGCGCTTTCATTTTGTCCATCTCATTGGTTTCTTATTAGCAGATGGGTTTTATCGTCAATGATTAAACCACAATGTTTAACTCTTAATGCCTTTTGCCTCATTTACGTTGAAATGTTTGTAGTAAACTGCCCTCTAGTGGATGAAGTGAGTGGCTCTTAAAAGAGCCTTTGTGTTTCAGTATCGGCGGGAACAGATCACTTGGTCTTGGCGGGTTTCTCGGTTTTCTTGGGCAGAAGAACCGCCTGGATGTTGGGCAACACGCCGCCCTGAGCGATGGTCACTCCGCCCAGCAGTTTGTTCAGCTCCTCGTCGTTACGCACCGCCAGCTGCAGGTGACGGGGGATGATGCGGGTTTTCTTGTTGTCGCGAGCGGCGTTTCCGGCCAATTCCAGAATCTCGGCGGTGAGATACTCGAGCACAGCGGCCAGATACACCGGAGCTCCGGCACCGACGCGCTGAGCGTAGTTTCCCTTGCGGAGAAGCCTGTGCACACGGCCGACGGGGAACTGCAGCCCGGCTCTGGACGAGCGAGTCTTTGCCTTGGCTCGGGCTTTGCCTCCGGTTTTACCTCTTCCGCTCATGATATCAAGAAATTCAGTAACTTCTGAATGAAATGGGTCGTCGCTCTTCTGCTTTCGCTTTTGAAGCGCAGCCTACAATCTGATTGGACAAAACCTCTGAACTGCTTTAACGAATGAGGACATTTCCCTCAACGACTTTAAGCTATAGCCGTTAAATTCGAGCGGGAAAACGGGCGTCAGACTTCACCGTCACAAATATTTTTCACAATTTCTAGAGATAATTTCTTTTTTCTTTATACAAAAAAAAACCTCAAAACAAAATATATACTTACAATTTGTATTGTGATTTTTGTTATTCCTTTACTTGTGCGGCTGTAGCGTCAAATAATAGCATACAGCAATGTTACTCTTCAGCATTTTATTATTTGTGCGAGTATAAAGTGTTTATAGCTCCTATCGTTTAAACATTTAATATTGTGATAGAGCTCATTTGTGTGCGCATATACTTAGCACTTAGTATACTATATATATACTACATATACTATACCTAACAATAGTACCAATATAAAAAATGACGGTGGTGATGATGATAATACGCTCTTTCTGTAAGGCAGTGAGTGGCTCTTAAAAGAGCCGTTTGGGGGAAGAAGGAGAAAAGATCTACTTCTTCTTGGCCGCGGTCTTCTTGGGTTTGGCCGCTTTGGCTTTAGTGACTTTGGGCTTCACGGTCTTGGTCTTCTTGGGGCTCTTTGTCGCTTTCTTCGGGGTCACGGGCTTCTTCACCTTCTTCGGGCTCTTGGTCGCCTTCTTTGCGGCGACGGGCTTTTTCGCCTTCTTGGGTGATTTCTTGACGGCGGCGCCCTTGGGCTTCTTGGCGGTGGCGGGTTTCTTGGCCGCGGGCTTCTTCGCCTTGGGAGCCGCTTTCTTCACCGGCTTTTTCGCTGTCTTGCTCTCCGTCTGCTTCTTGTTGAGCTTGAACGAGCCGGAAGCGCCGGTTCCCTTGGTCTGCAGCAGAGTTCCTTTGCTCACCAGACTCTTGACGGCGATCTTGACGCGGGACTTGTTCTTCTCCACGTCGTATCCGCTGGCGGCGAGCGCTTTCTTCAGGGCGGCGAGCGACACGCCGCTTCTCTCCTTAGACGCGCTCACGGTCGTAACGATGATGTCGGCGACACTCGGGCCGCTCTTCTTGGCTGCGGCCGCGGGCTTCTTCATCTTCTTCGGCGCCTTCGCGGGCGGAGCAGCAGCAGTAGAGGCGGCGGGGACTGGAGCGGTTTCTGCCATTGTTGTGACTGTCTCTCAGTGTGTGTGAGCGGCGGAGAGACGCGGTGACTGATATACGGCACATGAGAACCAGAGAGACTCAACCGCCGCCCCGCGCTCACCGTCTCGCGCGCTCGTGTTTTCTCCTGTTTTTTTTTTACAGCGTTTTTAACGTACTGACATAATAGTTTGCAACAAACACAAACTAAACATGAAGCAGAAAGTCTAAGCTTTAGTTTACATTAAGTCACATAGTGAAATTAATTTACATTTTGCCATTTCAACACGGAATCACCGTCGAGTAGCTGCATAAACAAAGCCAGTCTCTTCAAACGTTAGCTTTTTTTCGTATAAAACGCTTGTGAACGACGTTTAACATTTAATTGTGGGTTGGACTGACTCTCTGAAACACGAGGTTGAGATTCAAACCGTGAGGAGAGACTCGGGCGGGTTTTAGAAATAACGTTTTAGTCTGTGTTGAAACACACGCGCATTTCCAATGATCTGAGATAAGAGACACTTTTTTTTTGTTTGTGACACCTTCGGTTTTTAGTGTGTTTGTGTGTGCGTGTGTTAAAAAAATCAGCACCTGTAACAAAACAAAAAGACTTTTAATAGATAATCTGTGTTCAGAAAATATAACTACATTTTCTTCAACCCGTCACACTTTCTACATAACCTACATGTATACACTGCTTTTTTCTATTTACACAAATGCTTTTCATGATCGTGATGACTGTTTTAAACAGTTTTATATCTGCAGGTTATGTGCCGCTGGGAGTCATGTTGCGGAAAATTACACTGAGGGCTAATCTAAGTATTTTGAGTTTTTGTCATTGTTGGTGTTTATTTTTTTTTTAGAAATAAATGTTTCCATAACGAAGGAACTTGTCTTCCAGTGAAAATGGAGGTTTTGGAGTTTGGGTAATTTGGAGTTTGGATGTGTTTTTTTTTTTTTAATCATTTGTTTCATATTTAGCTATAAAGTCTCCGAAGATTGTTTATACGTTATGTACCAGTGTTGTGATTATTCACTATGTTCCCCATTCAAAAATGATATTCATTCAGGAGGCGGATCCTTATCAGTCATCACCTGCAGTGTTATAACAGCGTTATTGTGACGAGTGTGACGTTCTTTTTTCAAAAAGGCGAAAGTAACAATACTTTATACGTGAGCTCGACCAGTGTGTCATTACATACATATAAAGACATATCTAAACCCATACCAAAGGGCAAACAAAACAACTTATGTAACGTTTTTTTTTTTTTATTACAGCTATTACAACGTTTTATCATACAAAAACATTTTGTCTGGATTTACAGAGGCTGGGGATGTCCCAATTTACCACATTTTCACTTTACGAAACTCCTATCTACTACTACTTGATTTCATATCGTGTTTTATGTTCTCCACAAGAATATTGTCAGAACATGTGGTTCCCATCACGTCCAGGCTACTGCAGATCCACCACCAGAAATCGAAATCGAATGAAGTCCCTAAAGTAAAGCTCTTTCAGTTTTGCCGTTGTCAACAAGCAATTTTAAATTTATAAACTAATCACCTAAAGTATCGTCGAGCGTATTTGTTAAAAAGTTCTTCCTACAGTAGTTATTCTGCCCTATACGTCCGCAATAGCGAACAGTTTCAAAGAAGACACTGCTTTTGACTCTCGTCGCGTTTAATGTCTCTTCAAAACACTTTTTGTAAAACTGTAATACAAAATATAGAACACAAAATCAATACAGCATGTACACAAATGAAAAGATACATTCAAAATATATAAACACAAATATCTCCGCTAGCATCTCCAGCCTAACTTAGCGCTTACCTCGCGGCTAGTTTACATAATATAAAAACGCTGAAAACTAACAGAACCAACATGAACAGAACAAAACAACACCAGCACGCAACATAAACTCACAGGCATATGCGCCTCAATGCCTTTGCTGAAGCTGTCGTTTGTAAAGTTTTTTGCTGACTTTCGGGCGTGCAACTTTCTCCTCGCAGAGCACCAACCACCTGTGCGTCTCGTGCACCGACTCATTTAAAAGAACCAAAACAAAACATGCACTTTGCGCCCTCTACAGGACAGCGTAACTAATTGTCCTTAAGGGTCAACACAGTAGTAGATTAAAAAAACGTGTTTTCATTAATGATTGTGTGCGTTTCGTTCTGTGTTTTTCTCTCTGTTATGTCTTTTCCACAAGTAATGAGGTGACAATTCAATGATTAATTTGATTTATTTCTATTTATTTGTATTCATTAATGGCACCACATTGTTAGGTAATGAAGATTTGCTTTAATTATCCCAGAGCGGAGTTGTCATTATCGCTATGACAACCTGAGGCATATAAATGGAGTTTGTTTCTAGTTTCTTTAGTTACTCGTTTACTTCCGTTATATGCGGTTCGAGCTGGAAAGCAGGTCAAGACTCGAATGTAGTGAAGAAGGTGAGTGTGTATCTTCGTCCATTAGACGAGACTGAGGAATACAGCCCAGGAGTGCACTAACTTAGTCTTCCATCATATATTTGTATTATGTCACCAAGAGCTCTTCCAATTTCATTGTTTACTTGATGATGATGAGCAAACGTTTGGTCTTAGTCTCAGATCTTCATCTCATGAGCAGCCAGAGACAGAGAGCGGAGTTACCGACTCCAGACGAGTCTGACAGGCCGCACAGCGTCACTGACACACACCCAGAGTCAGGTACTGTATGTCCACGGCAGGAAGAGCAAGACTGAGGCTGATGGAGCTGTTCATATTCAATCAAACTGTCTTTATTTTGCGATTTGCAGACAGTTTAACACGGGAGAAGCAACATATTTTCTTGCTTAAAATTGTAGTTTTATTTGCATAAGCAGGTTATGAATCGGAAATGTCATAAAAATGTGTTATGTATGACTGTTAAGCACTAGTTATTGGGGGAAAAGTGTCTTCCATTATTGATTAGTTTTCTTTCTTTTTTTATTGAAGTTGCTGAAATGGCCTCAGGGTCTGAAGATATTCCAGTTCTCACATCTAAAGGGAAAAAGAGGAAAAAAAGCCGTCATTTAGAAACAGGTATGAGTTCTATAATCTTTACCATTTGTTGTGTTTTTTATGAATAATTGGTCGATATAAACCTGGTCACAACACTATTAATGAACATAACTGCTTTAACCATTATGCTCTGGTCAAAATTAACCATTTTTAAAATGAAAAAAAAAAAAAAAAATTCTTTAACAATAAAGTATTTTTTCACTTTGAAACGTCCCCGGCTTGGCTTAATCACATGATATACCCCTGTTAAAAGTTTTAGAATAAAAAAAATATATGTTTACTATTTATTTTTTTCCACTTTGAAACGGCTCCTGCTTGGCCTAATTAGTGTAATCTACATATAAACGATTTATTTGACATATTTGTGACACGCGCTACATGATTATGTTACAAAGATAATGTTCGGATCAATCTTTCAGACAACAGAGAAGCTAAAAGAGTCAAATAGATACAATACTATTTGTTTCTTTGCAACAATGAGACATAATACACCACTATCTCTGACTCACACACACAATGTATTTTTGAACTTTTGATATATTGTAGTTATTTATATTCATTCATTCATCTCATTGACTCTGCATCGTCTGTATGAGCGTTTGTCACTGAGGATTTGAAAAGCTTCGCTCTATTATTAATTATACATTGTGTAGTATTGTACTTGACACGTTCTCAGTTATTTTTCTTTTTTTCCCACAGGAGAAGGTGATTCAGGTGGATTGCTACTCGTCGCTGAACCTCAATCATCTGCGCAATCTGTGAGTAATAACTATATTACTATTATGTCATTACCAAGTTTCTTGTGGGAAATAAGATGTAGGACAAGGACCAGTTTATAATGTCCAAGATAAAACCCACATTGCTCTTCTTCTTTAACTATAACGCTGACACCCGGGGAATCTGAAGAATCCTAGCGCTTGAGAGGTTCCTGCTGAGGTTTCCTGTAGAGAAGACGTGATGATTGTCTGCTGGGTTGAAGAGATTCTCTTTACTTTACTTGACATGTCGAGCATCAGAAGCAACTCCACACGAGTCTGTGTCAAGAAATACACTAGACGGGAGATGATGACGTTTTTTTTCTTCTCCTCATCGCTGAGAGTTTGTGAGGAAATAGCTTCGTGTCATGAAGGTGTCAGAGATTCGGTTCCATTAGAAGCAGCTGAACTACTAATCGCCATTTACTCTCTGATCTGAGTGTTGGCGTGAGGGAGAACGTTCCTGCACCAGAGAGTCGAGGTGCAGCTGCTGTGATGGTCTGGAAGGTGAAAGTTAGACTTCTGAACTTGATTCCAGCAGCAACTGGCAGCCAGTGTGAGGAGACGAGCAGCGAGTGACGTCCTCCACTTTAGCTCGATTAGAGACGAGTCGGGCCGCAGCATTGTGAACTCAGCAGATCAGCGAGAGTGAAGACAGTGATCCAGATTTCTGATGTTGTACGGGACAGATCTGCATCGTCTCACAGTCGCAGAGAAAGTTGGTCATCAAACACGACGGCAGTTCTTCTGTGGTCAGGAGCTCCTCACGCTCACAGCGCTGAGAGGATTTGGCTTTCGCTTCAGCCGCAGAGACACAAACACTAGTCTCTTTTGAGCTTTGTAATGTGTTACTGAGTTTAAAACATGAAATACTCCTTTGTGGCAGATGGAGTTTAGTTTGAGAAACCACAGCATTTTGAGATCTTCCCTTTGACTGTTTAGCCAATGAAAGCGGACGAGCAGTTCACACCAGAGCGAGTTGAACTTGAGGAGGATGAAGACGACGACGGTGGAAGCAGCACACACGGATACCGGTAAAGTTTTCACTTGAGTCTAATCGAGTCGAACGAGTAATTGAAAATGTATTTGACACACGGACTTTTGGTGTCTTTTTGAACACATCATCACACTTGCAGTTTATAAACTTCTGTCGAAATGATAAATCGTATTTTAGTTACCACACATAAGCCCCTGGACGCCAGGATTGACAAAGAAAAAAAAAACTCAGTTTTGCAGAATTTGTTTACCATAATTTCCGGACTAAAACACGTATGAATAATTTGTAATTTTTCTCTCACACGTAAGGATTATAAGACAAATCTTGTGTAGGAACCCAGCTTATCACAGTTTGGAACAAAATTGCTTCAGTATCTTATAAAATTGTAGTTGTTGCTAAAATGTTGCATTGTTCAAATATTGAGAGGGTTATAAACGGGTTAATTCTTCATTTAGTCCAACCAGTATTTGTACTCCAACTCAGCTGGACTCAAACAAACCAGTAGAAACGTCTGAAGGATGAGAAGAACAAAATGGACAAGTGACTAAAAAGAAATGTGATAAACTGTACGTATGTATTTCTTTCAGGTTTGTGTGTCGTCGTGCCGGTCGGTTCCAGTGCACTTCAACAAACCTTGTGTTTGTACTGGAAGGGGAAGGCCAGATCGTGTACAGTATTGTTAACTGGGATCGGCAGATAGTAGAAGCACTGGGCCAGTTTACGCCCGCTGGGCCTTTGTACAGGATCAGCTGCCCTGGAAGAACAGTAAAAGAAGTGCATTTTCCGCACTCTGAGATTTTCTCCGGTAGGTTTGCTTTTGCTTTCCAGTTTTGAGTCCCTGATGAATTTAGATGCAACAACTGTTTGTCTTTTTTCTTGTAACTTTTTCAAACGCAAACTTCTTGTTGTCTCGCATGTGAAATAACAGTGTTTGCAATTCTGTGTGTTTCAGAGGAGAAAGAGTGGAGCTTGTCCGTGGCTCATGTCACCCAAGGGAACGTGGAGGTTCTGGAGCCTCTCGCTCTGGAAGAAACACACGTGGCCCTTAAAATAGAAGAGCTTTCACTTTTTGGTCTCCTAAAAGAAGCAATTAATCGACTGTTTCCCGTCCATGTCAAAGTCTTCTTTTCCCTTCAAAAACACACGGAGGAAGAAAATATTCTTCATGTTTTCTTGTTGCCATCATCAATCCCTGTGTCACAGGTAAACTTTTACTGTTTCTCACTCAATCATTATTATTATATATATATATATATATATATATATATATATATATATATATATATATATATATATATGTACAGTGTGTGTAGAAGTCGAAGGCACATTAAGGTGTATTGAGTTTCTGTACAGACATGTTTACTGACTTTGACATCTTGTTCTCCCCTTTAGGTTCAAGAACAGTACCCAACACACTCATTTATTGATACCAAATCAGATTGTGAACTAACTTCTGGAACACAGTACAGTCTGCGGAGCGACACACCCGACACTCACGTGTCTCCGAAGGTAACGACATGTTCAGAGTGAAGCCAGTGTTTAGCAGTTACAGGAAGTTCTTATCTAGTTCTTATCTGCAAAAATGTGTTTCATGTTTTCCCAAACACCTACAGCAGTGCTACAGCACTTCATCTTTTACATGGTTTAATAAAGAAAAAGACACGACTATTTTTGACAAGGGTAACAGAATAGTCTCAATCTAAAGTTCTTGCTGGTTAATGGAGAACTAGATGAACGCTACTAGAGCAAAATGTGCTTTATTTTTTAATTTCTTCACGTGTGTTTTTTTTTCCCTTCAGACTGTAACATTTAGGTGTGATTTTGGGCCAGACTATTGTTCCACATTCCAAGTACTTGTAAGGACCAACAGCACAGCAGTTCAGCTTGGACTCTGGGAGGAAAATGGAAGAGAAGCTTGGGAGCCGCAGCCGGTGTATCTTCCAGGTACGGTGAAAAATGTTGGTTGCTTTATATTCTGGGGGGAAGAAAATTATAATAATACAATTATTATAATTCTAAATATATTTATAAATACATAATCATAAAGAAAGACACTGCTGGTCTGTTTTGTCAAGGTTGCGTGATGATAAGAGAACTAACTGTTGGTCTTAGTTTCAGATGCTCGGCCGATGATCCGCTCGAGTCAAGAGACTCCAGACCAGCTGACGCCTTACACCCTCAATCCCTGCCACCCAGCGTTCAGAAGACGACTCCTTTCTGAAAAGAGAGATAAAGCAAGTATCTCACACACGATGGCTTCGACTGTTGAAGAGCTTCTGAGAACATGGTGATTCTTGTGCTTCTCAGATTTACCTGCCACTGGAAAAATCCCAGCGGAGACGTTCTGCTCTGCTCGTCACGAACATGCATTTCTCAGATGAGAGGAACACCAGACATGGAGCAGAACGTGAAGAAGAAATGATGGATTGGCTCCTGACCGCTCTGGGTTACAGTGTCACAAAATACCGAGATCTTACTGGAGACGTACGTCAGACGTTCATCTCTCTCTCCAGCTGAGGTGAACACTGGTGTGTTTTCTCTTCACAGGCCATGAAACAAGCGGTGGAGAGATTTGCTGAAGGTTCAAACCATCAGCAATCAGACGGAACCTTTGTGGTCATAATGTCTCACGGACTGAGAATTAATAATTTAGATGCAGTTATAGGCGTCAACTATCATCCCGAGTCAAACAGCACAGACGTCTTCTTCATTGATGAGATCTTCTCCAGTCTGTGTGCTGAGAATAGTCCTGAGCTGCGTGACAAGCCAAAGATTATCATCATTGATGCCTCTAGACGAGGTCAGAGGTCACGACTCTTCTTCTTCTTCACTGTGTCGTTCAGATGTTTAACGTCACGGGCGACAATTCTCTGTCCAGGGGAGTTTGGCGGAGAGAAGATGAGGGAGGATTGGTTAAATGTTCAGTCTGATCCCTGGAAGGCAAGAGAAAAAGACTTTGCCTGCTTCATGTCGTGTGTCCCACGTGAGTGTTGAACGGTCCAGATGAAGCGCTTTACTCTCTCCGTCTCTGAACCGTTGATCTCCATCTTCTCTGCAGACACCAATACGTATAGACACACTCTACATGGCAATTTTTTCGTCAAACATCTTGTGGACGTGTTCTGCCGTTCTGCTCACAATACTGAGATTTTGGATTTGTTCAGGAAGGTGAGTTGAAAGCCAAGTTCACGTTCACTGCATCAGCTTTATCCTCATCTCTGTGTTCCTCAGGTCTCCTTACGAATGGAGAATGACCCCAATTTCAGAGGAGAGAGTGTACCGTGCATTGATTATGCTTGTCTTCCTAAGGAGCTCTACCTGTTCCCGGGATTCTGATGTCGCTCACCCCAAAGGAAAATCAATGAGGAATTGAGTAATTACAGCTGCTCTGGCTCTCGACACGAGCAGACGTGTTTCCAGCCTCTCCTGCTCCGCTCATCTGTCGCTGAAGGCTTTAGTCTACTGCTGTGTTTTTGAAGCTCTGCTGGTTTTGCTTTCAACAGAATACGGACATTTTAAATTGGTCACTCAACGCTTTTGAAGAAATGTGTTCCCTAAAAATTAGGGGATTGGATTTCCCGTGTATGACCTTGCCCGTTCGACCACGCCTTTCGATTAAACCCCTTTTTCTGTAACCGTTGAACATTGAGTGCTCCCCTGAGTTTCTGTGCTGTGCACGTGGGTCCTTCCCTCTGTGAATGAATAATTGAGTATAGATTTGCATTTAGCAGATTAATATATGCAATGAAAATCAATCGATTAACTGAATAGAGGTAATTAAATGACACAATAATTAATAAAAATCCCCACATACTCCATTTGGTTCCCACGAACTGTCAAGAACCACTTCCATTCTTTGGCTTTGAAGTCACAATCAAGTCCAAATCAACCTCTTCTGTGAACGGTCAAGACGACCAGCCCCATCAATCAGAATTTTAGCCCTCCAAGTTTTAATCACAGGTGCGCACTTCTGCCAGAGAATGGAACAGGAAACGTCTGGAATTATCACGCACTTTCTGTTCTTTGGTTGTGACATCAGCAGTAACTGTCAAGGATCGCGACTGTCACCAAAACTGGGCAAGGGAGGACTCGCGTGCACAGCCAGGAACAGATCGAGGAGCACGAAGGGTTAAATGTTCCAAATAATAGTGGTCATAAGCAGGCAATGGGTCAGTACACAGGAATATCTAGTGACGTGACGTTTCGTACCGAGGCTTCGAAGCGTGAGGCGAGTAGAGGAGGGGGCGTTCATCACCAGATGGCATCAGCTCCAGACTCCTCAAGTCCTGCACCAGATGAACTGTGTGAAGTCCTGGAACTAGTCTTCAATCTGAGCCTCAAGCTGAAGAAGGTCGCACAGCTCTGGAAGACCTCCTGCGTGGTACCGGTGCCTAAGACACCGCAGGCCAAAGACCTCAGCAGCTTCAGACCAGTGGCTCTCACGTCCCATCTAATGAAGACACTGGAGAGACTAGTCCTTGGTCACCTCAGATCTGCTGTGGGAACCTACCTGGACCCACTGCAGTTTGCCTACAGACATGGCACAGGAGTGGAAGACGAGCAAAGATGCTCTTTCTCACCTTGAGAAGCCTGACAGTAGCGTGAGGATCATGTTCTTTGATTTCTCCAGCGCCTTCAACACCATCCAGCCGGTGCTTCTGGAACACAAACTGGAGGAGGCTGGTGTGGACCTCTATCTGACGGAGTGGATTATGTACTATCTGACAAACAGGCCACAGTTTGTGAGAGCCAACTGTACTGGCTCCTTTCCTCTTCACCCTCTACACCTCAGACACAACACGGACGGCTGTGTTCTGCAGAAGTTCTCTGATGACTCAGCAATTGTTGGCTTGATCACAGGAGATGACGATGCTGAGTACAGAGGACTCACTCAGGACTTTGTGGACTGGTGTCGGCGGAACCACCTGCTGATCAACGCAGGGAAAACCAAGGAGATGGTGGTGGATTTTCGCCGGCGACAGTCTACTGTCATCACATCGATGCACATCCAGGGAATGGACATTGAGAGAGTGGAGTCTTATAAATACCTGGGTGTGCATCTGAACAACAAACTGGACTGGACTCACAACACAGACGCACTGTACAGGAAGGGTCAGAGCAGACTCTACCTCCTGAGGAGACTGCGGTCTTTTGGAGTGAGAGGGTCACTCCTGAAGATCTTCTATGACTCTGTGGTGGCATCAGCAATCCTGTACGGTGTGGTCTGCTGGAGCAGCAGCATCTCAGGCAAAGACAGGAAGAGACTGGACAGGGTCATCAAAAAGTCCAGCTCTGTCCTGGGATGCACTCTGGACACAGTGCAGGAGGTGGGTGAGAGAAGAGTCCTGGATAAACTATCATCCATCCTGGACCTGGACTCTCACCCACTGGTGGACTCACTGTCTGCTCTGGAGAGCAGCTTCAGTGGCAGACTGATTCACCCCCGCTGTGTGAAGGAGAGATATCGCAGATCTTTCCTACCTGCTGCGATTAGACTCTACAATTTAAATTTATAATTAAACTGGTGATTGGAACTGTTTATGACGAGCAGCGCTACTTATTCGGTTTGTGTTTGTTTGTTTATTATGGTGTGTGCAGTGCGTTATGGTGATGTTTGTTTATTTGTTTGGATTTGTTGTTGCTGTTGTGACACGAAATTTCCCCACTGTGGGACTAATAAAGGTATTGACGCGTGCTTCATTTAGGGGAGGAGCTGAAAATGATGACGCTTTAACATTGAAGACAACAGCTGTTCCTTTTGCCAAAATGCTATTGAGGAATGCTACCGACCATGTGTTTGTCCTGTGTAACGTAGTACAAACTTTCTGGTTTGATGTAAACAAATGATAAAAAAAATAAATTCCCGTCCATCACATCCTTCTTTTTTACAGACGACATATTGTTTGGCCTAACGTTGCACAGCAAAATGGATAATTTATGTATTAATACCGTGTTATGTTTGGCTAAGTTCTTCATACATAGAAACAGATTACAGAAATGCAAAAACGAGATTTTTTCATCTTTAAAAACGAGTTTAATTACTACCTGAAATCCCTTAATTTGGTTGATTTGTGGTGATGTTTGTTTATTTATTTGTTTGGATTTGTTGTTGCTGTTGTGACGTGAAATTTCCCCGCTGTGGGACTAATAAAGGACTTTTCACTTCAATTCAATTCAATTCACCCAAAGCAAAACAGATTTATGATATTATGTGTGATCTTCATTTGTAAAAGTGAGATTGTATAAGTATTTTTTGTATGTAGTTGAATAATGATGAAGTAAAAAATATTTCACTTCCAGGACATTAAACCGCAGCCCATGAGTTCTGGCAAGATGGCGTCTTGAGCAGTCCTAAATCGCGGTGCTCAGAGAAACAAGTCCCAAAAGTTTTTTTCTTTTTCTTTTCCTAACACCACCTGGAAAGATTGAGATGCAAGCGACAAAGGGCAATAAACCAGCCATTTTAAAAGGAGCCTTGCAAGGACAGAAAACGGCTGCACCGGTGAAGACAACAGTTTATATGTTTATACATCAAGGGATGGGAAGAAAAGAAAGATGAAGACATCAGAACACAAGTCGTCCAGCTGCTGGGAAGAACAGTCTCAGACATGAAGGCACAAATGGAAGAAACCATTGGTATCGTTCACAGAACAGGTGAAAGGATGGACAAAAAAACAGACACGTCATTGTGATGTTTTCTCAAAGAAGATGGAAAGAAGAAATCTGGAGGAGAAGTAAGGACTCAACAGTGTGCAGACAGGAAGGTGAATGGAGTTTTCACACGTTGTTAGAATATTTTTAATATTCAATAACTTAAATCTTATTTCCAATATTACTATTAAGATCTTATTATATTTCAGCCTGCGTCAACACAACCAGGCCAAGGCTGAAAGCCGTTGAATTGTTTCATACTTGTGTCTCCATAAGAGATACAGATTCGTAACTAATCTAAAAAAAAAAAAAATCTAAAAGTTGTTTTGACTCACTCTCTTTTGGAGATGTACGCTTAAGATTTGTAAACAAGATTTCTAATCCTAATTCCGGTAAACTGCCACGTCTTCCAGCCTCTCAAGGACAGGCCGAGCTTGAAGCTAAAATCGCTGTCAAAGATTAAGAAACTTTTTAACTAAGAAATCCGGACTCTTTTTTGACTATTTGTAATATTTATATTAATACTTTCTTGTTATTATCATAGTAATTTAATTAACATCAATAACCAGACAATCTAAGGAATAAAAGTGATAATTCTTTTGAAGATTTACTTAGTGTGCTTTGAGACAGTTAAAATTGTGAAAAGCTTCTTAAAATAACTCAGAACTCAAATTCAGAACTTATATTAATTATGATTGAACATAGATAATATTTTATTATATATTTGAAGATAATACTTAGGCTATAAAACTCAAAGTTACTGTTTAAGACTGCTCTTCTTACTCTCCTCGTGTTGAGACCTCTGAAGGTCAAATGGAGACCTGATTACGTGTCACCATAGCAACGTCTATCTTGTGTTATTGAATAGAGACCACGTGTGTAAGTCAGTCCTCTGACAAATCTCGTCTGTTGATATCACGCGATATCTGACGTCATTTAGGGTATAATCCGGGAGGGAATTCAGGAAGACTGTGATTGAGTAATGCATTGAACGGCAAAATAAACACGTGTTAAACCTCTAACGCAGTGTCGGCTCTTGCATTATTCCTGGATCCAGGTTCTGGACAACTCCCTTCCACAGAGACCTGCATGGCCATGATCTTGGCCATGATGGAACGCCTGACTGGTTTATAATTATTATGAAGCCTCCAAGAAAGATTAAAATCTTTCACACGTAAGAAAGGAGAAGGATCTGGCCGCTGATTGAACAGGCAAGGAAAGCAGGAAAAAGAGCATTTTACCGGGGAGCGCATGGATACATCGACGGCCGGAGGATTGAAGATAGTAAGGGCTCTTGAGTTGCAGTCTGAACAATGGTGGTGCAAAGAGATTTTCACAAATTGGGGAATATAAGGAAAAAATAAAAATGTATTTAACCTGGTTCTTGGAAGAGGAAAAGGGACTAAATTCTATGGATAAATGCATAAACCGCGTGGGTTCATCTTGAGTTTATCTTCACAGTTTACTTCTTTAGAGCTTTTTGTTCACAGCTCTTTTTGTATTTTTGATATTGTTATTCATCTCTATTTCTTGGGAGGGAGAATCTTTTTGGTTTTTTTGTGTGCGTGTTTCAATATTTTTATATGGTTAATTTCAGAATTTCTTTTGGTTCACTGAATGTAAGGGGCTTTAAGGACTCTACTAAAAGGAAAGCGCTTTTTTTTATTTTGTAAAGGACAAAACACCAACTGCTTGTTTTTACAAGAAACTCACTCCACAGAATTGGATGAATCGTTCTGGAGAAATCAATGGGGCGACAAGTTTTTCTTTAGTCACGGTTCTTCCCGCTCTGGGGGGGTCACGATCTGTTTCAACAAGTGTCCCGGGGAAGTCGTCACACACCGAGCAGATACAGAGGGTCACTGCTTATCATTGGTACTGAAGGTAGAAAATGCTTCTCTTATTGTCACAAATGTGTACGGTTTTAACAATGACGCCCAGAACAGAACACTAATGGACACTCTGTCAGAGATCATTTCAGACCTCCAAGCATTTTACCCCACTGAGCAGATCGTACTGGGAGGAGACTGGAATATGGTTCCTGATGAATGGGAGGATAGATGGCCTCCAAGATTAGGAAGAGATAGAGACAATCCCATTATCAACACTTTTATGCTGAAAAATAATCTAAACGACATTCATTTGGAGAATCCAAAATCCTGGGGTTACAAAATATTCCTGGTACAAACCCAACGGAGAATATAAATCTAGGATTGATTACTGGTTAGGAAGCAACAGCATTTTAAATTACGTCTCATGTGCGACAATACATAACGCACCTTTATCAGATCACTGCTTTATTAACCTGGTGTTAGAACCCGTCTTGTCTCCCGGCAGGAAGTCTAGGGGATATTGGAAATTTAACTCAAGTTTACTTCAAAATGAAACATATTGCGCTAAAATTAGAGAATTAATACAGGATATTGATCTCAAGGAAAGTTTTGAAAATCACATTGACAACTGGGAGTTTAAGAAATTTTAAATTAGAACATTTACTATTGAATTTTCTAGGAAATTAAATTTGGCAAAGAAGCAATATGAATCGGCTTTATTAAAAGAATTATGTGACTGCTGTTATAAATCTGTCCCAAGTGAAGAAGACAAAAACAGGTTAATGGAACTACAGAACAAACTGGATCAATTATATCTGGAAAGAGCGCGCGGAGCTTTTGTCAGGTCTCGTGCTAAATGGATTGAGGCGGGTGAAAAGAACTCGTCATACTTCAGTAACCTGGAGAAGAGCAGACAGCAGAAAAACACAATCACCAGTCTAATGATCGATGGGAAAGAATGCAAGGATCCAAAAACTATAGAAAAAGAGGTTTCTCTCTTTCATTCCAAATTATACAGTTCTAATAGGTCTCTGACGGAGGAACATTCTCTGTTCAGTAAAATTCAAAATCAAGTCCCTCTTAATGATGATGATTTCAAATCATTATGCGATTTAGATTTAGAGATAGTAGAATTGGATGAGAGTATTTCAAAGAAGGCTCCTAACAAATCTCCAGGAACAGACGGCCTCCCAACCAATTACTTTTATCAGCACTTTTGGGAAGATCTAAAAATTCCTTTTTTTGATGCTCTAACGCAATGTATGAAACGTAAAGAATTAATGACCAGTATGAAACAAGGACTAATTACACTCATCCCAAAAGCAGGCAAAGACAAAAGATTTTTGGATAATTTAAGACCAATTACACTGCTTAACACTGACTATACAATTTTTTCTGGAGCGATTGCAGCCAGACTGAAGAAAGGTGTAGCGTCTGTGATCAGTGAGACACAATCTGGGTTTCCCTTTCGAGCTGTCCACTTCTGACACTAGAAGGCCTCTGCCTGGCCGAGGCCGTCGCCCTCATGGGACTTGAGTGCCAGGCCCCGGAGCCACCGTCGGATTCCTGGCTTGACGGCAGCAAGACCAGGTTGGGCGCCCAAGCCGCGCGTCTCAGGGCGGCCCCCTTCTTCCCCGAGGTCCATAAAGAGCTGACGCGCTCTTGGGGAGCCCCGTTTGGGGGCTGTTGTCGGCCAAGACGGCTTTCCTGCTGGCATTGGCCTGTGGGAAGCGTGTTGGTGATTTGCACGCCTTTTCGGTCGACCCCTCGTGTTTATCGTTTGGAGAGAACGATTGTGTGGTGCGGTTGGTGCCTAGACGGGGCTATGTCCCCAAGGTGCTGTCTACGCCTTTGATGGACCAGGTCGTGACCGTTCGGGCGTTCGGTACGGCGGGGTCGCTGTTGTGTCCGGTACGCGCGTTGCGCATATACGTGGATAGGACGAGTGCTTTTCGTACTACCGATCAGTTGTTCGTCTGTCATTCTGGTGTGAATAAAGGGGGTCCGTTGTCGAAACAACGGCTTTCGCACTGGATCGTAGATGCCATTAAACGGGCGTATGTGTTGCAGGACCAACAGTGCCCGGAAGGTGTCCGGGCTCACTCTACACGGGCGCTGGCGGCGTCGTGGTGTTGGGTGAGAGGCATGTCGTTGCAGGACTCATTTTTTGGACAATCATGGTGATCTACTGTTACATAAGGATTTCTCTAACAAATTCTCTATTACATGCACGGAAAAAGTGTATTGTAGATTTTTAAACGCCATTCCAGCTTCTTTAATACAAATGGTAAAAAGTGACACACTTTACTCCAATGTTGTCCCTCACCTGAGACGGCTCTGCTTTCAAGGGATTGATTTTTGCAGTGAAAACTGTACAATAAGATTCTCTGGAATTCATTAATACAAATAATATACCCATTTGCGAATAAAAGGAATTATATTCTCAAAGAGTTTGGTCAGGCAGAAATTAAAAAATATTAGAAAAAATAAATTTCATTTCCTTTGCCACCTAAAGTGAAAGAAATTCACTTCAAGATTTTGAACAAAATTTACCCATCCAACGAATTCCTGAGAATCAAATTTAATAGAGACACAAATCAATGCACCTTTTGCGAGAAAGAAATTGAAGACTTGGATCACTTTTTTCACTGTAAGTGTTTTGGAGCGACGTGGAGCTGTTTACAGGACAGGAATATCCTCATACCGCGTTTGGAATCAACATCCGTGAAATTTGGGATGTTTATTAAAGAAAAAAACATCAATTATCTAATAAATAATCTTTTGTTGTCAAAAAAAAAAATAAATCCTACACACAAAAAAATCAAGGTACAGAAATGGACCTTTAAAGGTACAAAAGCTTTGTCGCCCCAGCTGTACCTTTTGTAGGGTCCAATTCTGTACCTTTGACAATGTTACAATTTTGTACCTTTACATCTGTACCTCTAAAGGACCGTATTTGTACCCCTAAAAACTAAATCGTACCTTTATATCAAGGTACAAAAATGTACCCACTGGAAAGGTACAGCATGGGCACCTAAAAAGGAACCGCTGGAGTGACATGTCATTTTATACCTTTATCAGAACAAAATCATACCTTTGAATGAATGAGACAAACAGTAATTAATTCATTGATATTTATTAAAGAACCTAACATTTAGTGTACATATTAAGATCATTCATTAAACACAAAGTCAGAATATCAATTATTTGTAAATACTTCAACATGAAATGTGTTTCAATTCCGTCAGAGATTAACCAAAAATGTGTGTTTTTTTTTCAAGGCAATTAAAATATGAAAAAACATAATAAACCTACATTTGAAAAAAGTGCAAGAATAAACAAATCAAATCATTTGAGCTGTCATTCCTCTCTAATGTAAAAATCAGGCTCGAAGTTCTGCAAGTCTTGGACTCTCTTTAACGTTAATGTCAATTTCACAGTTGTTTGTATGAAGGTGAACATGTTGTGAAGTACCTTCTCGCACGAGACACCAAGAACAAAATGGGCACTGAACAGTTGGTCGAAGGGAGCTGGACCACTCAGTGACTTGCATGGTCTACTCTAGCTTTTTTGTTGAGGATGATGTTGTATCGATGAACGCAGCTTTTCTTCATCCTGACAGCGAGCAGATAGGGCTGGGTGCGCTTGAGTTCCGATGTTCATCTACGCTAGTTCCTGCCTATAAAGAAAACAAGACAACGCATAAACAGTCATTTTCTGTGTTTACACAACAGTTTTTCAACAAATACAACGTGATTGGAAGTGGAAATTGACAATTTTACCTTTTGTCACAATGTGGATCTCAGCTTGAGATGCTGACATTTTTCCCGATCTCTTGCGACCTTAAGCTGATGGTGGAATTAGGTGAAGCAGAAGAAGAATGTAGGCAAGACCGCAACCCCATCCTAAGAGACACTGTTGGTTTGGAAAAAAACCAAAAACAATTACTACTATACAAACTAATATTATTAATTTGTTAGAAACCTGTTTGTTAGAAACAAAATATAAACCAAAACCAGGCGTTGACTTTCTGCGATTCTTTTGAAACACCGGCAGGAGTAAAACCGACACTCTTTTGGCGCGCGCGCGCGCACCACACACACACGCGCGCGCGCGCGCACAAACAACCGCGTCACATGCAAAAGCGAAACGACATACTATTTTATGAATAACGTTACCGTTTGAAGAATTTGGCAACCGTATTAGGAAAACACTCAAACTCGGTTGCTTAAAACCTCCTCCAACACGTCCTCGTCCTGGTCTATCTCCGTGACAGACTCGCCATAACTCCTCACAACGAGCCTCAGGTGGACACGCTGACGCCGAACTTAACGAAGGCTATAAACGAAACAACAGCACATTTAGTGGATGATCAAACGTCACCGAAACTGTCAGTTTAATACATGTAAAAGAAAAAACATCTGTGCTTACCTTCCTCCAAAATATCGGAAACATTCACGTACTTTTGCTTCCTTTCAAACTGAACTTTCAGCGGCGACTTAAATCCTAACAGAGTATTTGATTCGTGCTTATTAAATATCCTTATTTTAAATCATATTTTTGAGCATAGAAAGACAATCAGCTCACCTTCCAGTCGCCCGCTCTGTGCCGTGATCCGTGTGAGGTAAAATGGCGTCACTGATTTAATGTTGAAGCAAAAGCTGTGAAAGGTACAAATGTGTACCTCTTTCTGTCAGCAGGGATTTTGTACCTTTACAAATAGTCAAAGGACCATTATTGTCACCGTATGGTCCATTTATGTACCTTTCGGGGTACTTTTGTGACAAATGTACCTTAGAGGTACAATTTTTTTGTGTGTGTACGTCACATTCGTTTTGTTGTTCATACACTCGATACCAGGCAACAAGCTGACCAACAGAAACGATTCGCATCACGCAAAAACTGACCAATAGAATAATAGTGTTTTGTTGCATGACGCTTGCCTAAGAACGAATCAACTCGAGTCACTATCGTCGGAGCGGTTAATTTGAACAGAGCAGGTCTCCGTGTCACACAGATCATATCTCTCCGGTTGTTTTACCGACAAGGCTCACGTCAAACTGCGGTAAGATTTTTAAACTATTTGAGTATACACAGTGTAAATTATATGTATTTGTGGTAAACGGGCAGTAAAGGACATTATTCTTACTCACTGTTCTCTTAATTGTGACATAGTTTTATTAATTTCTGACATGAAACATGAACGTATATAGCTCTGCGAATGGATAATTGATAATCGATAATGAATATTTGGTGGTGTAGGTCACATCACTATTAAAGAACAGATCTACGGTTTGTGTTTTACGTGTGTGTTACGATCGTCTACTGAAGACGACAGCGAGTTGATCCAAACGAGGTTTAGACTTGAGGAATCCGAACAGAGGCGCGCGGTTTCTCAGGCAGCAACGAGTCTCTTAACTAGCTCCACCGACAGCGTGTTCATCCTCCAGCTGTGGCGATGACACGGCCCTGTCTTGCTCCTGGTTCCGCCGCAAGGGGGAGCTAAGCCCCAGAGCCGTGTAACAGACAGTATTTTGATGGGGAAAAGTGTCTCCCCTTATTGATTCGTCATTCTTTCTTTCTTTCTTTCTTTCTTTCTTTCATATCAAAGTTGCTGAAATGGCTTCAGGTTCACAAGACATTCCTGTGCTGGCACCTGGAGAAAAAAGGAAGAGAAAAACCCGTCATTCAGAAGGTTGCCTGATCTTTTCTATTTGTTGCGTCTATTATGAATCATTGGTCGTATAAACCTGGCCACACCACTATCTAAGAGCAGATCTGCTTCAAGGCTTGTGCTGTATGTGTAACCGCTTGGTTTCTGCGTTACTTTCACTTCTATGTTACTTTTTCTGCTCACGGAGACGTGGGGGAGGAGGAGGAAACACACAGACGCAGGAACTTTGGCGCGTAAAACATAAAATGGACAGCACACATTTACACACACACACAACACTGAGACACTGTGTAATTCTAATGCTGTTGAGGCACATTTCCATACCTGTTACATGTATGTATGACATTTTAAACAGTAGTTTCAAAGGGAAAAAAGTGTATCCCCCTTTTGTTTAGATTTTTTTCTTTCTTTCTTTTTTATTGAAGCTGCTGAATCTGCCTCAGGGTCTGGAGACATTCCTGTTCCGCCATCTGGAGGGAAAAAGAGGAAAAAGACCAGACACTTGGAAGGTATAGAGTTTTTAGTTTGTGTGTGTGTGTGTGTGTGTTTTAATATGAATAATTTGTGCTCTAAACCTGGTCACATCACTATTATAGAACTGATCTGCTTCTGGGACATTGCGCTGGTAGCCGTTAGCATGAAGTCGCACGATTTGCCCAGGGCATTCTCACATGTTATTACATTGACTGTGTGTTTTTAGCATATGACGTCCTGCGTTCGGCTGTTAACAGATGGTCGGAAATGACCTGCTCATTATCTCTGGAGATTTCAGCCATGCTATTCTCTCCCATAAAGTCAGATACATTCATTAACTCATTCCACACTGACCACTTTCACTCAGTTTGTCTCATGCCACACCAGGAACAATACGACACTGGACTTGTTCTGATCAAACACGTCACCACCTCAACTGACAGGATCTGACCTTTGTTATTTTCTTTTTTTCCCACAGAAGAAGGTGATTCAGGTCGATTGCTACTCGTCGCTGAACCTCATTCATCTGCGCAATCTGTGAGTAATAACTATATTACTATGATGTCATTACCAAGTTTCTTGTGGGAAATAAGATGTAGGACAAGGACCAGTTTATAATGTCCAAGATAAAACCCACATTGCTCTTCTTCTTTAACTATAACGCTGACACCCGGGGAATCTGAAGAATCCTAGCGCTTGAGAGGTTCCTGCTGCGGTTTCCTGTAGAGAAGACGTGATGATTGTCTGCTGGGTTGAAGAGATTCTCTTTACTTTACTTGACATGTCGAGCATCAGAAGCAACTCCACACGAGTCTGTGTCAAGAAATACACTAGACGGGAGATGATGACGTTTTTTTTCTTCTCCTCATCGCTGAGAGTTTGTGAGGAAATAGCTTCGTGTCATGAAGGTGTCAGAGATTCGGTTCCATTAGAAGCAGCTGAACTACTAATCGCCATTTACTCTCTGATCTGTGTGTTGGCGTGAGGGAGAACGTTCCTGCACCAGAGAGTCGAGGTGCAGCTGCTGTGATGCTCTGGAAGGTGAAAGTTAGACTTCTGAACTTGATTCCAGCAGCAACTGGCAGCCAGTGTGAGGAGACGAGCAGCGAGTGACGTCCTCCACTTTAGCTCGATTAGAGACGAGTCGGGCCGCAGCATTGTGAACTCAGCAGATCAGCGAGAGTGAAGACAGTGATCCAGATTTCTGATGTTGTACGGGACAGATCTGCATCGTCTCACAGTCGCAGAGAAAGTTGGTCATCAAACACGACGGCAGTTCTTCTGTGGTCAGGAGCTCCTCACGCTCACAGCGCTGAGAGGATTTGGCTTTCGCTTCAGCCGCAGAGACACAAACACTAGTCTCTTTTGAGCTTTGTAATGTGTTACTGAGTTTAAAACATGAAATACTCCTTTGTGGCAGATGGAGTTTAGTTTGAGAAACCACAGCATTTTGAGATCTTCCCTTTGACTGTTTAGCCAATGAAAGCGGACGAGCAGTTCACACCAGAGCGAGTTGAACTTGAGGAGGATGAAGACGACGACGGTGGAAGCAGCACACACGGATACCGGTAAAGTTTTCACTTGAGTCTAATCGAGTCGAACGAGTAATTGAAAATGTATTTGACACACGGACTTTTGGTGTCTTTTTGAACACATCATCACACTTGCAGTTTATAAACTTCTGTCGAAATGATAAATCGTATTTTAGTTACCACACATAAGCCCCTGGACGGCAGTTTATGGATTGACAATGAAAAAATTTGTTTACCACAATTTCCGGACTAAAACACGTATGAATAATTTGTAATTTTTTCTCTCACACGTAAGGATTATAAGACAAATCTTGTGTAGGAACCCAGCTTATCACAGTTTGGAACAAAATTGTTTCAGTATCTCTTAAAATTGTAGTTGTTGCTAAAATGTTGCATTGTTCAAATATTGAGAGGGTTATAAACGGGTTAATTCTTCATTTAGTCCAACCAGTATTTGTACTCCAACTCAGCTGGACTCAAACAAACCAGTAGAAACGTCTGAAGGATGAGAAGAACAAAATGGACAAGTGACTAAAAAGAAATGTGATAAACTGTACGTATGTGTTTCTTTCAGGTTTGTGTGTCGTCGTGCCGGTCGGTTCCAGTGCACTTCAACAAACCTTGTGTTTGTACTGGAAGGGGAAGGCCAGATCGTGTACAGTATTGTTAACTGGGATCGGCAGATAGTAGAAGCACTGGGCCAGTTTACGCCCGCTGGGCCTTTGTACAGGATCAGCTGCCCTGGAAGAACAGTAAAAGAAGTGCATTTTCCGCACTCTGAGATTTTCTCCGGTAGGTTTGCTTTTGCTTTCCAGTTTTGAGTCCCTGATGAACTTAGATGCAACAACTGTTTGTCTTTTTTCTTGTAACTTTTTCAAACGCAAACTTCTTGGTGTCTCGCATGTGAAATAACAGTGTTTGCAATTCTGTGTGTTTCAGAGGAGAAAGAGTGGAGCTTGTCCGTGGCTCATGTCACCCAAGGGAACGTGGAGGTTCTGGAGCCTCTCGCTCTGGAAGAAACACACGTGGCCCTTAAAATAGAAGAGCTTTCACTTTTTGGTCTCCTAAAAGAAGCAATTAATCGACTGTTTCCCGTCCATGTCAAAGTCTTCTTTTCCCTTCAAAAACACACGGAGGAAGAAAATATTCTTCATGTTTTCTTGTTGCCATCATCAATCCCTGTGTCACAGGTAAACTTTTACTGTTTCTCACTCAATCATTATTTATATATATATATATATATATATATATATATATATATATATATATATATATATATATATATATGTACAGTGTGTGTAGAAGTCGAAGGCACATTAAGGTGTATTGAGTTTCTGTACAGACATGTTTACTGACTTTGACATCTTGTTCTCCCCTTTAGGTTCAAGAACAGTACCCAACACACTCATTTATTGATACCAAATCAGATTGTGAACTAACTTCTGGAACACAGTACAGTCTGCGGAGCGACACACCCGACACTCACGTGTCTCCGAAGGTAACGACATGTTCAGAGTGAAGCCAGTGTTTAGCAGTTACAGGAAGTTCTTATCTAGTTCTTATCTGCAAAAATGTGTTTCATTTTTCCCAAACACCTACAGCAGTGCTACAGCACTTCATCTTTTACATGGTTTAATAAAGAAAAAGACACGACTATTTTTGACAAGGGTAACAGAATAGTCTCAATCTAAAGTTTTTGATCTCTTGCTGGTTAATGGAGAACTAGATGAACGCTACTAGAGCAAAATGTGCTTTTATTTTTTAATTTCTTCACGTGTGTTTTTTTTCCCCTTCAGACTGCAACATTTAGGTGTCGTTTTGGGCCAGACTATTATTCCAGATTCCAAGTACTTGTAAGGACCAACAGCACAGCAGTTCAGCTTGGACTCTGGGAGGAAAATGGAAGAGAAGCTTGGGAGCCGCAGCCGGTGTATCTTCCAGGTACGGTGAAAAATGTTGGTTGCTTTAAATTCTGAGGGGAAGAAAATTATAATAATAAAATTATCATAATTCTAAATATATTTATAAATACATAATCATAAAGAAAGACACTGCTGGTCTGTTTTGTCAAGGTTGCGTGATGATAAGAGAACTAACTGTTGGTCTTAGTTTCAGATGCTCGGCCGATGATCCGCTCGAGTCAAGAGACTCCAGACCAGCTGACGCCTTACACCCTCAATCCCTGCCACCCAGCGTTCAGAAGACGACTCCTTTCTGAAAAGAGAGATAAAGCAAGTATCTCACACACGATGGCTTCGGCTGTTGAAGAGCTTCTGAGAACATGGTGATTCTTGTGCTTCTCAGATTTACCTGCCACTGGAAAAATCCCAGCGGAGACGTTCTGCTCTGCTCGTCACGAACATACATTTCAAATATTTGTCTGACAGACCTGGAGCAGAACGTGACGAAGCCAACATGCTTTGGCTCCTAACCGCTCTGGGATTCATGGTGCAAAAACACACGGATCTCAACGGAGACGTACGTCAAGCAATCATCTCCGTTTCCCGCTGGTTGTGTTCCTCAGTGATGTTTTTTCTTCACAGGCCATGAAACAAGCGGTGGATAGTTTTGCTGATGGTTCAAACCATGAGCAAACTGACGGGACCTTCGTGGTGATGATGTCTCATGGAGACAGGGTCGCGAGTAGGGACATTCTTCTTGGTGTGGACTACGATCCCATATTGAACAACACAGACATCTTCTACATCGAAGAGATCTTCACTTCCCTAGATACGGAAAAATGTCCTAAGCTGATCGACAAGCCGAAGATTGTCCTTATTCAGGCCTGTAGAGGAGGTCAGATATCATTGCTCTGCTTCTTCACTGTGTTGTTCAGATGCTTTGACGTCACAATCACACAATTCTCTGTCTAGTTTTGCCTGGCGGTGTGGAGGTTGAGACTGATGACTGGAAGCACAAAGAAAAAGACTTTGCCTGCTTCATGTCGTGTGTCCCACGTGAGTGTTGAACGGTCCAGATGAAGCGCTTTACTCTCTCCGTCTCTAGACCGCTGATCTCCATCTTCTCTGCAGACGTCCAAGCGTATAGACACCCTGAACACGGGAGTCCGTTTATTAATTGCATCATGGACGTGTTCTGCACTTCTGCTCACAATTTTCACATTGCGAAATTGTTCTTTGTGGTGAGTTGAAAGCCAAGTTCACGTTCACAGCATCAGCCATCATCGGGTTTATTCTCATCTCTGTGTTCCTCAGATCACTGAACAAATGCGAGATCACCCCAATTACACAGGAGCGTACAGACTATTATCCTGCCTGGAGAGATCAACTCTTGGAAAGAAATTTTACCTGTTTCCGGGGCTGTGACTCTGACGCTCAGCGGAGGGACTTTTCTTTTGAACTCGCTCCGAGCTGTTTCTTTGAATTTCAGCCTGAACTCTGGTTTCTTTACTTTCAGTCACTTTCTGGTTTTGGTTTCTCCTGTTGATCATCTGTTTTAGCTGTTCTGGTTTGATGGATTGTTTGATTATTGCACTATTTCTGTTAAATTGTTCTGGATTGCGTTTGATTATTGTCTGATGATTGTATTGTTATTTAAGGCTGTTATGTTCTGTGCTCGGTGCGAGTCCGTTACTTCATGTCTGGGAGGTTTTTTGTTTTTTACTGGTTTCATGTCTGAGTTGCCACCAGTGGCTGTTAATTTTGGCTTAGTATTGTTTTGATCCCCCGTGATCTTTTGTTTTGTTTTATTTGTTTTATCATTAAAAGCATCATTTTGCACTTGGGTCTGAACTCCTGTTCCTCTCGCACCCACCCTGACAAAAGGTGTTAAAATATCATCCGAGTATTTGTCTGAAACGCCTATGAATGCTCCTTCGCACCTACATGAATAATCAAGCTAAAAAGACACAAGCAGCCTAAAGGTCAAATGAAGTAAAGCGAGTGAGTGTGATTGTCAATATATCCATATCACAAAATTGTGCTCTGCATTTAACCCATCCAGTGAAGTGCACATCCTCACAGTGAAGTGAACGCACACAAACCCGGAGCAGTGGGCAGCCCAAGGGGGATTCATTCGGACCTGCAACCGGAGTCCAAGTCCCCCACCACTGGACCACAACTATCCAAATACGTTTAGCAAATACAGCTTGCCTTCACCAGGGAACATTCCAGTAAGAACAACCCAAAGGATCCCAGTGAGATCAGAGAGTGAAGTGAAGTAGAGCTTCTGTGCAGCAGCGGCTGAAGGTAAGTGAGTGTTTGTCTGAGATGCTGTAGAGCAGCGGAGCCGTAAACACGCCCCTTGCTTAGACGGGAAAAACAAAGCTCGAGAGCCGTACCACATGGTTCAAACTGAAGTAAAAGTGTGTTTTATCAACGTCAGACTTCTGGAGTGAGAAAATCATCTGGAAATCAGGAGCGAGGTCCGGAAGGTAGAAACGTTTAATATCCTGACAAACTTGTAATCATTGTCCAGTGTTTGGTCAGCTTTCAGATTTCATGGAAGACTCTCGGCTCTGTTTTATTACGCAAAATCATTGTGTTTTCATCCTGCAGTATTGTGGTCACACGTTTAGTTTGACTTTGATACCCCAGTTTAATCACTCTGTTTTTACAAACTATACCTGCACAGCAGAGGTGGAAAGAGTAACGGACAGCCATACTTGGAGTAATTTGTAAACTAAGTAACTGTACTTTTACTCTTTACAAGAGTAACAAGTCACCAAATTCAAAAAGACTCGAGTCAAAGGAGCAAAGTATCCAATTTTAAAAGAACTATTAAGAAGTATTTTATTTGTACTATATATATAAATGACGTCCAGAATAGTTTCAGAAAGACAAAGTTTTATTGAACTGGTGCGATAGCGTCGTTACTCACCATAAACTCTTCAATTACTTTGTAAAATGTTTTATTAGTTTGATTTTGGGGGAGAAAAAAAAAAAGAAACAACCACATGTAAATCTATCTGCACTGTGTGCATCGCTATTTATTTATAGTTGTTTCTGTCCATCATGTGTGCGGTTTGTTGTGCTTATTTTCAAATTCAAATCAAATCAAATTGTATTCATCACAAACAAATACATACACGGTATGACATGATGTGAAATGTTTTTGTACAATCACTCCAAAAAAAGAACAGACTAAAATGCAATATGCAGAAAAGATTCAATAAAAATAGCAATAAAAAAGCAATAAAAATAGCAAAAAGAAAAATAGCAATAAGAATACAAAAACAAATGTAAATTACAAATTACAGATACAATGCAGGTTTTTTTTTTATATACTGTACAATGGTAAAGTGACAGGAACAAAGAGTGGCCATAAGATGGTTTTAAAGTGTCCGAGTGACCAAGGTAAAAAAGTGGTATAAAGTGGTCCATGTGCAGATTAAGATGAAGGCTCATGTGCTGAAGTGGTCAGTTCTGAGCGTGGCAGTGAGACAGTTCCGGTCGTTGGTGCTGGAGCACCCTGGTTCAAACTCCGTACGGCCTGCGGGAACAAGCTCCTCCTCATCCTCTCTGTGTTTGCTCTCAGGGAACGGAAGCGTTTTTCTGAGCGCAGCAGAGAGAAGAGTCCATTAATAGGATGGTTGAGGTCTTCTACGATCTTCCTGGCCATGGACCAGCACCGCTTGTTGTAAATGTCCTGCAGAACAGGGAGCCTGATGCGTATGGTGCGTTCAGCTGACCGCACCACCTTCTGGAGCGCTCGCCTGTCCTGCTCGGTGCTGTTCCCCAACCAGGAGGTGATGTTCGCCGTCAGGACGCTCTCTATGGTGCAGGTGTAATAGTTCCTGAGCACCTGAGAGGGGAGTCTGAAGTCCCTTAAGCGTCTCAGGTGGTACAGACGCTGCCGGGCCTTCTTCACCAGGGTGTTGATGTGGCAGCACCACGAGATCCTGCGCAATGTGAATTAAGTGTTACAATACATCACACAATTTTTTTTGTACACAGCCTCTATTAAATCATCTTAAATAATAATTTATTTTACAACCTTAGTGAGCATTTCTTACAAATATGAGTTTAAGAGAAGCCTCACCGCTACAGACCCGGGACCGTGGCTCTGAGGGAGATCCGCCGCTACCAGAAATCCACCGAGCTGCTGATCCGCAAACTTCCGTTCCAGCGTCTGGTGAGAGAGATCGCCCAGGACTTCAAGACCGACCTGTTCAGACGTGTCCTGTTCTGTCGTTGCACTTGTGTACCCCTATTTATCTTGCGTGCCCCTCCCCTTGCTGTACAGGTCTCTCTGTTCTGTGTGGACTGTGTTCTGTTCTGTGTAGCACCAGGGTCCTGAAGAAACGTTGTCTCGATTCACTGTGTATTGTATTTTTCACTGTGAAAAATTATTTTTTTCAACCTGAAAGTCATTGGTTTTGGCACATTTTCTTTGACCACATATTGCACACCCACCCGAGGCAATTAGAATACACACAGGACCACTGGACCCACGGCTAAAAAAGCGTGGAAAAAGTTGGTCCTGTGCACCTTCATTCTGTATCCATCCTTTTTGTGACTGCTGAGAGTGTTTATAAACTCAATAAACAAGTACATGTTCAGCACACACGCACACACACACACACCATGCATGCACGCACAAACATTTTTATGATTTAAATATATAAATATATATAATATATGTTGTCTTAATAGCCAAAAATCTCCAGCAGACCAATTAACACCTGCTGAGTAATAGACATCCAAACTCCATATCACCCAAACTCCAAAACCTCCATTTTCACTGCAAGATGAGTTCCATCGTTATAGAAACATTAATTTCTTTAAAAAAAATAAAAACTCAAAAAACTTAGATTAGCCCTCAGTATAATTTTTTTCCCAGCGTCATGTAACCTAAATAGTTTAAAACAGTCATCATTAACGATCATGAAAAGCATTTGTGTAAATAGCAAAAAAGCAGTGTATACATGTAGGTTATGTAAGAAAGTGTGAAGTTCAGTACAGTTATATTTTCTGAACACAGATTATCTATTAAAAAGCTTTTTGTTTTGTTACAGGTGCTGATTTTTTAAAACACTCACACACAAACTGTTACGCTTGTAATCACGGGCAGGATCCAATTGCAGCAGAACAAATGTTTATTCTCTTCCAAAGAAAAAACGAACAAAATGAAACTCAAATTCTTCCCAGAGCCGGGGCAATAAATCCTCGCAGCGAATCGCGCTACGGAGCGTCAGGCTGGAGCGTGGCGAGAATCTCTCCCACCGGGGAATCCTCCTCTCGCCGTGTGCAAAAGCGCGGGTCTTGCGGCGAACGCGAAACAGTCCGGCAAATGGCAAGAGCACGCACCTGATGAGTAGAGAGCCAAACGCTGGACGAGACAAGGGAAATACACACAACGATCCAACAACGAACACGCACACAATCGGGATAAATAAAGGGTGAGAAATTAATCGCTACTGAGCATCAGCTGGCACGGACTGATCAGCTGGGTAAAGAGTGGGCGGGGAGACACTGACAGCAGCGCACGAGGTGAACTGTCAAAACAAACACTGACGAGTAACGATCAAAACAATAACACAGAACATATAGTGCCGATCGGTCTCAGAGCATAACACAAACACACTAAAAACCGAAGGTGTCACAAAGAAAAAGTATGACCTGATCTCAAATAATTTGAAATGCGCGTGTGTTTCGACACAGACTAAAACGTTATTTCTAAAACCCGCCCGAGTCTCTCCTCACGGTTTGAATCTCACCCTCGTGCTTCAGAGAGTCAGTTCAACTCACAGTTAAATGTTAATCATCGTTCACAAGCGTTTTAAGCAAAAAAAAAAGAAAAAGTTTGAAGAGACTGGCTTTGTTTATGCAGCTACTCGACGGTGATTCCGTGTTGAAATGGCAAAATGTAAATTAATTTCACTATGTGACTTAATGTAAACTAAAGCTTAGACTTTCTGCTTCATGTTTAGTTTGTGTTTGTTGCAAACTATTATGTCAGTACGTTAAAAACGCTGTAAAGAAAACAGGAGAAAACACGAGCGCGCGAGACGGTGAGCGCGGGGCGGCGGTTGAGTCTCTCTGGTTCTCATGTGCCGTATATCAGTCACCGCGTCTCTCCGCCGCTCACACACACTGAGAGACAGTCACAACAATGGCAGAAACCGCTCCAGTCCCCGCCGCCTCTACTGCTGCTGCTCCGCCCGCGAAGTCGCCGAAGAAGATGAAGAAGAAGCCCGCGGCCGCAGCCAAGAAGAGCGGCCCGAGTGTCGCCGACATCATCGTTACGACCGTGAGCGCGTCCAAGGAGAGAAGCGGCGTGTCGCTCGCCGCCCTGAAGAAAGCGCTCGCCGCCAGCGGATACGACGTGGAGAAGAACAAGTCCCGCGTCAAGATCGCCGTCAAGAGTCTGGTGAGCAAAGGAACTCTGCTGCAGACCAAGGGAACCGGCGCTTCCGGCTCGTTCAAGCTCAACAAGAAGCAGAAGGAGAGCAAGCCAGCGAAGAAGCCGGTGAAGAAAGCGGCTCCCAAGGCGAAGAAGC
The DNA here is from genome assembly GCA_028031935.1 of Paedocypris micromegethes. Taxonomy (NCBI): domain Eukaryota; kingdom Metazoa; phylum Chordata; class Actinopteri; order Cypriniformes; genus Paedocypris; species Paedocypris micromegethes. Next base: position 10,219,163 of record CM051504.1, read on the forward strand.
CCGCGGTCAAAAAACCCGCCAAGAAGCCAAAGAGCGCCGCCGTCAAGAAATCACCCAAGAAGGCGAAAAAGCCCGTCGCCGCAAAGAAGGCGACCAAGAGCCCGAAGAAGGTGAAAAAGCCCGTGACCCCGAAGAAAGCGACAAAGAGCCCCAAGAAGACCAAGACCGTGAAGCCCAAAGTCACTAAAGCCAAAGCGGCCAAACCCAAGAAGACCGCGGCCAAGAAGAAGTAGATCCTTTCTCCCTCTTCCCTCCAAACGGCTCTTTTAAGAGCCACTCACTGCCTTACAGAAAGAGCATGTCATCATCACCACCGTCATTTTTTATATTGGTACTATTGTTAGGTATAGTATATGTAGTATATATAGAAATGTTAAAACGATAGGAGCTATAAACATTTTATACTCGCACAAATAATAAAATGCTGAAGAGTAACATTGCTGTATGCTATTATTTGACGCTACAGCCGCACAAGTAAAGGAATAACAAAAATCACAAATACAAAGTGTAAGTATATATTTTGTTTTGAGGTTTTTTTGTATAAAGAAAAAAGAAATTATCTATAGAAATTGAGAAAAAATTTGTGACGGTAAAGTCTGACGCCCGTTTTCCCGCTCGATTTTAACGGCTATAGCTTAAAGTCTTTGAGCGACCACTAGAGGCTCGTGCGAAATTGGAGGGAAATGTCCTCATTCGTTAAAGCAGTTCAGAGGTTTTGTCCAATCAGATTGTAGGCTGCGCTTCAAAAGCGAAAGCAGAAGAGCGACGACCCATTTCATTCAGAAGTTACTGAAGACCTTGACATCATGAGTGGAAGAGGTAAAACCGGAGGAAAAGCCCGAGCCAAGGCAAAGACTCGCTCGTCCAGAGCCGGGCTGCAGTTCCCCGTCGGCCGTGTGCACAGGCTTCTCCGCAAGGGAAACTACGCTCAGCGCGTCGGTGCCGGAGCTCCGGTGTATCTGGCCGCTGTGCTCGAGTATCTCACCGCTGAGATCCTGGAATTGGCCGGAAACGCCGCTCGCGACAACAAGAAAACCCGCATCATCCCGCGTCACCTGCAGCTGGCGGTGCGTAATGACGAGGAGCTGAACAAACTGCTGGGCGGAGTGACCATCGCTCAGGGCGGCGTGTTGCCCAATATCCAGGCGGTTCTTCTGCCCAAGAAAACCGAGAAACCTGCCAAGACCAAGTGATCTGTTCCCGCCGACACTGAAACACAAAGGCTCTTTTAAGAGCCACTCACTTCATACACTAGAGGGCAGTTTACTACAGTAAAATTCTACGTAAATGAGGCAAAAGGCATTAAGAGTTAAACATTGTGGTTTAATCATTGACGATAAAACCCATCTGCTAATAAGTAATCAATGAGATGGACAAAATGAAAGCGCCATGAATCACTGAAGTCAGTAATTTGGGTAAATTAAGCGGCCATTAGTAACCAAAGTTTTTAATTCACCTACAAACGTGACAGTTAAACGTTCTAATTTTACGTTCCCACCAAATACTGTAGCTGCAATTAACGCAAACTTGACTAAGACTGTAGTTCCAATCTTCCAATCCCGAGTGTAAAATAAGCGTCAACTCCACGTGGCATAGAAATGGATTGGTTAAAGAAAAATAATCAAATAACGGAACAAAACACAATTTGGAGAGAGAACTGAGTTGCCGCCTTTTTTAACAAAATGTTTGCCGCCCACTCTCTGGTCACAAATGACGACTTTTAAAGGAACCAATCACACGTTTCCACACCCCCTTTCAGCTCTGCAGACGGACTCCTCACCCTTTAAAAGCGGGAGCGCTGCATTTACTTTCGTATTCTCGAGTTCTTAAGAGCAGAAGAAGATTAACGATGGCCAGAACCAAGCAGACCGCCCGCAAATCCACCGGCGGAAAAGCCCCGAGGAAGCAGCTCGCCACTAAAGCCGCCCGCAAGAGCGCCCCGGCCACCGGCGGAGTCAAGAAACCTCACCGCTACAGACCTGGGACCGTGGCTCTGAGGGAGATCCGCCGCTACCAGAAATCCACCGAGCTGCTGATCCGCAAGCTTCCGTTCCAGCGTCTGGTGAGAGAGATCGCCCAGGACTTCAAGACCGACCTGCGCTTCCAGAGCTCCGCCGTCATGGCTCTGCAGGAATCCAGCGAGGCCTATCTGGTCGGTCTGTTCGAGGACACCAACCTGTGCGCCATCCACGCCAAGAGAGTCACCATCATGCCCAAAGACATCCAGCTGGCCCGCCGCATCCGCGGAGAGCGCGCATAGACCCCGACTAACTAGCCCCATACACCACAACGGCTCTTTTAAGAGCCACTCAAATGTGTTTAAAAGGCTTGTTTGCTTAGTTTTCACTGTTGTCGCGATATATTTTTTGCTCATTAACGTTACACGTTTGCAAAAATAATGTGTTTAGTATATATTGAAATGATATTTCATATTTAAAGTATTATATCTGCACCTTGGCAACGATATTTCATTCAGTTATACATATACGAACATTACGAACTTGTATTGTATACCATACAGACATTTTGACCACGCTTTTATTAGTAATTATACTCTTCTAAACGGTTAATAAACGTTCTAATTTCACATTCGTGCAGTATCGACTGTTAAAAGCTGGGTAAAAAAGCGGGAACGTGAACAAAAGAAATAGCCCTGAAGCGTTTGAACGTGAACGTCTGAGCGGGAACCAGATCTATTGGCTGAACCGTCTGAGTCGCTTGGCCAATCAAAACGACTGGGTGGGTACAGTTCGTCCGTTCAGCCAATCATTTGTTAAGGTGTTTTCCAACTCGTTATCTAACAAAAAGTATAAAAGCTGAGAAACACGCGGACTAGTAGGTTTATCCTCAGTTGATCTACAACTGCTCCAGTCATGCCTGAACCAGCGAAGTCCGCGCCGAAGAAAGGCTCCAAGAAAGCGGTGACCAAGACCGCGGGTAAAGGCGGGAAGAAGCGCAAGAGATCCAGGAAGGAGAGCTACGCCATCTACGTGTACAAGGTGCTGAAGCAGGTGCATCCCGACACCGGCATCTCTTCTAAAGCGATGGGCATCATGAACTCGTTTGTCAACGACATCTTCGAGCGCATCGCCGGTGAAGCGTCTCGTCTCGCTCACTACAACAAGCGCTCCACCATCAGCTCCAGAGAGATCCAGACCGCCGTGCGCCTCCTGCTGCCCGGAGAGCTCGCCAAACACGCCGTGTCTGAGGGAACCAAGGCCGTCACCAAGTACACCAGCTCCAAGTAAACACCGCTGAAGAACATCTCACCCACAACGGCTCTTTTAAGAGCCACTCACCGCCGCTTAAAGAGAGCGATATTTCAATACGTTTCGCTTTTTTGAAGTTTTAAAATTTGACTTATTAGATTAATCGGTCACCGAAGATGTTAATGTGGTATTTTAATCTATTGGGCCACTCACAGTCTTGCAAAAGGTTCATATTTTATTAAAGTTCGCCAAATAATTCTTTAAATTCTTTATTGTTTAAAAAAAGGTTAAATTCCTAAGTCAAATACCAGGTTTGCTGTGAGATGTATATAACGGAAGTAACTTAAAGCAACGACGTTCCATTATCTCACAATCCATTGATCAAGCAAGTGCGTGAGTGTTTCACGTCTCCAGAACAACAGAAGTGCCGACGAGTGGAAACATTGATCATAAAAAGATGGCGCGGACAAGTTGAATGCGTTCGATCCGCACGTGCACGCGCCCGTCGCTTGCGTCAGGCGCGTGCGTGAGAGGGCGGGTCTCAGTCAGTCATGGCGGAGGGGGAGCTGGACGTGGATTCTCTGATCTCCAGACTTTTGGAGGGTGAGTGAGGGTCGTTTTCTCGCCGACAGACCGCGATCGAGTCCGGCTTCTCGAAGGCGGGGACTTTGCCCGCGTCACCCCGCGAATTATCGATCGATCGACCCGTGTTGCTGTGGTCAAACATGTCCGCTCGGTCCGCGACAACAAACACCGACACACACACACACACACACACACACGAAAAGTTGTGGCTTGTACACTACGTGTTTGTGTGTGTGTCGAGTGAGTGTTTGTTGTTGTTGTTGTTGTTGTTGTTGTTTGTGACGCTGGTGTAATAGTTTAGCTTAGCTTTAGCTGGCTAGCGTGTCTGTAGTGACGACACACTCATGATTTACACTTAAAGCTCCAGCGCTTCTCAGCTTTACACTAGTTTTAGAGAGTGTTGCACTCCCCGGCCTCCTCAATAATTCACCCCGCGCGCGGCGTCACTCTTTCCGGTCACTTCCACACGTGAAGCGGCTCAGGTGGGTTTGTTTTGAAGTGACGTCACTCACATTGTTTCAAATGGTTTCCCCGGGAAATGTGTATTTGTGCTAAATTGTCAGGTGTAAAAGTTCGTGTGTGACGATTAAAACAATCATTGCAGTGACGCTAGAAACGACACACACACACACACACACACACACACACACACACACGGCATAAATACAGAAGTGTGTGTGTGTGTGTGTGTGAGGTCCGGGCCTATAGTTGAGTTAATCTATTCACATCGCTGTACTCATACCATATACAGCTGTGTATGTGTGTGTGTGTGTGTGTGTGTGTGTGTGTGTGTGTGTCTGGGGTCAGTCAGTGATGTCATCTCTGTGTAAAGGGTCATTTTGATGGAAGGAGA
>CM051504.1:10280930-10296271 GCA_028031935.1 Paedocypris micromegethes
GCGAGACAGAAAGACAAAAAAATGCTCATTATCTACACCATCATCATCATCTATTTACAGTTTTTTTTTACTTTGTTTTAACTGCTACTTGTTTTAATGCTGCTGATCTCTGTGAGCTACCGAACACATTTCGTTGCGTAACTACATATGCAAAGTCTTATCTTATCTGTAACCAGTAAAGATCTAATAAATGTAATGAAACGTCTTATTTATTTCGATTTTACAACTCATTTACACCATGTCTGATTTATAATTCTGCGTGTGTGTTTCGCTGGACAAGTACTCCGCCCCCTCGGTGACGCGTGTGGGCGTGTTCCGCTGGCCCCTCCTTCTCCGTGACGCGATCAGAACCGACGAGGAAATCCCCGAGTGCTCGTGATTACGACACTTTCGCCGCAGCAGCTCGCGAGTCGAACACGCGGTTGAGAAACGCGCGTCGCTTTCACGCGTGGACGGACGGATTCTAGTCAACGCCGCGCTGTTGTTGACGCGCGTGGACCGGGTTAAACTCGCCTCTCTCTCCAGGGTCTGGAACGCGCCGCGGACCGGAAGTGTCGCGTGTGTCGTGTATGAAAACATCCGGCGAGCGGCGGCGCGAGGACATGTACGGCACGGCGGAAATGCCCGCTCTCCTGCCGGCGTCAGGTGCGCTGCAGCCCCGCCCCCAGCTTCCGGCCACACCGGAGCTCCCGAGCGGGCGGCCCGCGGGCCACAGAGCCCCGAAACTCGGTCAGATCGGCCGCACCAAGCGAGGTGAGAGCCGCGGCGTCACGCGTGACCCCGAAATAAGGGCAGCGTACGGCAGGGGGCGGGGCGACTTAGTGGGCGGGGCGACACCGGCGTCACTTTGTGATACAGCGATCGCAGTGTTAAAGTGTACGAACACCAGAAGATTAAAATAAACGGTTTTTAATTGGAACACAGTCAGTCTTTCACTTTATCAACTCTGCCGACGTCTCTAATGATAATAGTAATTTATTTGGGTGGATAAAATATTAGTGATTTTTATTTTGTGCAGTAACAACTAGCCAATCACGGAAACAGCACGTGCCTGAAATAGCTACAAACATTAGCTAATGAAGTTTTCTTAAAGCCTGTTTCTAATGAAAAATATAGGAAGTTACATAATGCGTCTGTCTGTGTGTGTGTGTGTGTGTCTGACAGTGGTGATTGAAGACGAGGACCTTGATGACATCATCAACAACAACAGAAGCTTCCCAGTGTGTCGGAGAGTTTCACCCGTCGCCTGACGCCGCCCACTGTGCCAAAGCTGCCAAGAGCCAATCAGACGCCTCTCTCTTACTGTCTGTCTCTCTCTGTCTCTCTCTCTCACACACACACACACACACACCTTATCTTTGCCTCGTGCCCGCACACACACACACACCCCCCTCTGGACCTGGCACTCGCTGGGGTGGTTGGGCTGTGGCTCATCAGACTTGCACTTCCTGCAGGATCAGTGGAGCTCAGCATCTTCTCGCTCTGTTCTTCACTTCATGTGTGTGTGTGTGTGTGACTGACAGAAGTGATGCAGGACGTGAACGCAGGAACTCTGATGCTGCTCGCGCTTCTCGCCGTCTTTCATGTTTGCATGATTATCAATGGAGTTTTGTATTTTTGTGGGTGAAAGTGATTGAATAAATTTGGCATGAATTAATGTGTTGTGCCTGGTCTCGCGCAGCAGGTGGCGCTGTTGAGACGTGTCAATTATAACTCACTTTTTTGCGATTTTGCGGTTTTTGTACGCAAATACACAATATGAACTTTTACATTTCTGAAATCTTTATTTTACATTTTTTTCCCATTCATTAATAAGGTTGACGCCAATCCCTTTCAAAATCAAACGAACGTGTTTTCTGGGATAGAAGTGATTTTATTACAAACCATCAGAAAGACACGCGTCACGTTAGCGATACACACGTACAGAACAAGCTAGAGTTACGCAGCGAGCTGTTAGTGATTACGACCGTATGTAAGAGTGTGTGAGTGCAGGGTTAACTCTACTGTTAGTGATCACATGACCAGACAAACGTCACCTCGTCAGAAACCTTCATGTGTCTCATGTGACGCGTTATCACTCCTCGATCGTTAAACGTCCCGTGTAAATGACCCAATTTCATTATTTAATCATTTTTGAACAAGTTTAATTCTAGTTTGACTTTTGTTGTTAATTTATTTTGAAATAATGGTTTGTTTTGGGGAACTTTTATTTTGAAAAACCCACTTCACTCGCGTAATGTTGTGCTGCGTGAAAGTAAAAAAGTAAAACGAACGCATGGTAAACGTTGTTCATTAAAAGTTGTTAAAAGTTTGATAAAACACATTTAGCACCCTCCGAAGTGGCACAGGGTTAGTAGATATAATTTGTGGTTTTGATTATGTTAATTTTCACGTTTCTGTTATTTAAATGTTGTATTTCCATTTATTTTAGCGGTGGTTAATTTTTGTTTTTAAATAAACGAAGAAAACCCATCTGTGCATACTTGACCGTCCATTGGGGGGTGTGCTACATCCGGTTGAGGGCGTGTCCTGTGGATGAGGGCGGATGAGGGCATGTCGTGTGGATGAGGGCGTGTCCTGTGGATGAGGGTGTGTCCTGGGGATGAGGGAGTGTCCTGTGGATGAGGGCGTGTCCTGTGTATGGGGGCGTGTCCTGTGTATGGGGGCGTGTCCTGGAGCGCTGAGGGTCCGTCTGCCCACCAGAGGGCGACACTCACACATACTCGCGGTTGCTGCTGGCGGCTGAGCGCGGGCCCGACACGCCCTTCACGTACTTGGACACTTGTTTACTGCGCGGGCACGAGGCCGCCAACATGGCTCCGCCCAGAACATCCAGAAAAGAGCCGCCCCACGCGATGAAGATGGCGGCGCCAAACTCAAACCTGCAGGAGGAAGATACGAGAGCGAGAGATGAGATCCTCATCTAGTCTAGTGTGGTGACGTCTCGCTCACTTGGTGTTGACGGGGGTGAAGGGGTTATAGAAGGCACGGATCACGTTATGAGCGAACCAGGAGCAGGCCACCACAGCTGAGAGAGCTGAGAGAAGAACCAGAGGAGATCAGCGTCACACACACACACACACACACACTCACACACACACACACCACTGCTGAGAGAAGAACCAGAGGAGATCCTCGTCACACACACACAACAACTCACACATCGCAACACACACACTCACAGTCACACACACCACACACTCTCTCTCTCTCACACACACACAACACACACACACTCTCTCTCTCTCTCTCATCACACAACACACACAACACATCTCTCTCACACACCACACACACAAAAAACACCACACACACACTCTCTCTCTCCTCTCTCTCTTTCTCACACCACACACACACACACACACTCGCCTCCGCTCAGGATGATGATGCCCCCCGTCATGGCGGTGCGGGCCTTGTGTGTTTTGTCGTCGGCTCCGCAGGTCGTGCACTTCATGCCCATACACGCCACAGCCAGACCCGCCAGCGACACCACGATGCCCACGATCATCAGCGCACGAGTGGCCTGGAGGTGACCTACACACACACACACACACACACACACCAGTCACAATCTAAACAACACCACAACTGATGCTGTAATAATATTTACTAATAATACAGTACTGTAACATACTGTAATCATACTGTACTGTAAAATACTGTAATAATACTGTACTGTAAAATACTATAATAATACTGTACTGTAAAATACTGTAATTATACTGTACTGTAAAATACTGTAATAATATCTACTAATAACACAGTACTGTAAATACTGTACTTATACTGTACTGTAAAATACTGTAATAATATCTACCATTAACACAGTACTGTAAATACTGTAATATACTGTAATAATACTGTACTGTACTGTAAAATACTGTAATAATACCTACTTATAATACAGTATTGTAAAATATAGTAATAATACAGTACAGTAAAATACTGTAATAATACTGTACTGTAAAATACTGTAATAATATCTACTAATAACACAGTACTGTAAATACTGTAATTATACTGTACTGTAAAATACTGTAATAATATCTACTATTAACACAGTACTGTAAAATACTGTAATAATGTACTGTAAAATACTGTAATTATACTGTACAATACTGTAATAATACCTACTTATAATACAGTACTGTAAAATATAGTAATAATACAGTACAGTAAAATACTGTAATAATATCTACTAATAATACTATACTGTAAAACACTGTAATAATATCTACTAATAACACAGTACTGTAAAATACTGTAATAATACAATACTATATTAACTGTAATAATAATATGAGTGATGATACTGAAAATTCTGAGTAAACAAGTAATACTGTACGTCAATTTATTACTGTAAACAACTATAGTAACAGCATCACAACTACTACAGTAGAAGTGTTCCTGTGTGAGGGAAGAAACTCACAGAACAGACACTAAACAAACACCTACAGTGTAAAGACAGAGGAGAAAGAGTGGGAGGGGTGGAAGGAGAGAGAGAGAGAGAGAGAGAGAGAGAGAGACAGAGAGAAAGTGAGAGAGATGGAGTGTGTGTGAGAGAGAGAGAGAGACAGAGAGAAAGTGAGAGAAAGAGAGAGAGATAGAGTGTGTGTGTGAGAGAAAGAGATAGAGAGAGAGAGACAGAGAGAAAGAGAGAGACAGACAGAAAAGAGAGAGAGGGCAGAGAGAGAGTGAGAGAGAGAGAAAGCGAGAGAGAGAGAGACCGGAAAAGAGAGTTAGAGAAAGCAAGAGAGAGAGAAGCAGACAGAAAAAGAATGAGAGGGAGACAGAAAGAGAGCAAGAGTGAGAGAGAGAGCTGGTGAGAGAACAAGAGAGAGGAAGAGAGAGAGCGCAAGAAAGAGAGTGAGCGAGAGCGAGCGAGAGAGGGATGGGAGGGCGGGGGGGCGGATGAATGATTCCTCTCCTTTATCCGTGAGAACACACTAAGGCCGGTCTTGCCAGGCAGAGCCGAGCGTCGGCGGAGGAATTCCGAGGTTCTTCATCTTGACTGGAGCGTGTGTGTCAGGTGCAGCAGCTCCGGCCGGTTCTGACTGGATCTTCCCTGCCGCTTTCTCGGAATCTGACCACACGGACAAAAGTGCGCTCGCAGCTGCTGGGGGAAGGAGGGAAGCAGGAATGCGGCTGTTTTTCTGCCCGGAACCTTGAGCTTCAGCATCCGAGGACAATCCAACACTGTTCATCCTCCCGAGACAGTTCACTGCTCTTAGTGTGAGTCCAGATGAAGTGTGACGTTCTCCAGATTCCTCTCACACTCCAGAACCTTGATCAGGAGAACCAGACTCGCTAAAACATCTCCACCGAGCCCAGAGCTCCAGCTCCTCAGGACTCAGAAATGGAAGAGCTTTCAAACGAGAACCTGAGCGGACCCGAAACACACCTCAGATGATCTCCTCAGTCAAAACCAGGCCATTATCTCCACAACGCTCCAGTTCCTGTGTGTGGAACCCGGTGCTACACAATCTCCACATTTAGATCTTCACACACTCCCTGAGCCAGAACGTTTCTGAGACACACACCACTGTTTATTGGAGTGTGTGTGTGAAGAGCTGGAAGCGTCGCTCCCGGTGCCAGAGAATTCTAATAAACGCCGTTAGATTCATCACACACTGAACTACACGGCTGCACATTCATTACATCATATGTTTTTTCTTTTTAAATGTTGTTCTATTTGAAAGTTAGAAAGGTTTTTGGAGCCTGTGGGAATCATAAGATCTGCCTTTCGGAGGATTCAACACTTTTCCTCTGGTTAACATTGTGGTACAATCCATCTAGGTGGATTGACATTTGAGTTAGGAAAGTCTTTGTGTTCGTTCAAAACAGTTAAAGCAGCGACGTTCTCACAAAAAAACAATAGAGAGAGAGCGAGAGAGAGAGAGAGAGAGAGAGAGAGAAAGAGAGGAAAAGACAATTACAGTTTTTTTAACTAAGAGTTTGTTGTTCTGATTCTGAGCTCTTTCCTTCCGAGCTAATGAAAACGCTGCTTTTACTAGCTTGTGTTTTCGCGTTTGCTTAAGATTAAACAATTTACAACAAAAATAATTGTTATGATTGTTCTTTGACTCAATACTGTCATAATTCGATCAAAATAATTAATATGATGTTAAGTGAAACCAATAAAATATTAATTTACTTGGAGTTATACATGAGCTGGTTAATACGGCCACTAGGGACAGTATTCAGTTCTGCATTTAAAAAAATCTGCTTTAAAACAAAGCAAAACAGTTTTTTAGACAGTTAAATGGCCAGTAATTTTATTGTCTAGTACATTTTATTGTTTTGTTCTGATTAAAATCACGTCAGCAAAGCCTATAAAACAATAACCATTTTGTACGGAGGGCTAATAATTTTGTTGGTATAATATGTCAATACAGATCACATTAGTATTAAAATCCACTATTCCATGAAAAAACAACAAGCGGAAGAATTAACTGGAAGAATTAAACATCTCTTTTCTGGACTGTAGGTGACCTGTAGCCCGTTTAGTTTAAAAGTTAGTTACAAGCGAAAAGAAGCGAGAAGAAGAAGTGAGAAGAAGTGAGAAGAAGCGAGAAGAAACAAGAAGTGAGAAAAAGTGATAAGAACGTGAGAAGAAGCAAGAAGAAGCGAGAAAAAGTGAGAATAAGCAAGAAGAACGTAAAGAAGCGAGAAGTAGCGATAAGAAGTGAGAAGAAGCGAGAAGCAGCTAGAAGAAACGAGAAGCTAGAAATTAAAGAAGAGAAAGGAAGCGATAAGAAGTGAGAAGAAGCGAGAAGAAAGTGAGAGGAAGCGAGAAGCGAAAAAAAGCAAGAAGGGAAAGGAAGCGAGAAGAAGCAAAAAGAAGCGAGAAGCGGAAAGAAGTAAGTAGCGAGAAGAAGTGAGAAGCGAGAAAAAAGCGAGAAGAAGCTAAAAGAAGAGAGAAGAAACTAGAAGAAGCGAGCAGAAGTGAGAAGAACGTGAGAAGTGAGAAGAAGCGAAAAGAAGTGAGAAGCGAAAAGAAGCGAGGAGAAAGTGAGAAGAAGCGAGGAGCGAGAGGAAGCAAAAAGAAGTGAGAAGAACGTGAGAAGAAGCGAGAAGTAGTAAGTAGAAGTGAGAAGAAGTGAGTAAAAGTGATAAGAAGCGAAATGAGAAGAGGCGAGTGGAAGTGAGAAGAGGCGAGCAGGCGCGGGGTGACTCACTGTCCAGCTGCAGGATGGAGTCGTAGATCTTGCACTGGAGCTGACCGGTGCTCTGGAAGGCGCAGGACATCCACAGGCCCTGGTAGGTGGCCACCGCGGTGATGATGCTGTCACCCACGTACGCGGACATCTTCCACTGCGGCAGCACGGTGCCCACCACCAGCCCCAGCACGCCCAGCACACACAGCCCGAAGCCCAGCAGCTGCACGCCCGAGTTCGCCATGTTGACGATGATGATGATGATGATCCGCTCGCGCCGACTGACTGAGAGACACTGATGGCGCGCGCGCGCGTGAGGCGTGGAGTCAAGCACGCCGCGTCACCGCGAGGCAAACGTTTGTAAACAGAGGACTTTTACACAACAGAAGTATACATACACACTAGGGTCGCCACTTTTAAGAGCGAAAGATAAGGGACGCGGCACCTAGGGGGCGGGGCTATAGGGGCGGGGCCACGAGGCACGCTTTAAATACAGCGATCACAACTTAAAAACAATGAGCCATTAAAAATAATTTCTTTACATGAAATGCAGTCAGTCTTTCTCTTTTACAACTCAACAGACTTCTCTAATAGTAATGGTATTTTAAAAGGGTCAAATATTTGTCATTTTTTCCCGTAACCACATGGAAACAGCACATCCATAGAATAGCTAGCAAAGTGTTTATAGCCTACTTGTAATTTAAAAAATATAGAGAGTTGCATTTTACAATTTGACTCGACTTACACATGGGCATTATGTTGTATATAATAATGCATCGGATGGGTTAAATGCAGAGAACAAAAATTTCCCCATGAGGGACTAATAAAGGTTCAATTATTATTATTATTAATAAAGTGATGATTAAGTGTCGGACACGCCCTCACAACACTTTGCGGACACGCCCTCTTCACTGGACAGTTACAAGACCAATCAAACTAATCGTGACGTTGCGTATTACCCAATCAAAAGTGGGAAAGGAGAGTCTTCATAAAGTGCGTAAGGGATAATTTGCATGGAACGCCGCTTTAAAAAAAATAAAAGATTTAAAAAAAAAAACACTTTGACATAAAAACACACTCACTTAGACGCAGGAGTCGACAGACCGAATTGATCTACTATAACACACACACACACACACACACACACACACACACACGCACACTATACGTCATAACAAACGCACGACGTAAGATGTTTTAAGATCAACACTCATTGACGGACTAATGCATACGATTATTTTTTTCACGTTTTGATGTTTGTCTATTTTTCTCGTTTTTATTTCATTGATTTGATGAGCCCAGTTTTTTTTTCATCCTCTCTCTTTCACTTTATTTCCTCCATCTACAATAATTCTATAAATTACTAAGACTCTGTGTTAAGCCTACTATACAAGACTGTATTTGTATGATTATTATTATTATTATTATTATTATTATTGCTAATTTGTTGTATTCAGCTTTTGTACTCAAACAAAAAAAAAGAGAAAAAAAAGAAAAAAGGGGGGATTCTCGGAAAGCAGCAGTAAATCAGGCCCAGACCGACTGAAGGTTCTTTTCTTTGTTTCTCTGGCTCCAGCTTTTGTGGAGTTTGGAGACTTGGAGATTAAACTGCTCACTGGAGCGTTAGCAATAAAACACGGCCTCCGCGGCTAATCACATTAGATCCGTCACTACAGTCACGCTTACACAAAGACGGCTTTCTGAAGAAAACTGTAGCTCTTATAATATAAATAAACTATGCAATAATGACTTAAATCTTAAAAGACAATGAAAAAAAGTTGTCATTTACTATGACACACACACACACACATACACACAAACACGTTTTGCAGGACACCGGAGACCTTTAAACGCTAAAAGTGCAGTTTACGTGTTTATCAGTGTTTATTTACTTTACATTTAATATTACATTTAGGACGTGAATATTACAGCGAGCGCAAATACATACAGAAACAAAACAACGCATTGTTATAGCCGTATGCGTTTGGATTTTCTGTAAAACATATGTTCTAATTCAATGTTCTTATGGTTGACTTATTTACAATTTTAATTTTGTAAAAGTTGTATTTTATTTGGGTATTTTACTCACTTTTACTACTGAAGCTAATTCGTCTATAAAAATCAATCAATAACAGTCCAGAATAAATCTGTAGCTCTTCTGTATATCCGACAATATAATATGATGACCTAATCTGACAATATAACCTCATGATGTAATATCATAATACAATATAATAACTCATATTAAGGTAAAACTCACCTTAAAAGAAACAATTCCTGAATGAGCAGCAACACCAACAATAAATAATTATTCTTAAATAAATGGCAATGAAAATAATCTTCATTGAAATGGTTCAAGAAGTTCATTTTCGAGAAGTGATTGGAAGAAAATATCAAAAAGAAAGAAGGAAAGAGTGATAGACTGACTCCACAGTAAACCTGGTGTAAATAAAGCGGCTTGCTCTCTGCTGCCCCCTGCTGTGCGCTCACGGGAATGGCCGGTCCGGTGTGTAGTTGAAGCTGGCGTCCAGGAACATGGCCAGTGTTCCCAGTGTGGTGATGATGACGAAGAGCCAGAGGAAGAGCCGGTCCAGGACCAGCGCGATGTACTGCCAGTCATCTGTCATCTGCACACACCAGCGGACGCTAGGGCGGGGCGCTATAGCGGTATTAACGTGAACAGCGCTATTGAGATGTGCCGCGATATGGATTTTGCAATACCGTGGATACCGTGATAATTCATGAATTTGATTTTTATACAAGTATATAAACACTTTAATACAGTATAACATATTTGTTTCGTTATAAGATGTAACTTACAGCTATCAATGACGGCACAGACATTACTAATCGAACACAGAAAGCAGTGCAACAGACTGAATTAATAGATCACACTCGTTTTCTGCGCTGTGCCTTTAAGAGAAGAGCGGCTGTTTTAGTTTTAAAGACGCGCGAGAGAAAATCTGCTTGTTTTATTTTGAACAAAGTCTGTTTTCGTTTGGAAACCACGTAAAAAAAGAAAAGAAAGCGACAAGACAAGCGACGAAGACCAGAAACAAAGCCGCTCTCTCTCTCTCTCTCTCTCTCTCTCTCTCTCTCTCTCTCTCTCTCTTCCGCTCTCTCTCTTTTCTCTCTCACTTTCTGTCCGTCTCTCTCTTTTCTCTCTCTCGCTCTTTTTTCTCTTTCTCTCTCTTTGTCTATCTCTCTTTTCTCTCTCTCCCACAAATTATGCCAATCATGATAATACGGTCTACTAAAATGTAATGCCCCCCCAATACCGCGATAAAATACCGATACCGCCTGTACAGTAGAAAATACCGTGATATGAATTTTTGCTCATATCGCTCACCCCTAGCGTACGGTCCGTGTGTGTGTGTGTGTGTGAGAGACTCACTGTGTCGTCCACGTCCTGCTTCTTCAGCTGCTCTGACATGTAGGTGATGGCAGAAATGGCCGACTTGAGGTTTGGCGGCAGGATGAGGCAGTAGTTGTCCGTGTCGGAGAATCTCTGCAGCTTGACGGAGTTTTCACTGTTACTGAAACACACACACACACACACACAGGATTGAGCACACAACAACAGCCATATTTTTTCCTTTTTAACTGACTCTTTTCCGCCCCAAACTTTTAAAAACTCGTATAAAGAATCGACATTTCTCTTTTTAAAGACTTTGTTTATCTCGCATAGCGTCTTTGCGTTGGTCTCGGACTAAGAAAAGCGCTATATAAATGAACTTGAACTTGAACTTGAACACAAGCAAGCAGCTGCGTGAAAGACAACACACACACACACACATGACCAACACAACTGCAAACTATTTTCCATGTCGCCGTAATTCTCCGACACACACACACACACACACACACACGCGGCGTGTCTTGAAGAAGTCAGCGCGCGGCGGAATGCTGACATGTTAAGAGCAGCTGTTAGAGCGGTGGGCACGAGCGCGGGCACCGGGTCAGAGCGAGAGGTCAAAGGTCACGCCAGACAGGGAATAGCTTGCAGGGTCGTGTGCCGCCTGCTTTTATCACACACACACACACACACACACACGTATACCGCTAATGCGCGAGCTCAGCGAGGCTCAAGCGCTGGCGACAGCGGTCAAACGCCCTTGACTGGACGCTCCTCGCCGCTTTACCCGCCTCCACGATGACCCGTCACACAGGTGGAGCGATAATCCACGAAACTACGAGAAGCTGACCAATCAAGAGCCGCTTCTGTGACCTCACGACCTCCAGCGCAAATATACCGTATTTACTCGCTTATAAGTCGATTCGCTTATTAGTCGACCCCCCCCCCACTTCAGCTGTGAGATTCTGCTTAGACTCGCTTATAAGTCGGGGGAAAGAAATGAGAGAAAAGTGAACAGATAGAAATGAGTAGAAACCCATTTTTGTGTTTCATAACAAGTCAATTCTGGTTATTTGGGGCTCACGGAGACACTGAAGCTCCAGGTACGCACCTCCTTCAGAAATAAGATGAGAAGTAACTCTTAAAATATCATCACTTTATTTTTTCACAACTTAATAAACGACCTGTTCAGATGCTCCTTACTCCTGTAGAAATGATAAAACTACTCAGACATTCTTGGTGGTAAAAGAAGCACAAAATCAAAGTAACCTTGTTTATTTAGGTTTGTATTAATCTATTTAAGTTATTTATGTTTAAGGTTTAATTGATCATTGGTATGGTTGCATTATAATTTTAAAGATTTGTGGAAAAAGTGCCCTGCCCCTTTAAGAGAAATGCAAATCTCCCGAAGCGAACGCGTGTTTTGGAAATAAATACTACGTTTGAAATCCACCGAGTGAGTGTGACAAAGAGAGAAAAAGAGAAAACGAGAGAGAGAGAAAGAGAGAGAGAGAGAGAGAGAGTGATAGAGAGAAAGAGAGAGAGAGAGAGATAGAGAGAGAGAAAGTGAGAGAGGGAGAGAAAGTGAGAGAGGGAGAGAGAAAGAGAGAGAGAGAGAGAGAGAGAAAGAGAAAGAGAGAAAGAGAACTTATAGTCGAGTAAATACGATAACCCTTTTGGAGGCCCGGGACGTGCCGGAGAAACGTGTAACATCATCACCTTCCTCTCCAGGGCATCACTAGTGCAGGGTTGATCTTCCGGACGAAGTATTCTCCTCCGGGCCGGAGCCCGTGGTCCAGGCAGCCCAGCGGGACGTCCTGCTCCGGCTCCTCCTCGCGCTCCTCCTCCGCCTGAGGCCGCAGCATGCCCAGGTAGCGCGGCAGGAAGTCGATGAAGACCTGCGGGGTCAGAGGGTGAAGGGTCACCGCGCCAGGGGTCGCCCTCCGAGCCTGACCTTCCGCACCCATCCGGGCATGTGGTGCGTGCTGGGCGTCCGGTGGTGAAGGTTCAGCACCACCACGCTGAGGATGACGGAGAAGGTCACCAGGATCATGGTGAACATCACGTAGTTGACGATGATGGGGATGGCTAGAGACGTCTCCGGCACCTTGTCGGCCAGAAGAAGCATGAAGACGGTGAGAGCGATGAGGATGGAGATGGACAGCGTCATCTTCTCTCCTGCGCGAGACACAGCGTTCCTCAGAACATCACGCCGGGGAACCTCGCTCAGCCAGGATCTGCTCACCGGCTCCAGGAGGCAGGTAGAAGACGAAGATGGCCAGGACGCTGGTGAGGATGCAGGGCAGGATGATGTTGATGATGTAGAAGAGGGGCTTCCTCTCGATGATCAGGTAGAAGGTGATGTCCTCATACAGCTCGTCGTGCACGTTCTTCCGACTGGGCTTGTGACAGATCTGCCACTCACCGTTCTCTTAGGAGGAAGAGAGAGAAGGAGTGAAGAAGAGAGAGAGAGAGAGAGAGAGAGAGGGAGGAAGGGTCTGGTAGTGGGACACGCACCAGTGAAGGCGTTTTTATCGATCACGATCTCGTGAAGTTCGTTGCCGTCTTCATCCAGGCCGTACTGCAGATCCACCTCAGACGAGTCGTACGTGTACGAGCGAAACACCATGGTGCAGTTCTGCCAGTCGAAGGGGAAGTACGCCACCTGCAGGCAGCAGAGATGCTTCACTAGGGCTTATTTTCAAGAGAACGGCGTTTTTGCCCTGACTTTTACGTGTAAACAAATCACTGTAATCCTCAACGACTACAATCCTCAATCCTCAAAATGTTCTAGAGGGAAGCGTTTAAGGGGCGGAGTTTGAAATGGCGCACTTTGAGGGGCGGAGTTTGAAGGGTGGAATTTGAGGTTTGGTTTAAGAGGCAAAGTTTGAGGTGTGGTTTCAGGGGTGGAGTTTTAGGGGCAAAATTTGAGGGGCGGAGATTGATGGGCAGAGTTTGAGGGGCGGAGTTTGAGGAGTGTAGTTTGAGGGGTGGAGTTTGAGGGGTGGTTTGAGGGATGAAATTTGAGGGGCGGAGATTGATGGGCAGTTTGGGGGGGCGGGGTTAGAAAGGTGGAGTTTGAGGTGTGTAGTTTGAAGAGCGGGATTAGAAGGATGGCGTTTGATAGGCGGAGTTTGAGGAACAAAGTTAGATGGGGCGGAGTTTGAGGGGCAAAGTTTGAGGACAAGAGTGTCATTGCCATGAAACTAAGCGTATTTAAAGCAGGGTCTGCGCGGGTGTGGAGACCCTCGTACCTCGATGGAGCAGGTGCTGCGGTAGATGGCGGGTGGAAGCCACGACACGGTTCCGTCACTGTACACCAGAACGTTCACGTACAGAGCCACGTCAAACTGACCGTCATTACTGCAAAAGAGAGAGGCGCGTGTGAATCAGCGCACACGCACACACACACACACACACACACACACACTTGTTGATCAGGTAGATGTCCGGACGCCAGACTTTCACTGGAGGAATCCGGATGACGTCGATGTTGTCGTAGTCCAGCGGGTTCCAGGATAATCTGTAGTCCGTCCACGCCTGACAAACACGCCGCCTCATTAGCCAATCACACTGAAGGTCAGCTCTTCTGCCGTCTCACCATGTTCATGAAGACGTTGGTGGTCATCTGTCCATTCTTCTCGTTCTGAGGAGAGACGGTGGTGTTAGAGCGGTCAGTGATGATGCGGACGTGTGTGTGTGTGTGCGTGTCATACCAGGCTGATGAGCTGCACCAGTGTCATTCCCACTCTCACCATCACTCGCTCATTCCATGTTCGAGCAGGTCGCACTTTCAGATTATAATCCTGAAACAAATCCTCTAGCAGCCTCAGCTCTGCCTCAGTCGCCCCTGAACACACACGCACACACACACACACGCACACACACCCAGGAAATGAACTTGAAATGATTTCACTCTGCAGCAAAACTGTTAAAAATACAACTATAAAATCATAAACACTAGAATATGTTAAATTAGTGTACGGCAAGTTCATTGCTCATAACAAAAATTATAACATAGATTTACACACACTGTAAATACTGCTAAAATCACAGCGAAATTTTATTGGAGTCATTTATTACACCTAAATAGATAACTATAAAATTATAAAAACTAGAATACATTAAATTAGCGTACGGTAAGTTCATTGCTCATAACAAAAATTAAAACATACATTTATGCACGTGCTAAATATGATGCTAAAATCACTGCGATATTTTATTAGAGTTCAAGTAGGGTTTGTTTTTATTTATTTGTCCAAGTAATAAAAGTACAAGTTTACTGTAATTAGTCTATATTTAAAAAAATAAATATAAATCATAATAATAATATGTGAATAATAAATCAGTGAAAATCTCTACTGCGGATTCTTCTGCCGGTTTCATCATCATCATCCTCATCATCACAGAAATCCCTGTTTCGTCATCGAATGCAGAATAAATGAAAAGGCATGTTCTCACGTGTCAGAGTGAAGAGGCAGAAGCTGCAGAGCGCGCACATCAAACCCTTCATTCTCCCTCGACGAGATTCACCCACAACCAGCTCTTAACCAGCCCGCGACCCGCTCACACTAACCCGCACTCCGCGCTCATGTGATCGGGTGACACGCCGTCCCCCTGACCTGACCAAAGCGGGACCAGCCTGACCCCGTCATTGTTCGGCGCGGCTGTGACATGCCGCGCTGTGATTGGTGGAGAGCCTGGGGAATTACGGGAGTGTGAATAATGGAATGTGTTTAGACTCTGAGGCAGCACCTGTTGATGCGGGTGGGATATTTATGTGGAAGAACAAAGAGAAGAGGTGGGGAAAAGAGGAGGGGCTGGGCATG
>CM051504.1:10317217-10328411 GCA_028031935.1 Paedocypris micromegethes
GAGGGGAGGAGAACGCCAGCATCCCCAGACCAGAGCGATCCCTCAAGTCCAGCCGAGGAGAGGAGAAGAGAGGAGAGAGAGGAGAGGAGAGAGAAGAGAGGACAGGAGAAGAGAGGAGAGTAGAGAGGAGAAGAGAGGAGAGAGGGAAAGAGAGGAGAGGAGAAGAGAAGAGGAGAGGAGAGAAGAAGACAGGAGAGAAGAGAAGAGAGGAGTCCAGCAGAGGAGAGGAGAGAAGAAGAGAGGAGAGTCGATGAGCCGAGGAGAAAAGAAGAGAGAGAAGAAGAGAGGAGAATCGATGAGCGGAGAGGAGAAGAGAGTTGATGAGCAGAGGAGAGAAGAAGAGAAGAGTCCAGCGGAGGAGAGAAGAAAAGAGAGAAGAGGAGAAGAGAGGAGAGAAAAGGAGAGTCGTCCAGCGGAGAGGAGAGTCGGCAGACGGAGGAGAGGATATTGTCCGGAGGAGAAGAGAAGATAGGAGAGTCGTCCCGAGAAGGAGAAGAGTCGTCCAGCGGAGGAGAGGAGAGAAGAGAGTGGTCCAGCGGAGGAGAAGAGAAGAGAGTGGTCCAGCGGAGGAGAAAAGAAAAGAGTCGTCCAGCGGAGGAGAAGAGGAGAGTCGTCCAGCGGAGGAGAAGAGAAGAGAGAAGAGTCGGCAGGATTCATGGGAAAGTGTGTAGATTGTGGCAGATAAAGGTGACATTCAGCATCCTCTGCTCCGTGTCCTTCACGCGGCCGTGAGGATGGAGGGATGCTGATGTCTGGAGCGGGAAGGTCCCACCTGAAGAAGGTCCCGCTGTCCAGCTCCTCTCTCTCTCTCTCTCTCTCTCTCTCTCCTCACACAGGCAGCATGCTCGGCTTCACTCCCTCCCTCTCTATGAGGCCCCGCCCCCCTGCTCTCTCTCTCTTCTCTGTCGTCTGAAGCTCATCCAGTCCCTCCGTCTCGATCTCTTCTTTATTTCTCTCCGTCTCACCGCTCTCCCTCGCTCGCTCCGGACCCTCCCCTCCCCCCACCCGTGATGAAAAAAAAATTAAACCAGCCACTTGCTCTTAAAGCGACAGAGTGAGTTTCAATTCACACTCCACTACTCGTCTGTCTGTCTCTCCACCCGTCTGTCTGACTCTCGTCACTGCAGTGTAGTGTGTAATTACTGGCCGGAGGGATTATAGAGTGTGTGTGTGTGTGTGTGTGTGTGTACGGCCTTGAACACAGAGATGATTGTTACTTTAGAAGACGGCAGGCAGAACTCGCTCGCCCTTTGTCTCTCTCTCTGTCACACCACACGCACGGCACAGACACACACACACACACACACCCACACACACACACACACACCAACCCTCAAAATGAGCTTTAAAAATAGTGAGACGCACACACACCACAGAGCGAGCACACAGACAGGTGGTTTGTTAGTGGCAGACTGTGTGTGTGTGTGTGTGTGTGTGTGTGTGTGTTGTAATGGCGTGTCAATCACAGTCAGTGACACGGAGCGGCGCCATCCGCAGGTGAAGAGCAGCACTGCAGGAATGAAAGAAAAGAAAAGAGTCCGTCCACAGACGCGTTTATTCTTCTATAATATATTATTATTAAGAATAGAATACTGTATTATTATTCAGAGCGGTACTATGACACCTGCAGAACCCAGCCGCCGCTGTGCATTCTGGGAACTGGAGTCCTTTACAGAAACACTACATTCATCTGCAAGCGTGACAGAATCACTTTTACATAATATAACCATATATAAAACACTCATCTTCTCAACTATTAGTGATTGTCTAAATGTGTCCAGCAGACCACAGGGCATTGCATAGTCCAGCAGGAACTCCTGAAACACCAGCCTGATCTTCTCTGGAGACGCGAGGAAAAGCCCTTAGATCAGGAGTGGCCAACCCGCAGCTCTTCAGGAGCCTTCACGTGACATGAGGTCAATATGCACACGATGTTAACTGTTGAAAAATAACTAATATGATCATGTTGGTGTGGTTATTGTCATTAAATCTGGGTGAGCAGAGGTCTGTGTGTGCGTACAAGATTAAGGAACTGGATGATGTTTATGTGTGTCCATGTGTATGATGTGGCTCTTAGTGTCTGACTGGTTGGCCGCCCCTGCCTTAGATCCTCATCAGCACCAGCAGACCAGCCAATGAGGGCCCTGAGAGGCGGAGCCACGGCTTTCTCCGACAGAATAAGGCGCAGACGGAAGAGGAGAGCGATGCCACGACGACCCTGGCGACTCTTTGGATCCGCCCCCCTGGCGACTCTTTGGCTCCGCCCCCCTGGCGACTCTTTGGCTCCGCCCCCCTGGCGACTCTTTGGCTCCGCCCCTCAGTAGAACTTGTCGTCGATGCGGAAGTGCGGCCGCGAGACGTCGTCGGGGTTGAGGAAGACGGAGATGGACTTGCCCGGGTTCTCGCTCACCAGCTGCTGCAGGCGCCGCGCCATCCTGTCGTCCTGCGGCGGGTGAGTGGGCGGGGCCGAGCCGTCGCCGGCCTCCCGCTTCAGAAGCCCCGCCTGCCGCGCCTGATCCAGCGCCGCCCGCAGGTGTTCCGCCGGGTCCGCGCGCACGTGTGCCAGCTTACGAGCCACCAGCAGGGCGGCGCCGTCCGACAGCTGCTCCAGCATGTTGCACTGCGGCAGGAAGTAATGCGGGCAGTTCTTTCCCAGGATGCAGTGCGTGAGCTCGTCCAGCAGCCCGAGGAACAGCCGCGCCGGCGTCTCGGCGTCCGGGCAGCTGAGGTAGGCGGCGGGCAGACGGTCACACGCCCAGAACATCAGCGTGCGCAGGTGGTAGAGGCTGAGGGCGGAGCGCGGGCGAGCCACCACACGGGTCAGCACCGCCCGCGCCGCCTGGAAGGCCTGAGCCATGGGGTACGACACGCACTTCTTCAGCTGCACCTCGCTGCGGGAGAACGCCAGCCTCCACTCGCGGTCCGGCCTGGAGAGGGGCGTGGCGGGGGCGGGGCCGCGGGGCAGCAGGTAGAAGCCGCTGACCGCCTCCTCCTCCGCCACACGCCCGTCCCAGAAGTGGCTGGAGGCGAGCCAACCCTGCGCCACGGCGGGCCAGCCGCGGAACGACACCACGGGCAGCAGGTCGTACAGGACGCGCGAGGTGCCCGCCGTGAGGACGAGGGTGGTCAGCGGGCCGTTCCGCTCCAGCCGCTCGGGCAGAGGGATGCCCCGCTGAGGGTTCCCGCGCAGCTCCTCCACCGCCGCCTCCACCGCGCCCCAGAACCAGTCCGCCACCAGCAGCGGCGACAGGTAGAGGGAGTCGGCCACGCCCCGCTCGTCCTGGCAGCAGACGTGCCACTTGCTGAGGGTGGGGGCGTCGCACAGGGCGAGGCTCAGCCAGGCGTGACAGGGCGAGGAGAAGCGCATGTCCAGCGTCACCGGCTGGTTGCGGTCGTGCAGCTTGAGCGCGGGAACCAGCAGCGTGAAGTCCAGGTCGTAGTCGACTCCTTTGGCGTAGTGGCCCAGGTCATCGGGGTCGAGGTCCAGCACGCCCTCCCTGGCCCCGCCCGACAGCAGCAGGTACTCGTTAGCCACTGGAAGACGCTGGTCCACCTTCTGCACCAGACCTGAGGAGGAGCGCTTCGTTTAGTGCCGTTTAATGCCATTAACGATTTTAAATGATGTACAAAAAAAAACATGCAAGATTGTATCATGCCGAGTTAAAATTCATCTTTCCTTTACGTTACAGTCATTTGGCAAACGCTTTTATCCAAAGCGACATACAAAAAAACCATCTACAGTGATCTTCTGACACCTGCTGGTCAAACTCGGCACTACAGCGCCACCTTGATATCGGATCTTATGCAGAAGCACAGGGATACTGGGTAAAGTTTACTACAGGGCAGAATTCTGCAAACAGGCATATTAAAATATTCACTGATCATAAACAAAAGTGAAAAGTGAGTAAAACGCACGTACAACACAGCCACTTTAGAGCAAAGATGAGTTGTGAAACGGCCATTCAGGGGCTTTTGAGTTCGCACCCTCACCCAGAGGAGTAAGAAGTACCAGACAACCATACTTGAGTAAAAGTACGAATGCTTACTATATAAGTTACTCCAATACAAGTAAAAACCACTATAAAAAAAGACTTGAGTCAAAGTAGCAAAGTATCAATTTTTAAAAGAAACAAGTATTTTACTCATGCTGAATCAGGCTAAAAAACACTAAGAAATGTGAAAACACTTTATTCATGAGGTATTATTTTCTAATACATAAACGAAATTTAACACCTCCATGTTTCAAAAACAGTAAAACAATATAAAGAGCAAAGAGTCAGTCTCAATCAAACTTAAATGCGCAAAAAAAAATTATAAATATAATTGTGAGCTGACTTTGATTTGATTCTTAGTGACTTCACAGTCCACAACGTCTACAATAGACATTACATGTATTCACGTTGCACAAAAAAATTAGGAAATTACCCACGGTAAAAACCGATCACGTTTGTCGCGCTCTATCATAATGTAACGAGTAACGCTATGTGTCCGTTCAAATGTAGTGGAGTGAAAAGTAGTTACTTATTCACAAATGTAGTGGAGTAGAGAGTAAAAGTTGCTTATATTTTTTATTCTCAGTACAAGTACGAAGTAGCCAAAAACATACTTAAGTAAAGTAACGACGTACATGTACTCAAGTACTTCCAACCCCTGCCCTCACCTAACAGGCTGAAGATGAAGTCCTTGGCCGTGTGCACCTCCAGCGCCGTCTGGTCCCCGAACTCATCCTGCTCCAGCTGCACCAGCTCCTGCACCTGCGCAGACAGCTGCTCCAGGCTCGTGCCCGAGCGGAAGTCCACCTCGGGCGCGCGCCTCACCGGGGGCGAGCGGGGGGCCACGGCGCTCATCAGCGTCTCCATCGAGGACCACCTGACGCCACAGGAATGATCACGTGACAATGACGTCAAGCCGTCAGTCACAACCGTTAGACGCCACGTACTGACTTTATTTAAAGAGCCAATTAAACAGGTGAATTGACATGTCGTGAAACACTAGCTGAGTTAACACGACACGCGGCTAGTTAGCTGGTTAGTTAGTTAATCCCGATCACCGCGGAGGAATGTGGGTCAGTCAGTAGATTAGTGGCTAATTAGCCGTCTCCTCTGCTAAACTACTAAAAGATGTAGCGGTGCGTCATCAAACACGTCACGTCTGAGGAGTGAGACGCGTGAGTTAGTCGTGTAAACGCGTGTCGGCTGCTGTCAGGTGACGAAAACAGGTGTGTCTGCGGCGGCGCTAACGTGCTAATCAGCTACACACGTCACGTGCTTCTCGCGTCGCTCACACACACACAAACACACCGTGATGCGCGACGCCTCGCCGCTCCGCGTCAAACCCGCACTGATTTGCGCTCTTTAAGAGACAGGACTTCATCCGGCGTCATTTCCAACAGGTCCCCGCGTGCGCCGTCTCACCGGCCGCGTCACTTCCGGGAATCAAGACGTGCCAAGGTGTGTCCTGGGAGTAGTAGTACTTTCCCGGACCGTTAAGCTCAGGTGGAACGCGCGCGCACGCACGCACGCACGCACACACACACACACACACACATTTTATTATTATCGTGAAAACCTCAGGTGGAACGCGCGCGCACACACACATTTTATTCTTAACGTGAAAAACTCAGGTGGAACGCACGCAGGCACATTTTATTATTAACGTGAAAACACGTTAAAACCTTAGGTGGAACACACACACATTTTATTATTAAGGTGAAAACACATGAAAACCTCAGGTGGAACGCGCGCGCACGTACACACGCATTTTATCATTAAAGTGAAAACAGCTATTCACGTTCACCATAGCGTAGAAAACACGATTGCATTACAAGTCCATTATTGTCACATAGTGTGTGCTTGAGTGCTAGGAATCCAATTACTTTAGATATATGGACAAGGATAACAGACCAACAAATGGTAAAAAGCAAATAGGATGCAGCCATATATGGTAATTAAAAACCAACTTCAGTTTTAGACCACAATTTAAAAAGAATTTGGACTCCAGTATCTGCACAATTAGACGCTGGTCGTGTTTCAGTGGCTCACGGAGTCAAACTCTGGCACGTGAAAGGTCAAGCGGTGACCTCATGGCCATCGGGAAGAAGATGAGAAACGTTGAGGCGACTCCCACGAGTCACAATTAACGGCCGCTCAATTTCTCCGAGCTGTTGGAGCTTCATGGCAAAGTGAAAACTTCCAGGTGAGCGATCACTCAAGCTGCGCCGTATTGATGCTCTAAGCATTGATCTTTACAGGCCCATTCGATACAGACGGCTTAACGTGGCCCAGCGAAGCAGCGCGCGCCTTTATGGATTTTACAGCGCAGCTTCAGCTCTGACTGAGTGCTGATCGCAACACCAAAACTTCCTTACTTATAACTTATAGCTGCAACTAGCCAATCCCTGCGCTGGGCAGGTGAGGACACGCCCTCCACATGTGAGCAGCAGTGCTGTTAAAAGTAGTCGCATTCACTACTTAAGTAGAAGTATAAACACTTGGGTTAAAAAATACTTTTCTGGAAGTAAAAGAATTAGCTCATGATTTTACTCCAAGTTGCCACTAAGAGAACCAGTTTACTGAAGTAAAACGTAATGGGAGGAAAAGTGCCATTACTATAGTTACATTTTTGTTACACAATTGCATTGAAATATCATGCAAAAAAGTCACACTTCAGAAGTATGACATCCATCAGCTTTATTCGAGTGATGTAAAACAAAAAAACGTAAATTAAGCAGTTTTTAATTTGTTTTAAATTGATTTCCATATTTGAACATGCTTTATTATGCTTCATTGGTGTAAAATTAACTACTGTAATGAAATAAAATATTATAAAACTTGTAACAAAATAATAGTCTTGGATTCTTTGGAAACAAATAAATAATTTGTCCTAAAAATGTCCTAAATAGGAACTCTTCTGTTTGAAAATCCAGCTTCAACATTGTACTGTATCTCCTAATATAATATAAGAACATAATATAAATAACGAAAATAAAACTAATCAAAATTTAAATAGTAACGCGGCTAGTTTTTAAAATGTAGCGGGTAAAAAAAGTAAGAATGGGAAAAGTAGGTGGAAATATAACTACTCAAATATAAATAAGCCCAAGTTCTACTTAAGTAACTTTATTACTTGACACCTCTACTAATCAGCCAGTCGCCAATCATACATCAGTGACACCGACCACAAGAATGTTTCACTATTTTTTTGTTTGTTTAAATCCACAGAAGTTCTGTTCTGCTGGTCCAACCCCTGGCACAGGGCGGCGCTACAGATGTCAAATCTCATCAGGCGAGGGCCGCGCTTAAACACCAACAATCTGTCTGTAAGAACCGCTTTATTTTGTAACGTCTTCTCTGACTTTTCGAGTTCACACTCTGTGCTAATACCTGCAGCTAATGGGAGTTTTATGAGCTTTCCCGCACTTTAATGGGACAGGCAGCGTCGACTTAGTCTCTCGTCCCGGAAGAGTCGCCCTTTACAAATGAACCTGAGGATATATAAAGCAATTTTAGGAGCAGTAAAAGCGCTCCGTGCCAGTAAAGCAGCGAGCGGGTCAGCACTAATCAACTCCACCGACACAGAGCCTGAAGGTCAAACTGTCCACAAGCTTCACCGATGCCTTTATTTTATTCCCGGCAACTAAAAACGTTTTTTTTTTTTCATGTACAAGACTTTATGTTTTTTATATACAAGACAGGAAAACTCATCCTTGTTGAAGCTCAGATTAAAGAGCCATGGCGGCCCAGCCCAGGATGAGCAGGACGCCCCCTGCAGGTGGCAGCTTCCTGAGGGCGGGGTCGCCCGTCACGGCCTGGTGGTACAGGGGCCCGCAGAAGCAGCTCATGCCGGCCAGGAGCATCGTTCCAGCCTGGTGAACAACAGACACTTGGAAGAAATGTCGCTTGTGCACGTTAATAGCAAAGTTTAGTCGTGTGGGTCAGTCATGTACACACACACACACACACACACACACACACACACACACACACACACACACAGGCATTTCACACTGTAGCACTCCACTAGATCAGGTGCTTGCAACATCAAAGTTCGGTCACTTTTACAAATACTTTCTGGATCACTGACTCACTTTTTACACACTTTAAACTTTTCTGGAGTCACTTTTTTGTATTTTACTCACTTTTTGTATTTTTACTCTCTCTATGTTATTCGATTGTATTTTTATCTTGGAATTTTGTATTCGTATTCATATTTCATCTTTATATCTATTGTTTTCATCGTATTTCTATTCTTTATCTTTTTATTTTTTATCTTTTATACATGTTGTTGTATTCCCCCCATCCCTATGTTTAAATGCTGGATTGATCAAAAACACATTTCACTACATGTTGTAACACGTATAATATGTATGTGACAAATAAAATTTGAATTTGATTTGATTTTGAAAGTTGGGGGTTTGACACCGAGGGACGTGTGAAGTTAAACGTCAGTTCATTAAGTCAAAGTTAAACTTCAAACAAAAGTGTGAGGTAATTCTGTAATTAAAACGACTTCTAAATCATAAGTATGAATATCCATAAGATTCTGTCCCGAATATAAAGGAGAAGTTCAGATTCACTTCTCCAGTGATTGACAAATGCATGTCAGTCATTGTTTTCTTCATTAATGACCGGTTAGTTTCCAATAGCATCAGTAAAAACTCTTAAGCGTGTTTAAGCAAGTGTAAGAGGTTAGTCTGGTTAACCCGTGCTGCTGGTTAGTCTGGTTAACCCGTGCTGCTGGTTAGTCTGGTTAACCCGTGCTGCTGGTTAGTCTGGTTAACCTGTGCTGCTGGTTAGTCTGGTTAACCCGTGCTGCTGGTTAGTCTGGTTAACCTGTGCTGCTGGTTTACCAGGGCGGGTCTGCGGCAGCGGGCGGCTCCGATCAGTGCCAGGCTGTGGTAGATGTGGTATTTGTTGGCCGTGTCGTACAGCTGAAGAGCAGAAGACAAGAACTTTACTGTACGTACACGAGACTCATGCAAAAGTGTGTGTTTCAAAGCACATACGTAGTTTAACAGGGTGTGTGTGATGGAGATGGAACATTTGTGCGTTTCTAGTATTGCTGGGTTGACTGTGATTCTTCCTTAAGTCGCTTCTTTTATTTAGAGTTTTTCTCAATCGCTAAGACACTAAATTCTATTAAAAACCATAAACACTTTTAACCTGAACAGAGTGCAAAAACGGTGCATGAAAATTTGCACACACTACATGTAAACGCACAATATTTCAGTTTGTCTTTTTGCGCTAACAAAACAGTTTTCTTTGTTTTGCAACCTGCTTTTTTATTACAGTAATTTACCTTTATTTACTGTTATATTTTTTTATTTATAGAAAACCCTTTATTTCTCCTGCTTCACGCACTGAGCGTTGTGTTTTGCATTTTTTCTGAGTAGTGTTTGCTGACTGATCACTAGTGCTTTTCATTCTGATGGACTTGAAACACGATTTGAACACATAGTTCAGTTTTGGGCTCAGATTGAACTGTTTTGAGGTGAAAGTTCGGTTTTGCAAGAAGAGTCTGATGTTTTATGAATATAGCTCGAAAATTGGAGTTTGTGTTTAGAGTTTTGAGAAAAGGAGAGCAGCGTTCAAAAAAATGTGTCTTTAAAAACTGTAATTGTGATGATATTAAAAAAACGAATTAAGTTAAACACAAAAAACAAGTGAATGGTTCGAACGACGGACGCAGCTCACCTCTCTCTGATAATCACTCGCTTCACTGTGTCTGAAGCCTGATAAAAGACAGAAATGAACACAATCGTTATTAAAAGACAAACAGCGACCTGAGCGCGCGCGGTCACGTGACACCTGTCACGTGTGCGCGTGGACTTGTGCCCGGTTTCCTTCAGGCCGCATTTGTGTGTTTTTCAGCAGTAAATGTGTCGTACCGTGTGCTCCATACGCCCCGGCGGCGACGGCCAGCGCCCCAGAAACGCCCGCTAACCTCTGAACGACCGAACCGGCGCTCATGACTCGCTCAGCGACCAGGAAACAGGCGCGTATTAAACACGGTGCGGGAAACTGCCGCCATTTTGGCTCTGTCAAGAAACGTCACGCGACAGAAAGAGACGGGGAGACTTGAGCCAAGATGGCGATTATCCGCGCAGTGGCAAGTCACGTGAGTAAATGATTACGTAATCAGAAAAGAACTATTGAGAAACAATAAGAGAAAGACCTTTTAGTTGTTCCGATGAGACAACGTAAGAATACTAATGCATTTATGGTCTAGTTAAAGTTTCTTTATCTTTGCTATTTCATATATAAATGAGTTTGTACAACTTGTAGAAATGTTACTGCTGCATTTCAATAGTCATCACTTTGAGAAACCAGGTGTTCTGAAAATTCCTCCTACAGCTCAGAAGTTCCTACACCTATGTCACTGATCAGCTGTTCACGTCAAAACTGAATACTAATATAAATAAGTACAATATCGTGTGTACTGTTATAAGTGTCCGTGTTCATTTAGTGCATTTATCGCGCACCGCGAAGGGTGAGAACAGCTGAGAAGTCACGTTTCATTAGCGCGCATGCGCAACTTGCAAGCTAGAAACAGCTGAGCAGTGACGTATTGTGGCGATCCGCTGCCGTGAGTGCTGTGCTGGAGCAGAGCCATGTTCTAATGCGCGTGTTACAATATATTGTACTTATTTATATTAGCATTCAGTTTTGACGTGTTTTAACGCGCTTGCGCGGCGAGCTATAGCTAGGAACAGCTGAGCAGTGACGTCAGTGTAGGAACTTCTGAGCTGTAGGAGGAATTTTCAGAACACCGGCCGTTTACGTTTACTCATAATGGGAAAGTTTTTGGTATATAATGGGTTGAATGTGGATATTAAGTCATGCATTTTAAGACATTATATTGTGAAGATTAAACCTGTTACTCGGTTGTGTTTATAAGATAAGATAATATTTATTGTCATTGCAAATGAATGTCCAAAATACAAAAAGATTGAAACGATAAACACAAGCAGTGCAGACACAATTAAAGGATGTAAAATATATTGTTATTATTATTATTGTTATTAATAATAACAATGCTATTATTATTTTATCATAATATTAATATTAATAATAATTAATTAATTCATTTTTCATTGACCACCATGGTTTTCTCAAAGCGCCTCTTACACTGCAGAACACCATACACACCATCCATTCTTTGTTGTTGTTGTTGTTGTTGTTGTTGTTGTTGTTGT
>CM051504.1:10339314-10350998 GCA_028031935.1 Paedocypris micromegethes
TCACTCACTCACTCACTCACTCTCAGTCACTCTCCTTCACTCACTCTCTCTTACAAACTCACTCACTAACTCACTCACTCTCAGTCACTCTCCCTCACTCACTCACTCTCTCTCTCAGTCACTCTCACTCACTCACTCTCTCTTACAAACTCACTCATTCACTCACTCTCTCTCACTCACTCACTCACTCTCTTACAAACTCACTCACTCACTCACTCTTACAAACTCACTCACTCACTCACTCACTCACTCACTCACTCACTCACTCACTCACTCACTCACTCACTCACTCACTCACTCACTCACTCACTCTCTTACTCATTCACCCACTGACCTGGTATCTAGTCAAGAGTAAAACTAATCAAATTAGTTGAACTATTTGTATGTTGCGTGTTTTACGTTTGGGAATGGCAGCTACTCGTTTGATGGGCTGACTATTATTCATGCAGTGAAGAAAAGAAACCCTGAAGGGATTAAAGTGGTAAAGTCTTTAGGCTTAAAATTCAAATACACCGCCACATCATTGATTAATATATTCATTAATGTATATATACTGTATATATAATTCTCTCTCTCTCTCTCTCTCTCTCTCTCTCTCTCTCTCTCTCTCTCTCTCTCTAGTCACTAGCAGAACCATGGGTGAGTGAACTTTCGGGGAGTGTAATAACATTGGCACCTTTAATGGTTCCATCTGAGGGAAGGATAGATGTGATGAGTTGACGCTTGTGGTCTTGTGCGTTTATTGTGTGTATTGATCCGTTCTGGGAGGGTTTGTGATGATGAAGCAGAGATTCAGCCAATAATGCTGGTGTAAACGATGGCGGGATCAATCTACACTACATTTCCCATGACCACCTCTCATCCTCTCATCCTCCATGATCTTCTGTCTTCTTCACTTCACAGAGGAACATCTTCACCTCCCAGCCTCATGATGACAGGAGATTACACAACTAACCAATCAACTGATCATCTCTCTCACTGTCTCTATCTTTATCTCTCTCTCTCTCTCTCTCTCTCTCTCTCTCTCTCTCTCTCTCTCTCTCTCACTCTCTCTCACACTCTCTCTCACTCACTTAACCACTCTCTTTCTTTCTGTTTCCCCTTTACTAGCTTTCATTTCTTATGCATTTTGCTTTATCACACTATCCAATGTATCTTTTTTGTTTTTTCATTTGTCTTCCCATTTTATTTCCTCTTTTTACTGCTCTCTTTCTGTCTCTCAGTCTCTTCTCTGTGCTTCTCTCTCTCTCTCACTCACTCACTCTCTCTCTCTCTCTCTCTCTGTGTCACTCTCTCTGTCACTCTCTGTCTCTCTCTCTCTCTCTCTCTCTCTCTCTCTCTCTCTCTCTCTCTCTCTCTGTCTCTCTCTTCCTCTTCTCGCTCTCTCTCCGCTTAATTAACCATTGATCGTCCAGTCATAAATGAGTTCTCTGGAGAGTGTCTCTTCTCGGCGTGTGAATCTGTCGTGGAATTGTCGCGCTCAACTACACGTGTCGTTTTAATGGGGCGAGGGAGATTTTTCTACTTCCGTAACCTTTTCTTATCGCGCGGCTTGTTGTTTTCTGGACGTGGGCGGCTCGCGAAGGTTAACTCGCGCGGCTGGCGGGGTTTGAGTTCAGCCCAATTAGAAGGGATTGCGCTAATCGCGGCTCCGCGCGTGTTTAGCATTAGCGCATCCTTCACATCGGCGGGGACGTGTCAGGAGCTAATGAGGCCCGGCGCGTGTTAAATGGATCAGGACCAGGGAAGCGGCATCTGCGGGTGATTTAGTGGGATGAGGCCGAACTCACCGGGGCGTTGGCGAGTCTTAGTCTTAGCATTAGCATACGGCGCTAATAAGCCGGACTGTGAGGCGGTGATGTACGGACCAGCCGTTCCCTAGTTTATCTGTGTTTGAGCCTGTGAAATATATAATACATTTTAGGAGTTTAGGAGAGCGGCGTCACGTGTAGGAGGCGGAGCTACTCTCACTTAGTCTACACTATTACTGCTTTCTTTCTGTCTAGTGTTCTCTCCCCATCTAAAATCAAATTCAATCTCTCTCTCTCTCATTCACTCTCACTCTCTGTCTTTCAGTGGGCATTTTTCTTCTTTGAAGATTATTTTTCATAATTCCACCTAGTGACTTTGCGTTGATCTGGAACTAAGAAAAGTGCTATATAAATTAAACTTGAACTTGAACTCTCTTTCGCTTGGTCTCTGTGCCTCTCTCTCTCTCACTCTCTCTCTCTTTCTCTCTCTCTCACAGTCTCTCTATCTGATCTCTGTCTTTCTCTCACTTTGTCTCTCTCTCTCACTTTGTCTCTCTCTTTACGCACTGTCTCTTTGTTTCACTCTTTCTCTTTCTCATTCTTTTCTTTCTGTTTCTGTGCGTCTCTCTCTGTCTCTCTCACTTTGTCTTTCTCTCACTGTCTCTCTCTCCTCTTTCTCTCCCTCTCGGTCTTTCTCTCTCTGTCGCTTTCTCTCTCTCTCTCTCTCTCTCTCTCTCTCTCTCTCTCTCTCTCCCTCTCTCTCTCTCTCTCTCTCTCGCTCTGTCTTTCTCTCTCCGTCTCTATCTCTCTCCCTACTTTTTTCTCGCTCTCTTTCTCTCTCTTTCCCTACTTCTCTCGCTCTGTATCTATCTCACACTTTTTTTCTGCACTCTCTCTCTCTCTCTCTCTCTCTCTCTCTCTGGTTCATCGCTCAGTGATTCAGGTGTTATTCTGACTAGAGGCGGAAGTGTCGCCGCGCTTGATTGGCGCTAATTATCCCGCGACTCGTTTGCTTCTGAAGTCACTTGAGCTGAATGTGTCTGTCAGTCACGGCCAATCACAGCCGCTCCATGTAGGTCACGATTCACGAGTCACGTGACCTCAGCGGCAAAGCCAATCAATCCTCTCTATAACTCCATCATCCACTCTTCATCCACTCATCTCTATAACCTCTCATCCCTCCATCCACTCATCTCTATAACCTCTCATCCACTCTTCATCCACTCATCTCTCTAGCCTCTCATCCCTCCATCCACTCATCTCTATAACCTCTCATCCACTCTTCATCCACTCATCTCTCTAGCCTCTCATCCCTCCATCCACTCATCTCTCTAGCCTCTCATCCTTCCATCCACTCATCTCTCTGACCTCTCATCCCTCCATCCACTCATCTCTCTAGCCTCTCATCCCTCCATCCACTCATCTCTCTAGCCTCTCATCCCTCCATCCACTCATCTTTCTGACCTCTTCTCCCTCCATCCACTCATCTCTCTAACCTCTCATCCCTCGCTTCACACACTGACCCTGGTGAGTCGCTCACGCCACAGATTTACTGCCCGGCGTCGTGTGTAAAGCCTTGAAGACGCTTTAGCTTCCTGCGCTAATGTCCCGCGCTTTACACCGACACTAATGTCCCGCGCTTTACACCGACACTAATGTCCCGCGCTTTACACCGACACTAATGTCCCGCGCTTTACACCGACTTTACACCGATTAATCTCGCCATTACGACATCAGTGTCAGCGTCTGGCAGCGTGTGATTGGTGAAGAGCTTGTGTGCGTGTGTGTGTGTGTGTGTGACGCGGAGGCTATTCAGTTGTGGACAGTCATTGATCGCCGTGTGGAGATAACCGCTTCATCGCCGCCGTCTCGCTCATCCGTTCAGTTAGAGAGCGAGAGTCTGAGCGGGTGACGACATTAGCGCGCGGCGGCGACACGCTTTATTACCGCCTCATGATTGCTGCAGAAATAACACTTTTACGGCCTTTTATGGATTTTCTTTTATTCCTCTGCTTGTGTCGCTTTATTGTACCGTGTTCCAGAGGCGCTGGTGATGATGGTTCATTACGTTCTTAACCCTTTACTAGCTTTCTCGTGATGTAGTGAAGTGAATGAGTCTCGTACCACGTCACTCCACATAAAACCCTCCATTGTCTCTTCATCTTTTTCCATGTTTCTGCTCATGGCTTCTTCCGTTCCATCATCAGCATTCCGAGGAGCGAAGCGTGAAGGTCACAGCCTTCTTCAGCCCGAGGTTTGACCGGGAGAGAAACATGTCAATCACAACTCGATTCCACACCAAACAAGACAAGAGGCTTCTGTCCTGTAACACAGAGAAAACAGCTGGAGAGGAGTGAGAGTGTGAGGCCAGAGTGAGACATCAGACTGAGAGGAGAGTGAGATATCAAGCTGTCAGATGTGAGTGAGACATCAGAATGTGAGATAAGAGTGAGACATCAGAATGAGATGAGAGTGAGATATGAGAGTGAGATATCAAGCTGCCAGATGTGAGTGAGACATCAGAATGTGAGATGAGAGCGAGACATCAGAATGAGATGAGAGTGAGATATGAGAGTGAGATATCAAGCTGCCAGATGTGAGTGAGACATCAGAATGTGAGATGAGAGCGAGACATCAGACTGAGATAAGAGTGAGACATCAGAATGTGAGATGAGAACGAGACATCAGACTGAGATAAGAGTGAGACATCAGAATGTGAGATGAGAACGAGATATCAGACTGAGAGGAGAGTGAGACATTGAGATGAGAAGAGTGAGATATCAGACTGAAAGGAAAGTAAGACATCAGTGAGATGAGAGTGAGACATCAGACTGAGATAAGACTGTGAGATGAGAATGAGACATCAGATTGGGAGATGAGAACGAGACGTCAGGCTGAAAGGAGAGTGATAGGTCAAACTGAGATGACTGAGACATCAAACTGTAAGATGAGAGCGTGAGATAAGTGAGACATCAGACTGAGAGGAAAGTGAGACATCAGACTGTCAGGTGAGAGTGAGACATCAGACTGTCAGGTGAGAGTGAGACATCAGACAATAAGTGTGAGACGAGTGTCAGAATTGCGAAATATCATTTCTTTAAATCTCTTTCATTTACTGGTTAATATTGCGATTTATAAGTCATGGTTTTAGGCTTTAGAATCTTGTGAGAAGTGGCTTCAGGTGCTTGACTTTCATGAAGGTGTTTACAGCAGGATTGGAGGAGATGGTGAGATGCTCTGATGCTTCTTCTGGCCTTGATCACACCGGCCTGACGGAGGAGATTCTGCTCCTCACATCCGTCACAGCTAAATTCAGCGGCTTTTTGGCCCCCGAGGGTCCGACTTAAAGAGCCCGGCTCTGCTGAAAACCTCGCGCTTGCTCTTCATCTCGGTCCATTGGTCTCCCCCGAGGGAAGCGACTTCCTCCACATATGCAAGTGCTTTTTATTGAACGGACTGTAATTTGATTAAATCCCGTCCCATTTGCTGGTCACCGCAGCTGCCCGACCCTGGATCCTGAAGAGCTTCTCAGGTGAAGACCACAGGTGCGCTGAGATCTTCTCCGCGGCCTCTTTATCCTCTCCGCGCTGATGATAATTGCGGCCCGTTGACACGTGGAGTTCCAGCGTGGAGGAGAGAAGGCGTGACATTAGCATGTGCTTGGCGGGGCTCTTGAAGCTGATGGTCCAGCTCTTCAGCCTCTGTTTGCTCTTCTCTCTCCTCGCTGTCAGCCTGTCAGGATCCCTCGCTCCTGGCCGTGATGGGGAAGATGGAGCGCTGATTATTCCTGCAGCCGTATTGACTCAGCAGATCCGTGACTCCGCCTCCTCGCGCAAAACTCATCTCACTCTGTTTGCTCGCGGCCCAAACTCCGCCTTTCCCCTGTCAGATTCCGCCGGTGATGTTTCACCAGGAACGATTATTCCCGCTGCAAACGTTTATTAATCGGGATGAAGCGGATTATATAAGGCTTGATGTGTGTCAGCAGCCGCCGTTTATCGCCGCGGTTGCGTGAAAAACACATGTACTTAACATACACCCCCCCACACACCGCCGCCCCGCCCCCAACCATAATAATATGCCACAACATGTTATTTGAAAAACGACAGTGTGACATCAATCAATCATTGTATTTACGTTGTAATGTTTCCCGTGCTGGAGTCATGTGAGAGACACGTCAAGAACTCAAATTAAATTTTATTTTTCACATAAGTATGCATATATAATATTTATACATATTTATACATATATATGCATATATGATATTACATGAGGTGAAATGTTTGTTACATTCACACAGCTTTTAAGCGACATCAATGAATAGAAATGTAGAAAAGAACAATGTAATAAGATTACATTTGTGACAAAAATAACAATGAATGTATAATACAACATGCAATGAAAAAAAAAACAAATTACACCAGCCAATCAGCATAAGGGCCTTTGTGAAGTTTGGGTCAAAAATGCAAACGCAAAAAAAGCAAAGGAAAAACCTGAAGCGAAAAAAAAAGTTTCAAACGAAAACGTGAAGATTGCGAGTGAAAAAAAAGCAAACGTGATTGCAAGCAAAAAAAGCATTTTTGTTCGTTTCTTCGTAATGTATCTTTGATATTTTTAGCACTCATCTGATTCCAGAGATAAAATGCATGACAAAATTAACAATGAAAGTACAATACAATAAAATACAACATGATCATCATTAATATCAAGAAGATGTAAAATGAAAATGAAAAAATGAAATTGAAAAAATTAAATTACAATAGAAATACAATGAACTGTAAGTGAACAGTGTCCTCAGAAAGTGACCAGAAAATAAGTTAAAAGAACCGTGTGTCTGACCAATCACATCACAGAGTGAGTATCTGGCCCCGCCTTCTTCTCCTCTGATGGATTCCTCTCGCGTCTTCGAGGCCGGAAGATGGTCCTTCACATTCTTCACATTCTTCACATTCAGTTCTTCTTTTTCCTGAGGAACATCATCTCCAGGAGTTGGGTCTGGTGCACCGTGATTGGCTGCTGAAGGCCTGGTTCCTCCACAGATGAGCTCACGCCTCCTTTTGTTCTCGTGGCAATGTGCTTCTGCGAGATAAATCTTCACCTTGATTTGCGGTTGAGACGGAAGAAGAAGCTCCAGGCTGGAGACAAGCGTAACGCATCTGGTGCCAGGAGCCGCTGCCGGAATATTCACAATAGAATCTGTGGATTTGTTGGACACGGAGGATTTATTCCCCGTCCAGTCACGCGCTTTCACAAACAAACCTGGTGCTTCATCTTTTCTTTCCTCGTGTCGTTCTTTATCAGTCGCTCCTGGAGCATTAGAGAGCTGAGGGCCACGCCTACATTAATGGCGTGATGGACATGTTCCTCCCAACCGTCAGTGGAGATGTGGAACGTTCAGACTGTCGCTCCTTCCGAACTTGAACTTTGCAGACTCAACTCGTTCTTTGAGTTTTCACAGACGTACGTATATTATCCTCCAAACAATGCCGACTCTACGAAAGACAAAACGATAAAATTAACTAAATGCAAACCTCATTGGACAAACATAACGTTACACAGACGCTAACTACCCAAGGCAATTTGTGTTGAAAAGTGTGACACTCGTTTTTTTCTTTCTTTCTTTTAGCTACTGAATGTAGTGAAAACTAAATGTAGCTGAAATGAAAATGAGGGCAGGGAATTATCCAATTAAATCATAGCGTTGTCCCGAGGACAGCTGTGATTGGCTCCCGCTGCCTGCAACCAGGAAATGGATGGAATGAAATACAGCAGAAGGTTTTACAACGCTAATATACATTTTGAAAGCTTTAATCCACCAGAACAGCCGTGTATGGCTCGCGGGCCGTATGTTCCTGACCGCTTTTACAGTATATACCCCGTGTGTGTTTATGCTCGCTGTGTTTTTTATGCTTTCTGTCGTTTACACTCGCCTCTTTACCTTCCGCTGCCATTTTCCTTTCAACCAGCAGCTTCTCAATAACCATTATCCCTCTCTTTCTGCTCCACTCCTCCTGTAATCTCTCTCTTCCTCAGCCCGGCTCCTGAAAAGCCCTGTGTGTGTGTGTGTGTGTGTGTGTGTGTGCGCGCTAATACCCGTGTGCACGGGCCTGTTTCATCCAGCAGGGCTCAGGAGAAGCGTCTGATGGAATAATGCAGAGCGGAACACAGACTAAAAATAGAGAGAAGGACCAGTCAGTCAGAAATAAACCCCGAGCAGAGACACATCTGCTGCTCCAGGTGAGAGACAGACAGACAGACAGACAGACAGACAGACAGACAGAGAGAGAGAGAGAGAGAGAGAGAGAGAGAGAGAGAGAGAGAGAGAGAGAGAGAGAGAGAGAGAGAGAGACAGAGAGAGAGAAACGAGAGCAAGCAAACAGGGACGAAAAAAAAATAGATAGTGAGAGAGAAAAAGAAAGTAAAAGAGTGATACTGTCGCTTTCAATTTCTCTCTCTTTCTCTCTGTCTGTCCCTCTCTCTCTGTCTCTCTCTCTCTTTCTGTCTCTCTCTCTCTATCTGTCTCTCTCTCTCTCACTCTGCTGCTGTTCCGTTGTAGTCGTGACTTGAGCTTGTGCTGAGAAACATAATAAAAGTCTCTTTCTATACGTTTATTGTGCATATTCAGAGGAAACACGACAGCACAGTGTGAATCTCAGCTCTGTCACCTGCTCCTCATGGTCGAATGAGGTTTCTACTATTTGATCCTATGCTTACAAATGATTACTATAACATCCCAAGTTACATAATAATACGTAAATAACAGACAGGACAACAAAATATGTTCATCACTTTTATCTAGAAATGTTTAGTTGAAATATATAAGAATGGGTTTATAATTAAATGTTTTATGCTAAAAAGTATCTCTTGTTTGCGTGTGTGTGAGAGTACAATTATTTGATAGTCTTAATCTATTTTTGTCATTCGATTGCTTTTGTAGCGATTTAATTTTGCGTTTAATTGTGGTGCTTGCGTGCGCGTGTGTGTGTTTTTGCGTGTGTGTGTGTGTGTACACGTATTGGATAGTCTTAATCTATTTTTGTCATTCGTTTGCTTTTGTAGCGATTTAATTTTGCGTTTAATTGTGGTGCTTGCGCGCGCGTGTGTGAGTATATTATGGGATAGTCATAATCTTCTGAATTTCATCATTCGTTTGTTTTTGTAGTCGTTTTTAATTTTACGTTTAATTGTGGTGCTTGTGTGTGTGCGTGCCCGCGCGTGTGTGTGCGGCGCTCGTTCTCATTGGCATTTCCTCCAGTCTCTTCCTAATGTCCGCGTTGCCATGGCCACGTTCCGTCCGCTCGCCCGCGGCTGTGGATCTTTCGCGCACCCGCCGAGAAAACGCGCCGCCACCGGGAGACGCTCGTGCGTGCGCGCCCCCGCGGAGGCCCTAGCCAGGCGCGCGCACGCGAACCTTTTCCGCTCGGCTTCGGCGCTCCTCTGGCAGTTTGTTAGGCACTTGTTATTTCTCAAGTTTACGAAGAGACTATAAATCGCCCGCAGCTCATTATTTTCAGAGAAAGTGGCCGCTGTAAATAACTTTCGCGCTTGCCTTTGTGCGCGCGCTGGCGGGAAAAGCAATCCCGCGGGAGATCTAGATAGCGCGCGCGCTCTGGTTCTATAATGGCGTTCTGCCGCGTCTTCGGGGGAAACTCAATATTTAAAAAGAGGCGCGTGTCACTCTTAAAATAAAGCGTCCTCGTGCCCGCTGACCAAACAAACCGCGGGAGCGCGCGCCTTCCTTCGTCTTTCCGCCTTTGATGTCGAGCCGCCGTGAGGAGCGTGATGACGTCACAGCCGTAGCTTCTGTCCTCCGCTCACGAGAAAGACAAACAAAAGCTACTCTGAAAATAGGTTCTATTGAAGCTGTGGTGAATGAGTCTTCATTGTGCAGTATTATTTCAGTATACTTTTTTTTCCCTGAATATTGATTTATTTGCTGTGAAACACTTGCTTCATTTGTAATGAGTGAAATCGTGGAGATGAACCGAGAAACTTTGTGGTTCTGACACCAGTGATGGATGAAAACACAAATTAAATGTCGGCAGCTTAATTTCGCCTCTCAATATCACGAGTGATGTCATCAGGGTTGCTGTGAGTCGCGAGTGATGTCATCAGGGTTGCTTTGTGAGTGAGTGTGTGTGTGTCTGTGTGTGTGTGTGTGTGTGTGTGTGCGTGTGTGTGTGTGTGTGTGTATGAGCCTCATCTGGACGTGTCACATTATCCATCATCTTCTCTAAGCGGACACTTTCACACGCCATCAGACGTGTTGTGACACGCAGCATCTGTTCTGAGACGTGATGGTGTCGAGCGCTGGAACAGAACAAACACGGACCGGGTCTCAACCTCGGCTCCGGCCGAGATCACTGTCCACGACTGAATACGTTCTGAAATTCCTACATTCTTAATATTAGAATTTAAAAAATGTACTTTGAGATTTTTAGGTGTGTGTACACTTGGGTTTTAGAAATACATATGGAAAAGATGATAATATAATTTTTTTTTTCATTTTTACAAACAATTCTTTACATTAAATACGGTTATGTTACGTGTGTCGCCACAAAATGTTCTTCAAGTTCAAGTTTCTTAGTTCGAGACCAACTATGCTATGCGAATTAGGGGGAAAAAAGTCTTTTAAAGGTCTTTAACAAAAGAAAAATGTCCATTATTCATCTGTGTTGAAAACTTAGGGGAAAGAAGAGGCAGTTAAAAGAGGGAAAACAACAACAACAACAAATATTATAAGACAGTTTAGATCAATTACACCGTGGCATTTATTTGTCTTATCTAAGATTTGTGTATTTTACTGAACTGTGATAAATCCGCACACGAACACACGATTTCAGACAATTCGTCTCTGTCCACGTTACTGCTCCAAGACCAAGGTGAAACACACACACACACACACACACACACACACACAAAGCATTTACATATTTAATGCAAATGCAAACAATCAGATACCTGGTTGGTCGCTTGTCGTGACAAGAGGTTAAAACGTTCAACTTAGATGACGTAAACCGTAGTTAAGTAATATATCGTATCTGTTCTATTAGTGGCCTGTGTCTTTTACTCGCCCGTCTCCGCCTAGTGTGAACGCATTGCAATTCAACCGTCTCCAATAGTAGCCTGTCCTGTCTGTAGAATATTATATTTTGTATATATTATATCATATTTAATTACATTACTATATATAGTATATATAATTATGTATATATTATATGTGTTTAATAAATAAACTCAATATAAAATTCAGTTTTTTGGATAAGTCATCAGATGCTATTAAACACCAGGCCGTCTGAATAATTTTTTTAACGCATGACTACTATTGGAGGATAAATGGTAGTTTTAATGAAATTGCCATACCAACCCAAAATAACACTTACAAAAATATCTTTCAATATAAATAAATTATGATAAACTGCATAAACATTCCATGACCAAAAGCAGCAGTTACATATTTAATTATCGTGTATTGAAATAGCGTCTATGAGATTAAAAATAGCACAAATTGTGTGTATTTCTCTTCAAATGAGACAGTGTGTGTGTGTGTGTGTGTGTGTGTGTACACTTCACATTCTCACTTGTGCTGGCTGTGAGATGGTGAGATGACACTCTCGCTGCTCTCCGCATATATTTGCATAATCAGAGCTGTAACGGGCGTCACACGGCGCGTGATTTAACTCCGCTCGGGCGCGCGGATATTAATCGTTTGATAAAGCCAAACATGTGGAGCGCGTGCGGCGTTAAAGAGCGAGGAGAGTGTGTGTGTGTCCACCGGCCCGTGTCGCGCGGTTTAATAGTGTGTGTCCGCGGAACCCCGACAGAGACACACTCACACACACACACACCTACACACACACTCACACACGCACGCACTCTCTCTCTCTCTCTCTCTTTCTCTCTTTCTCTCTCTCTCTCTCTCTCTCTCTCTCT
>CM051504.1:10374031-10400493 GCA_028031935.1 Paedocypris micromegethes
TACACATCAGGGAAAAAGGCCATCACAAAGAGGAATTCTCTGTCTCTTACACTTCATTGTCTGTCTCTTCTGTCATCTTGTGTCTCTCTTTTTTTATGTCTGTCACTCTGTCACTCTTTCTTTCTTTCATTCTTTATTTCTGTCTCTATTTTAAACTCTCTCTCTCCTCTCTCTCTCTCTCTCTGTCGTTCTCTCTCATGTCGTCTCTCTACATCTCTCTCTCTGCTCTCTTCTCTCTCTCTCTCTCTCTCTGATGACTAATCTTCTGATTGTAGATTGAAGGTCTGGTTCAGGCGATGTGCCGTGATGATTATTTAACAGATATCTCACTTTTATCTTTCGTTACTGTTCGGATCCAATCAAACGCAGTCGATGCTGGTCACATCAAATCCTCCCATCAGAAGGTTGTGAATCTGCTGAAGGCAGCGGAGAGAAAGAGGTGGAGCAGGAAGTAAGTAGTGTGAGGGCCACAGGAAATCAGGTCGTGATCACAGCCAAAACAGTCTGGAATGGGACTGAGAGATGAGAAGAATGAGAGGGAGGGAGAGAGAGAGAGACAGAGGAGAGAGGAGAGAGAGAGAGAGAGAGAGAGAGAGAGAGAGAGAGAGAGAGAGTGAGAAACCGACTTCTAGTCATCCCTAAGACTAGGAGGAAACTCAGGGAGACACAGCTTCTCTACTCTTGGCCCAAAGTGTGGAACAGGTTGTCGGCAAACATTGGGCAGCAGAACTCTCTCCGCTTTTTTAAATCTCTTTTATTTTATTAAAATAATGTATTCTCCTTGGCGTTTTAATCCGGTATGAGTTGTTGACTTTTACTGTCTTTTATTGTCTTACCTTTGTTTTATATCCCGTTGTTGTTATACGTTTGACAGTTGTGTGTACAGCACTTTGGCCAATTATGATGTTGAAATTAAGGTGCTTGATAAATAAAGTTGAGTTGAGTTGAGTTGAGTTAGAGAGAGAGAGAGAGAGAGAGGAGAGAGAGAGGGAGAGAGACAGAGAGAGAGACATAGAGAAAGACAGAGAGAGGTAGAGAGAGCGAGGGAGAGAGACATAGAGAAAGACAGAGAGAGAGAGAGTTCTTCCCCTGTTCTTTTCATGACGAGGCTGGACGAGGAGTTGACATCATCAGTGTGTTTGTGTGTGTGTGTGCAGGCTTCTCAGCACTGGAGATCAGTCTGCTAAGGGAAACTACGGGCTGCTGGATCAGATTCAGGCTCTTCGCTGGTTTTAAACGAGAACATCGGTCACTTCGGCGGCGACTCGGAGCGAATCACGGTGTTCGGCTCAGGCGCGGGAGCCTCGT
Organism: Paedocypris micromegethes; assembly: GCA_028031935.1. Lineage (NCBI taxonomy): Eukaryota > Metazoa > Chordata > Actinopteri > Cypriniformes > Paedocypris > Paedocypris micromegethes. The sequence continues at coordinate 10,375,340 of CM051504.1, forward strand.
GCGTCAACCTGCTGATCCTGTCACATCACTCTGAGGGTGAGAGAGTGTGTGTGTGTGAGTGTGTGTGTGAGTGTGTGTGTGAGTGTGTTGTGAGTGTGTGTGTGTGTGAGTGTGTGTGTGAGTGTGGGAGTGTGTGTGAGTGTGTGTGTGAGTGTGTGGTGTGTGGTGTGTGTGTGTGTGTGTGTGTGTGTGTGTGTGTGTGTGTGTGTGTGTGTGAGTGTGTGTGTGTGTGTGTGTGTGTGTGTGTGAGTTAGTGTGTGTGTGTGTGTGTGTGTGTGTGGTGTGAGTGTGTGTGTGTGTGTAAGTGTGGGTGTGTGTGTGTGTGAGTGTGTGTGTGCGTGTGTGTGTGTGTGAGAGTGTGTGTGAGTGCGTGTGTGTGTGTGTGTGTTCACCCCTCGCCGCACTAACTCTCCTCGCATGTGGTGACACGCCTCTGACTTTCCTTTGCATCGTCTAAAACCACCGTCCACCTTCATCCTCCTACTCATCCTCACCGCCGTCATCCTCACCGTGGCCCGGCGGTGATCATTAAGAGAGGTAAAGAACGTGTGTGAGAGTGCGCGTGTGTGTGTGTGTGGGTGAGTGAGGGAGTGAGTGTGTGAGACGGTTCCACCGCAGACACAGATCGATTTTTCCCGTGAAAGACAACACGTCGCTCAATAATTAAACACTCACTGACGCGCTTCTATTCGTCTCCAGAGAGACAGAAAAGAGTTTGTAAAGCAGGGGTGTGCAAACTTTTTGATTCGCGGGTCATATGGGGCTCTAAAATTTGATAAAGGGCTTTCTGGTCCAGCAGCTGTCAATCACATTCTCACCAGCCAATCAGAGTAAGGCCCGCACCCACGTGAAGTCCAAACGGAAAAAATGAAACGGACGAAAAAATCTGAAGCGAAAAACATTTTTCAAACCAAAACGTGAAGATTATCATTTGTTTCTTAGAAATTTACGTTTGATATTTTTGCCGTCTGATTCCACATACTGACAATGTAAACATTTATGTTAAAAATATAATTTTGTGTTTGTTTCCGCTCTCTAAAATGTGTCACATAAAAAATAACATAAACCTCCACAACAGATGAACCGGATTTACATGAAAAAATATCTGACTTTCACTTAATTTTTACAAATTCGGTGGGCCAGATTAAAGCATTTAAAGGGCTGTAGTGTGCACACCCTTGTTTGTAAAGTGTCTGTGAGAGGAACGAGTGCGGGAACATCCGTCCGCTGTCGTTCAGATTGTCATCGTCGCCGTGGAAACGACCAGCTTTATTAATCCCGGCGGCTTTTTACACGTCACTCGCCAGACACTTTAATATCTTCATCCATTTTTCAATAATTTCTGTACATGTGACGTCATAAAGAGTTTGTTTACTTGTTTCACTACCCGAGTTAAACACTCCGCTGATAAAGAGCAAAAAGAGTTAATAAATCTCTCACTCTCTCTTTCTGTCTCTCTCTCTCTCTCTCACTCTATCTGTCTCACTCTCTCTCTGTCTTATTCACTCACTCTCTATTTCACTCTCTCACTCAATCTGTCTCACTCTCTGTCTGTCTACTTCTCTCACTCTCCCTTTCTCACTCTCTCACACTATATCTCTCCCCCTCACACACTCTCTCCCACTCTATCTGTCTTTCTCTCTTTCACACTCTCACTCTCTCTATCCCTCACTCTCACTCTCTGTCTCCCTCACTCTCACTCTATCTTCCTCTCTGTCTATCTGTCTCTCTCTCTGTCTCTCTCTTTCAGTCATACGTATATACACACACATAAATGCAAATAGAATATTCAAAATGATAATGAATATCTAATAAACAGCGAATAATGATAGAAGATGACGAACCATCGATATTCAGGCGTGTCTAATCGTGTTGTGCTGTGCTCCAGGCTTGTTTCAGAGAGCCATCGCTCAGAGCGGCTCCGCCATCTCCAGCTGGTCCATCAACTACCAGCCGCTGAAGTACACCAAGGTCCTGGCGCGTAAGGTGGGCTGCAGCTACGGGGAGAGCGCCGACCTGGTGGACTGTCTGCGCAAGAAGAACTTCCGCGAGCTGGTGGACCAGGACATCCAGCCGGCCAGATACCACATCGCCTTCGGACCCGTGGTGGACGGAGACGTGGTGCCAGACGACCCCGAGATCCTCATGCAGCAGGTGTGTGTGTGTGTGTGTGTGTGTGTGTGTGCTCAACGCTTCAAACAGGGGTCTGTAAACTGCGGCCCGTTTAGTGTTTTAATCCGGCCGGCCGAACTTGTGAAAATAAATGAGTCAGATTTTTTTTTTATGTAAATCTGGTTAATCTGTTATTTTTTTATGTAACACGTTTTAAAAAGCGTAACCATAAACACAAGAAGAATTGTACTAGTATGTTTTTAACGTTTCTTTTTATACTGTCAGTCTATGGAATCAGAGGCCTTAATTAAATCAAACTTAAATTTATATTAAAAAAAAAAAAAATCTGTGGAGTTTCCTTGTTTTACTGCCCGAGTTAAACACTAATAATAAAGAGCAAAAAGAGTTAATAAATCTCTCACTCTCTCTTTCTGTCTCTCTCTCTCTCTCACACTCTATCTGTCCCACTCTCTCACTCTCTCTCTGTCTTCCTCACTCACTCTCTATTTCACTCTCTCACTCAATCTGTCTCAGTCTCTGTCTGTCTACTTCTCTCACTCTCCCTTTCACTCTCACTCACTCTCTAACTACCCCTCTCTTTCTCTCTCACTCTATCTCACTCTCTCTCTGTCCTACTTGCTCACTGTCTCTTTCACTCTCACTCTGAGTGAAAATATCTCTCACTCTCTCTCTGTCTTCCTCACTCACTCTCTATTTCACTCTCTCACTCAATCTGTCTCACTCTCTGTCTGTCTACTTCTCTCACTCTCCCTTTCTCTCACTCACTCTCTTACTCCCTCTCTCTTTCTTTTCTCTCTATCTCACTCCCTCTCTGTCTTCCTCTCTCACTTTCTCTTTCACTCTCACTCTGTCTCACTCTCTATCTGTCTACCTCTTTAACGTTTATTTTTATACTGTCAGTCTATGGAATCAGAGGCCAAAAATATCAAACTTACATTTCTAAAAAACAAACAAAAAATGTTCACGTTTTGGTTTGAAACTTTTTTTCCGCTTCAGATTTTTTTTGTTCAATTTTTTTTAATTTTCATTTAGACTTCTGGCACAAGCTTCATGTAGGGGCGACCCTTACTCTGATTGGCTGGTGAGAATGTGATTGACAGCCGCTTGACCAGGAAGCTCGGTCCTGGCTTAAGAAGTTGATGTATTTTATGTGTTTCTGCTCTTTGGCCGCCAGGGGGAGTTTCTGAACTACGACCTTCTGATTGGTGTGAATCAAGGGGAGGGGCTGAAGTTTGTGGATGAAGGCGGGACTGAGAGCGAGGAGGGAATTTCTGCTGCGGCGTTCGACTACACCATCTCTAACTTTGTGGATAATCTGTACGGACAACCTGAAGGTCAGAGCATCATAAACGCAAAGATGAAAAGCCAGACAACTTGTGAGTTTTAAATTGAATTTTTCTTCACTGAAATATGTTCATTATTCAAAAACGTATATTCAACTTTCTCTATAACGGCCACAAGGGGGCGGCATTGGACAAGTTGTGTTATGTTTTAATTTAAACAGGTTAATAAAAAGTTAGTACAAAGCTCATATTCCATTGTACCTTCTCACATCAAAGTGCTGAAAAAAAAGCTCAATTAAATAAATATTGTCTAACCAGACATGTTTTTGTGGGTTTAAAATCTGATTAAAATTTCATATTATAATAATGTAGTGAAATGTATTTTCTGATCGTCCAGTATTTAAACATGGGGGTTTGGGAGGGATGGAATGCATTCAAGAAAGGTCAATATGCGTGTAAGAAATACAATAAAAATTAAGGTAAAAGGTAAAAATATAATACAATAGAGTAGTCAAAACTCAAAGTCAGCTTTAGTCTCAACTGTGCTATACATACTGGACGTACAAAGGGTCGAAATTGCTTGTTCTACTCGTCCCATACTTTTGACAATTTTTACAAAAAGTGCAGGTACAAGTACATGAAAAATAAAGATAAAATATGAATAAAATGCAAAAAACTATGAATTTGGAGAAAAAAACGCAATAAAAAAACTGTAAAATAAAAAGAAATAATACAGTAAAATAAAAATAAAGATAAAAAAAAAACGAGTAAAATACAAAAAATGTGCCTCAGTGATCCAGAAAGTGTGTAGTGACCAGACGAGCGTGTTGTGTTGTAGGGAAGGACATGCTGCGGGAGACCATCAAGTTCATGTACACAGACTGGGCGGACCGGGACAACGGAGAGATGAGGCGGAAGACTCTGCTGGCCCTGTTCACCGATCACCAGTGGGTGGCGCCCGCCGTGGCCACCGCCAAACTCCACGCCGAGTACCAGTCGCCCGTCTACTTCTACACCTTCTACCACCACTGCCAGACGGAGACACGCCCCGAGTGGGCCGACGCCGCGCACGGAGACGAGATTCCCTATGTCTTCGGCGTTCCCATGATCGGAGCCACGGACCTTTTCCCCTGCAACTTCTCCAAGAACGATGTGATGCTCAGCGCCGTGGTCATGACCTACTGGACCAACTTTGCCAAGACTGGGTGAGTCTGAACACAACCGTTGTTTCTGACTGTTACTGCTGGCTACCAGACGGTAAGCTTTAAACATTTTTTTTTTCGATTCAACGTAATATTTCTAATAAAAATATTTAAAAAAAGTTTATTATAATTTTAAATGTTATTTTAAACGTATCACCAGAAGTTACATTGTGTAATAAAGGAAGGGGTTAAAATTTCAATCACCAAAATGTATCACGCCACATTCAAACAACCCACCAGACAAACCTTCTCTTAGAAATTTGAGCAAAAATGTTACAGTTCTCCCCCCTAGACCTCCAAAACTAGTTTTTTATAAAAATCTGAAAAAAATTAATTTTTCAAAATTTGGAGCGGCTCCCCTAGTGGTCACTGCTTTGGAAAAGCAATGGAGCAGATAATTGCTGCCACCTGTTGATCAAATTATGTATTACAAGCGTATGTTTGAATTGATCAAGTTTTTTGAAAAATTATTTTAATTTGTAATCTGACAATAAACAAAGCGCATCAAATTTGATACAGAACGCAGTAAAGGCTGATAATGCATTTAGTTAACTGTTTTATTAACATTTACATAAGTGAATGCACACTTTGAATGAATAAATACTGTTATATTTTAAAACCTAAATTAAATACTAAAATAGGTATAACACCCCCCGCGGTCCGTGACGACGAAAAGATTGATGACCACTGATTTCCAGTAGTTAGGGTTGAATTTTATTTCTCACAAGTCTATGGAATTTCACTCCCCGGTCTGTGTTCTTCTCCCCAGGGACCCTAACTTGCCCGTTCCACAAGACACAAAGTTCATCCACACCAAGCCCAACCGCTTCGAGGAGGTGATCTGGACCAAGTTCAACTCCAAAGACAAGCAGTACCTCCACATCGGGCTGAAACCGCGCATCCGCGACAACTACCGCGCCAACAAGGTGGCCTTCTGGCTGGAGCTGGTGCCGCACCTGCACAACTTTGAGAACTGGCCGACCCCGCCCACCCGCCAGCCCCCGGGCACCACCCGCGCCCCCCACTGGAACGGCAAAGGGCCCCGCCCCACGCGCCACGCCTTCCCCACCTTCCCGTCGGAGTCGGACCCCGACGGCTCGGAGCTGCCGCGCTTCTCGCCCTTCCCCAGCGACACGCGCGACTACTCCACCGAGCTGAGCGTGACGGTGGCGGTGGGGGCGTCGCTCCTCTTCCTCAACATCCTGGCCTTCGCCGCCCTCTACTACAAGCGCGACAAGCGGCACGAGATGCGGCGGCACCGTCTGTCCCCTCAGCGCGGCGTGCCCGTCAACGACCTGGCGCACAGTCAGGAGGAGGAGATCATGTCGCTGCAGATGAAGCACGACCACGACCTGGAGCCGCTGCGCCCGCACGACATCCTCCGCCCCTCCTGCCCCCCCGACTACACCCTGGCGCTGAGGCGGGCACCCGACGACGTGCCCCTCATGACCCCCAACACCATCACCATGATCCCCAGCAGCATCACGGGCATGCAGCCGCTCCACGCCTTCAACGCCTTCCCCTCCAACAACACCCTGCCACACCCGCACTCCACCACCCGCGTATAGTAGCCCGTGGGGCGAAAGACCGACCCGGGTGACCCGCGTGACCCGCAGCAGCTTCAGACGCCGTCTGGACTCGTGGAGGTTGTTTGTACTGGGTGTGGGGGGCGTGGCTTAGAGCGCTTGTCCATCCAGCTGATCTGATGTCATGAATTGTTCTGTCATCATCTCACACGTCCATGTCCACTCTCGGAATGAGATCCGTGTCCCGGGTGATGTTTGTCTGGACTTCAGCTGTAGAGGACACGAGCAGAAGCGGCTTCTCTTGCTCGGCCGCGGGAACGTTTTTAAGTATAAGTATCGGAACTAAATGTATAACAGAATGATATCTAGATCTATATTTACACGGGCTGCTGGGTGGGATCTATGCATGAATCTCAGACACGCTGAGCTGGGTTTTGCTGATCTTTGGGTTTGGTTTTTCTTGCTCTGGACAGTAACAGGCGTGAAGTCGTCTCACTCGCCGTCACGTTTCCGCCAGACGCAATACTTCTTCATACAGATGTTGGTGCTACTGCTTGACCTTTGACCTGCGTTGCTCAGTCTTTAATTCTTCCCACACATTATTTATTCATCGTTTCATCTAGTTTTGACAGAGACCGAGCTCAGTTCCCCTCATTCTCAGGCACATCGGCGCACGTGTGTGTGTGTGTGTGTGTGTGTGTGTGTGTGAAGTCAGCGGTTAATTTATTTTTCTATCAGTTGAAATGTATTTATTTTCTTAGCGCTGACGGTCTGAATGCAGCTGTTTGTGACACTCGTTTCCATAGAAACCTGATGTTTTTGAGGCGTTCCTGTCTGGCGTTGGTCTGCGCTGCACACTGGATGTTCGGGGTTATCACAAGCACAGCAGATGATGTGTGTAGAACTAGAGCTGCGGATCTTCACCTGCATAACTATCCCAAAAATCCTGTTCAGGGGAACGAAACATCAGAATTGTAACAGTCGCTTCTGTTTGCGCCTTTTTCTGTCACTGTGTCAAACTCTTTGTGCGGGACTGACGTCGATATGCTGCACAATTAGCGAGAAGCGCTCAACACGTCACGGGTTCCGCAGGTGAAGGAGGCCGAGACTGTAGCAGACGGTCCGTCGGGATCTGATCCGAGGCCTGTGCTCACGTTCCTCTGCGTCTGTAGGTTCTAAACTCCCGGACCGGATCGTTTCTCCAGCTCCAGTGAGAGAAGAACACAGAAGTGAACTGTACAGAACCAGCCAACTGAAAATACTGTAAATACTCAGTCATTTCTGAATTCACGTTTCTCCCCTTTTACTTTTAAGACGTTCTTTTTTTTCCGGATCATGTAGAAACGTGAGCAGGACGACAGATGAACGTTCCAGAATCTTTAATTTTTTTTTTTTTTTTGCACAAGCAGAAGTTTAGTCCTGGTTTAACCTGCTAGTTTAGAGCGTTCATCACCTAAACCAGTCAGAAATACTAGTAATCTCGGTTTTATAGACTCAAAGCCACTAGAGACTGAAAACGTCTCACCTGTCGCCCTGTTTCACTCTGTTTGTTATCGAGAAGTCACACTTGAGATGAAGAAGTGTTTTACTGGGTTTTAAAGATGGAGAAATATATAAGGTGAGACTCTTTTTATATAGAGGTTATTACAAACTTGTCTGCTGTGAACATTAAAATACAACAATAGTCAGGAAAAAACGACTCTTCGTTTCATTGAAGTGCTGAATTAAAAAATTGTGTGAGTGAGTTTGGTAACGCAATGTATTGACGAGTCGATCGCGGCGGACGTGAGATGACGACGAACCGGAAGTTCCTGGCAGGAGGAGCCGTTCAAGAAAAGCGCGGTAAACGCGAGTCTGTCACGGACGCCAGACGAAGCTGCAGATGTTCAGCGTTCCTGAGGGAAATCACTGACTGACCGCTCGGAGGAACAGGGAAGCGCGAAGATAATGTCACGTTTCTGAAATAAACAACACGAGTCAAACTAAATAGAAAACGCCAAACCCGAGGAAGCGAAGCGCGCGGCTCCGGTCACTGAGGAAACGGACGCCACAGGTCAGACTCACACCGCTCAAACACCAACACCATCACCGTGTTTGATTCTTTATTTTTGAGAAGCTTGATCACAATAACACGTTTTAATGATTTATTATGATTTTTGATTAAATAAAATCGAAAATTGATTAAAGAACTTTAATTGAACTGATTAAAGAACACATGCAGAATTATGTTTAAGAATAACTTCCCCCTCATTTTCACCTCCTTAAAGTTGTAATTGTAGTCATCTTCATGATTTTGTTGGTTCAAAGACTTTTACAGTCCGTTTTTAACTTGTTTAAACTTGTAAGCTTGTTTCTGGATTCTTCTTTCTGCAGAGTTCCTCAAAGGTCAGTGTTTGGTCCTCTCCACATGTTTTATACCTCCTCTTTACCTCATCTAATTATGTTTCTTTCAGACTCTCCTCGGCCTGTTCTTTGCTGATGGTTCTCCAGGAGAAGGGAATATCAGCAGGCAGAGCTTCATACACTTTAGCAAATTCCTTATTGAATCTTGCCATGACGTATTTCCAGTAATCAGAGGCTTGAATGCTCCTGTCAGCAGGGATGTTCCAGTCTGGGAAGATCTCCCTATATTTCTTACACGGATGAAACTCACCATTAGTCTCAGAACACATGAACTTTGCTTCACTGTGTACGTTTGTTGAACAGATATTAGTCGCCAGTTTGTCGATGTGATTATACACGTATCCTCCGAGTCCCTGAGGCCTGTGACCAGAAGCACAGTGGTCAGCATGAGCTTCTCCATGTTCTCCATCCTCTCCAGCTTCACACGGAGCTTTACAGAACGGACACTGTTTCCCACAGGAAAACACTCGCTTGAAGAGCTCGTCCTGCGGCTTCAGCCTCTCAAGTTTGGTTTCTATCTGCATTTTCTTTAAATCGTTCCTCAGTGTTTGTTGCATCTCCTTCACAAATATGTTCAACCATTGTGTAAACCACTCCAGTGGTGCGTTGTTTTGAATCACAACGTTTTCTAAAGCATCAGTGGATATTTTGAGTTTATCTTCCAGTTGTCTGCATATGTTCTGAACGAATCCTCTGACGTTTCCATTGTTTGGTTCTTCTTGTGCTTTTTTAACAGCTTTTAATATTTCATCTGTGATTTCTTTAAGACGAATTTCTTCTAGCTCAGATACTCCATGTTCTCCAGAAAACAACTTAATTATTTGATCTAAGATCCAGGTTTTCACAAAAGCTTCATAAGAGTTGATGTAATTCACATACTGATTGAAATCATCATCATGAAGAAGCTTCTTCAAGAGTGTGAACTGGATAAATGAGCGTTTAAAGGCAGTTTCCCCCTGCATCATCTTATCCACAATATCTGGACCCAGAGAACTGAAGATGTAGTTCTGAACCGCCGGCCCCAGACAGTCGTTAGAGAACTTTGAAAGTTCTTTAAAGAGGTCTTTGAAATCAGAGCAATATTTCAATTTGGACTGATGGAGATTCTTTTGTGGGTCGTTTTTCTCAATGTAACGCTCGTGCATGAGCTGAAAGTCTCTAGCAGAAGCTCCACAGATGTGAAGTTTGAGAGACATTTCAAAATCAGCTGAAATCTTTTTGTGAGACCTCAGTGTTTGATCAATGGTGTTCAGGATCTCCTGGATGTAAAAGTCATGATAGTCTGACCCTCTCTCAGTCATTTTTTGTCTTGCATCTTCACATGACTGAATTATAGTGTTTGTCAAAGACTGTAATTTTGTATTTTCTTCTTGTGTGTAATGTGGAACTTGAACTCTAAATGGCTGTTTTCCACAATCCTTCAGATTCATTTGATCCAGTGTTTGTGCTGCTGAACTTCCCTTCTGCTTCAGGTTTTCTCGTAGCTGTCTGGATATTAAGTCGTAAATGTCTTTACGGTCCAGAGGACTAACTGACAATCCTGCTTCAGTCTCTAGCCAGATCTGTTCAATTTCCTCTTCAGACAACTCTCTGTTTCTCTGTGAGGAACTTGTACGCAATTCTTCCAGAAGCATCAGCACTTTTTTCTCCATAGTGTCAGTGAACATTTTCTTAATGTTGTCTAGTTGAATCATTCCTCTTTTGATGTCCACTGTGACCTGCAGCTGATTCAGAACTGATCTCTCTGTTTCATTCCTGAGACACTTCACACGGTTCACAAAATCTTCTCTGTCTTTTTCCACCAGATTCACGTGTCCTCCTTGATCAAAATATTTGGAAAGGTTTTCCATAGTCGTCATCTCCATAGTGTCCAGCTCAGTGACGGCTTCATCTTTCATCTCATTATATAAATCAGATCTATTTGAATCCAGTTGTAAGACCGTGCAATTGGACACTCTGGTTTCAGCTCTTATGATCCACGAGTGCATCTGCTTCTTGAAGGTCCACCGCCAGCTATTATATTCCGAGCAGAGTTTCATGTAGGCTTCAGCCACAAAAGTGTTTCTGAAGCTGAAGAGGATGTTTTCATATTTTACCAAATTCCACAGGTTTCTCATCCACTCAAGAAACTCTGTTATGCTAGTTGTCTTGTGTTTATTCATTCCTATGAGCTCAACCATGTTCTTCTTGAGATCATAAACGGTTTCAGAGTATCCAGGGTTCACTGGAGCCATGGGAGGGTTTCCGTGCCAGAGACTAGGAATGTACCAGTTACATGTGTCTGGATCATAGTTCATCACGTCAGTGAAGCGTTTGTACTTCTCCTTGTTCTCCATCTTTGCTGCTGCTTCTGTCATTTTATTCAGCTGTGTAAGAACCACTTCATTGTCTCGCATGTTTTTATCTTGAGCTGAAATATCTGCAACGTTCTGATGGACAAACTGACAACTGGGTTTTTTGCTCATTTCCTTCATTCTGAGGAAAGCGTGAACCACAATCTGCAAAGTGTCTTTCATCTCTGTGGAGTTTTCCATGGCAATGTTGATGATTGTGATGTCACTCAGTCCCACCACTAGCGTGGCCAATTCATTATCGTGTTCGTGACTGTCATCTAGAGTTGCCAGTTCAGGTGATTTCAGGCCTTCAGTGTCAATTATCACTAATGAATCACAGCCAAGGTCTTCCCTGTACTTCTCTGAGACTGGGATCATCTGCATGAAAGCTCCTCTGGTGCATCGTCCACTGCTGACGGCGAACTGAGCTCCAAACATGGTGTTCAGCAGGGTGGACTTCCCTGTGCTATGAACTCCCAGCACCGTGACCACCGTGAGTTTATTATTGGGCTTCAGCATCAAGTTCAGCTCCTTCAGCACATCAGAAACCCACCGGAGAGGAACGTTTGATGCGTCTCCATCCAGCAGCTCCAGAGGAAACCCCTCCAGCATCAGCTCCGCACACAGTCTGGGCAAGTGCAGCATCTGCTTGTGTTCCTCTGATGCTTCAGGAAGTGACACCGCAGCTTCGTAGATCTGACCCAGTTCCCGCAGGAAGTGCTCGGTTTCTAGAGAGCTGCTTGAGATCTGCTGGTCCAGCTTAGCGATCTCCTTCTTGTTCCTTTCACGCTGCTGACACTTTTCTTTGTATTTTTCTCTCAGACCTGAGAGGCTTTTCTGGGAGAGATCGTCCAGGTTCATTCTCATCCACTTCAGGAAGAACTTCCTCTCATGACTGGAGGTGGAGAGAGCGCTGATGAAGCAGTCTATTTCTGGAGACATGTCATGTCGTCTTTGCTGTTTCCTCAGTTCAGTTATTTTGTCCTGCAGGTCACTCTTGTACATTTCTAAGTTCTGATCTCCAGCTTTCAGGAGGCGACATTGCTCTTTCTCCAGCTTGGCCAGGTCTTTACAGATATGACCTTGACGTGGAAGATGTTTCTCTTTAAACTCTAGTCTGTCTTGTATGTGATTTGTAATATTATCTGCATTTTTTCTTGCTTGTTGACATTCAACAACATCTTCATCAACTACAACATGGAGTTCATGTGCTGTAGATCTCATTCCCTCCACACTAACTTTGTTTCTGCAATTAATAATGACATCATTTATTCTTGAAATCAGACTTTTTACAAACTGTGCATCACTTTGTTTGTCCTTCAAAATGATGTTGTTCTTCTTGAGCCTCATTTCAGAAGCCATTTATTCAACAGCTCAATGTCCAGCGTTTTCTTTTGTCTATTTCCTACCAAAAATATCTGAGCTTGTCGGTCAGTGAGTAACTTGTAATTTGCGTCGAGGTTGTCGAAGAACACAACACTGCGGTTGAGGTCTGAACAGGAAGGAATACTGTGTTTCGAAGCTCCTGAGGTCTCCTCTCAGGTTTGCTACGGATACAACCTCTGGAAAAACATCACTCTTGTTTCCACTGGGCAGATACCAGCTCATCTCCACCAGCCCGTCTGAAATCCTCTTCTGAACGCCTCCACACGCCATCTCGCGGTGAACAAACGTGTCGTGGTACTGATGTGGGTTGCTGAGAAGCTTGTTAAGAATCTGAGATTTAGAGATGCCACAATCTCCCAGTCTGAAAAACGAGACGAGTGGAATCTCAGAGTGAACGATTCTTTCCTCCACAAAACCTCTCTGATCAGACAAGGAGTGCGGCCTGAACCTCTTCACGATGTCTCTCATGGCCCAGAGCATCAACGTGCAGCGCCGCGTCTCACAGTCCGGCAGCAGTAGAGGAACAGAAAACTGGCACATGGACATTTTGGAGACCATCTCCTGCTGCAGGAAACTGTCTGAGCAGAGGAAGAGAGCCGTCACTACGTCTAGAGGATTCACACCGTCCGCCTGATCAGGTTCAGACACTGAAGAGTAAGTGTAAATGCTAGAGTGTAAAGTGTCTAAGCTTGACTGTTCATCAGACTCATCAGATGTGTGTTGGACGTCTCTTGCCGTCACATTCACCATCATGAGTTTCTTCAGAAAGACCCATGGAACAGAAGATAAACGCTGATCTGACTCGTCTGTCACAGATCTTCTGTCGATCTGCAGCACGTCGCTGGGAGACAGTTTGTTTGTGTAAAACTTCTCCAGCTCCAAGTCCTGAAGAAGACTCTGAAGGTCTGTTGAAAGAAGTGTCAATCTTGCAGTCAGTCTCTTCTAATAATTTAAAAGCTTTTTAAATGTGTAAAATTGTACTGACTAGTCTGGGCAGATGCCACGGCTGCTTCACTTCTGTCGTCATTGGACATCACAGTATCGTATCTGTTCCCAGAACTTAAGCTTTAAGAAAAATAAATATATAGTACTTTAGGAAATCCATATTTTTGCACAAGTGACACATGACACTCATTGAACAGCGGCAATAAAATAAATTCTATTCTGGTTTAGTTTCATTTTACCACGCAGTTATGTTGTCAGGACTGTTTCTGACATAACAAATTGTTTTAAGATGAGAACTAAAACCCTGCTATTCATTTATTTATATGGACAGTGTTATTTGTACTTAAAAAACATGTTTTAGGACTTTGTCTTTAGCCGTTAGTGTTTAGAAATCTATTTGGTTTCTGTCCCTGTATTTTTTTTTATATCATAATTGGCTTATTTTTATTCCTTTAAGTGTTATTTAACCTAAAGGTGTAACCTAACCTTTAAAGTGTCGCTAATGTTTCTTTGTTTCTGTAATTGAGCCAGTAAAAGCATTTATGCCTGTTTGCTTCAGAACCACTATTTAAAGAAAGACAATGTTGCAGCAAAGCAGCAAAAATAGATGAGTCACTGTTTACATATTTTTTTTACAATTAATATTTATAATATATTATATCATTTATATTAATTCTGTAATATGTTGCATACAGCATGCTTTCATTTTAAATAAATGTTCTTAATTTCAATCTAGCCCCATGCTTTATTTATTTGCTTTACTTTCTGAAATTATCTGACTAAAGCTGTTACCTGTAAATTTAAGTCATCTTTAATTAAAACTAAGTACTGAAATGCAAGTACTCGTACTCCAAAAAAGTGATATTGGTGCATCTTTGTTTTTGAGCGTCTAAAATGAGAAAAATTGGTGCTGATACTAATGTTTTAAAATGTTACAAGAATTAACTAGCCCTCATTTTAAAAGCTCACAAAAACTGACAGCTAGTAAATGCTTTATAACTGTACCTGAATTAATCACAAGTTAAATATGAATGTGTGAATAAAGCATTTAGTATAACGCAGAGTAACTGTTTGTCTGAAGAAACTTGGATCCTTTAAAGTGTGAAAAAGCAATTATTAAACATGTTCATATCGAAACTTTTACAGCATGAATAAAGCCTGTAGTTGTATAAACTACTTACTAATGTCTAATAATGTATGAATAATGGTTTGTTCATGCTTATGAATAATTTATTTAATTAATGCGTAACTCCATGTTTTACAGCTGAAGTTATCGCCTCTGTGACTGTTCTGATTTTTCTCAGATATTTGAGTGTTATATAGTTGTATATAATGTACTGTATTTGTATATTAAATCAGCTACTCACTCTGTAAGGCTGAGTCCAGGTGCAGGAAGCAGCAGATCCTCTGAGTCTCCAGCTGAAGTGTGAGAGGAACATCTGCTGTCTGAGCTTATAAAGCTACGATTCCTCTTAGCTACGAAGCTACGAATCTCACACCACTACATTCACGGTCTTGAAGATCATCTTAACAAAGTGTTACTGTCGTTCTTGATCAATGAATCACTCTGAACTGTTTAATGGTTTGATCTCTGTTCTAAAAACAAAACTTTAAAAGCGAAAGTGTTTGTCTTGGGCGAGATTTCCTAGAAATGCAAGATTTTTGAAAATGTGAGGATGCTTGTCATTTTAGAGCTGTTAGTGTGTGACTGTGTTAGTCTAAGAGTGTTTAATAAGTGTTAATGCTTGTGCTATCTAAGTTTCATTTATAAGTTGTGCTTTTCTGAGTTCTCAGTTTAGGAATAGATAGGAATCAGATAGGAAAGCTGCATCATTTAGGCGCAACATCTGATAACTGCAATCTCCGCTTAACTGCAAGTGCTTGTTGGTTCTGGGCTCCATAGAGACACATTCATTTGAGTAAGTGCAAGTTGCTGGGTTGAGGTGCACACACAAACACAACGCTAAAGTCTGGTGCGTTTGTGCGTTACAACAGTTCTAGAATGTTTATTTACATCATTTCTATTGTAACAATTTACTCGACAGAAAACATTAATAAAACAGTGCACAATGCGTTACGTGCTTTCTCATTAATGTGGCGTTTCGGTAGGATCGCTGCTTTCTGTGTTTTGTGTGCACCGAGATCCGTGAGAAGACACAAAGATCGTTCGTGATCAAATCTTTTTGAATGTCACCCAAAGGCTTCGTTTGGATGATTGAAATATAGTCTGTAGTTGTAGTGCGTCGTTTAAAAAGAAGTGGGTATGTAGTTTTAGCGTTCACTCCTGATTAGTACTCGCTTCGCTTAAGTGAACAGCAGACAGAAGAGCGTGACATTCAGTGACAAAGGTTTATTTTAATTTTAATTGATATTGCTCTCATCTCATTTTAACACTTGACATACAGACAAACGTGACAACTCGTCATTAGAGCCATATTGTATTGTTAGTTTTTGTTTTTCATGAATATCCTCTTATCGTGGGCGTTTGATCAAAGGTGTATCTGAGTGGAAGAACCGGGTTAAGAAAATACTTTGCAATATAAGAACATTCCAAATTCCTCACGCAAATCATTATGACACGTGTTTGGCAGCAATACCCACAAAAAATGTATGAAAACATTTAAATGCCTAGCCTGATGAACAAGTCATAATGTTAGCACGCATGTATGTATTACATGCTAAAAAATATAAAGCCAATCACGGTCCTCTAATAGCCTCATCATCTGAGAGGGCGAGACTGCCACAATAGATGAGATCAGTTATGTGTTCTCTCGAGTAAACCAGGGGTGTCAAGCTCATTCTCACCGAGGGCCACATCATGTCTGTTCTCAAAGAGCCGGATGTAACTTATAAATGTAACTACATGTACTCAAATGTAATGTAAAATAAATGTAACTACTCCTTGATGTTAAACAACTCATTTTTTATTATAACTTATTCAAAAGTGACAATTGCAGTAGAAAAAATCCTGAAGAAAACCCAGTTTGCTCTATACTGTAGCATAAGTCCTTTTTTTTTTTTTTTTTTCAATTTTTTTTTTTCAATTTTGTCAACTTATGAAAACCCACATTAATGAAGGATCAAACTGTCCCAGTGAACAATGAAAAATGACATGAAACGGTGGCAACACTGCCGCGGCTACCCTGCTTCAAAGGCATTGTGGGAAATGTAGTTATTGGTCAACGCACGCTCTTCATTTATTTTTTTGTAGTTGTTTTTAGACACTCTAAACTTTTTGTGTTTGTAAACTTTAAGTGCTAAACTGCGTGAGATCAATCAATACATATTTTGATTTATTTTATGAAATATCAGTCGTTTGTTTACTTGACATCTAGCAACACTAAAGTTAGTAGCCAGCCCCTCGTTTTTTCTTATACGCTAATTAAAACGCCGAACTCTTCAATAAATTAAAATTCACGAATCACAATTAAATACACAATACTTATCTATTTATCCACTCGTTATGCATTTGAAACGGCAATAATTATTTGATTAAAATACTTATAAATAATGGTGTAATTGCGTTATGATGCCACAAGGCAGTAATATTGAGTTGGAATGAAGTGTTCAAATGATTCCGTTTTCAGACTCTTGGTATTCTATGGAAATGCTCAAATATTAAAAAAAAAAAATAAATATATATATATATATATATATNTTTTTTTTTTTTATGGATGTGAAGTGTTTTGAAAGTGATTAATTTGTTTTTGTTTGTCTAGATTTCGCGATGAGCTCGATCAGTTTCCGCCGCGGTGATGACGCGTGTCCGCCAGCAGAGGGCGCCAAAGCTTTATAACGACGCGTCACATTAATCCTGAGCGGAACTTCTGCAGATTCTGACCTCTTCAAATGGTGAGTCATGTTCCAGTCCTGGTCTAGTTAAAAACCATCTAGTTCTTTCCTCAGACTGGTGGGTTGTTGGTTAAAAGCTATCGCAACTTTAGGACGTTGCTCTTGGTCATCGTCTCGGAACAGACAAGCATGAAATAAGGAAACAATCCAATTGTTGCACTCATGTTTTATTAGATAAAACGTATTTGAATATTTGTAAACAAATCTCAAAGCGCCACAGGAAGCTAATTAGAGATGGTCCTAAAAAGCTCGGTTGAAGAGACAGGTCTTGAGGGATTTTTTTGAAGCAGCTCAATGACCTGGTCTTTCTCAGAACTTCAGGTAGAGAGTTCCAGAGCCGCGGTGCTGATGCTGAGAAGACTCTGTCGCCCATGGTTTGGAGTTTAGTTTTAAGAGTCTGTCTTTTTGTGGTGTGAGAAGCGAGAAGCTCACAGAGGTTCTCCATGGAGGCACTGAAAGGTGAGCAGGCAGATTTTGTAGTCAATCCGGAGATGGATCGGAGGCCAGTGAACTATAAGACAAGTAGTAGATGTAGATGTTTCTCGAGTGGATGTATAAGCCGTTCAGAAACCTTTAGCGACAGGAAGGGGCGGATTTTAGCAATGTTCCTCAGATGGACAAAGGCCGACTTACATACACGTTGGACGTGCTGGTCAGAATGATAAATAAATCATTCACTTCTTAGCCTTTTTGCACTATTTCAATGCCTCTGTTTTTCACACTTGCCATTTGCACATGTATACTGTTCACCTCACTTTTTTCATTACTGTTTGTGTATTGCTGTTTGCACATTATTGTTGTTACGTCAATGTCGTGATGTTGTTTTGTGAAGCACGCTACTGTTGTTACGTTGTGATTTGTTACCTGTTGACTGTTTCCTTTGCTGCTAGTGCTGAGTTGCCAGACAGAATTTCATTGTTCTGACAATGACAATAAAGCTCTCCAAGTCTCCAAGTCTCTAAGTCTCTAAGAATCTAGATCTATATTTACACGGGCTGCTGGGTGGGATCTATGCATGAATCTCAGACACGCTGAGCTGGGTTTTGCTGATCTTTGGGTTTGGTTTTTCTTGCTCTGGACAGTAACAGGCGTGAAGTCGTCTCACTCGCCGTCACGTTTCCGCCAGACGCAATACTTCTTCATACAGATGTTGGTGCTACTGCGCGCGGCTCCGGTCACCGAGGAAACGGACGCCACAGGTCAGACTCACACCGCTCATCATCCGCACCCAAACACCAACAGCACACTGTGTTTGATTCTTTATTTTTGAGAAGCTTGATCACAAAAACACGTTTTAATGATTTATTATGAAATCATTTATTAAGAATGATTTATTATGAAACAGCACAGTACTTTATTAAAGAACACATGTAGAATTTTGTTGTAAGAATAAGAATAACTTCCCCCTCATTTTCACCTCCTTAAAGTTGTAATAGTAGACATCTAAATTATTTTGTTGGTTCTAAGAATTTAGACTTTTACAGTCAGTTTTAACTTAACGTTTTTGAAGCTTGTTTCTGGATTCTTCTTTCTGCCGAGTTCCTCAAAGGTCATTGTTTGCTCTGCTCCACGTGTTTTAAACCTCCTCTTTATTACATCTAATTATATAAATCTGAGGATTATTTAATGCAGAAAGACTCTTTCAGACTCTCCTCGGCCTGTTCTTTGCTGATGGTTCTCCAGGAGGAGGGAATATCAGCAGGCAGAGCTTCATATTCTTTAGCAAATTCCTTATTGAATTTTGCCATCACATATTTCCAGTAATCAGAGGCTTGAATGCTCATGTCAGCAGGGATGTTCCAGTCTGGGAAGATCTCCCTGTATCTCTTATACGGATGAAACTCACCATTAGTCTCAGAACACCTGAACTTTGCTTCACTGTGTACATCTGTCGAGCAGATATTAGTCACCAGTTTTGTGCTGTAATAATGCCTGTATCGTCCGAGTCCCTGAGGCCTGTGAACAGAAGCAAAGTGTTCAGCATGAGCTTCTCCACCAGCTTCACACGGAGCTTTACAGAATGGACACTGGTTCCCACAGCCAAACACTCGCTTGAAGAGCTCGTCCTGCGGCTTCAGCTTCAGTATCTGTAGTTTGGTTGGCAACTTTAGTTTCTTTAAATTATTCCTCAGTGTTTGTTGCAACTCCTTCACATATCTGTAAAGCCAGTGTGTAAAGGACTCTAGAGATGCGTTGTTCAGAACTGTGACGTTTTTTAAAGCATCAGTGGATATTATAAGTTTTTCTCCCAGTTGTCTGCATATGTTCTGGATGAATCCTCTGACGTTTCCTTCATTTGGTTCTTCTTGTGCTTTTTCAACAGCTTTTACTATTTCATCTGTGACTTCTTGAAGATGACGTTCCTCTAGCTCAGATACTCCATGTTCATCAGAAAATTGCTCAATTATTTGATCTAAGATCCATTTCTTCACAAAATCCTCGTAAGAGCAGATGTATTCCACATACTGATTGAAATCATCATCATGAAGAAGCTTCTTCAAGAGTGTGAACTGGAAAAATGCACTTGTGCTGAACTTTAAAGCAGTTTCTCCCTGCATCATCTTATCCACAATGTCTGGACCCAGAGAACTGAAGATGTAGTTCTGAACCGCCGGCCCCAGACAGAGTTTAGTGAACTCTTCAGCTTTTCTCTTACACTGATCACGGTTATGATAAAGGTCTTTGAAGTCAGAGCAATATTTGTCCTTGGACTGATGGAGACGTGTATGAGGGTCATTTTCCTCAATGAATTGATTGTGCATGAGCTGGAAGTCTCTAGCAGAAGCTCCACAGATGTGAAGTTTGAGAGACACTTCAAAGTCGATCGTAACATCCTTGTTGGACCTCAGTGTTTCGTCAGTGGTGTTCAAGATCTCCTGGATGTAAGTGTCATGATAGTCAGATCCTCTCTCAGCCATTTTGTGTCTTAAATCTTCACATGACTGAATTACAGTATTTGCCAAATCCTGTAGTTTTGCATTTTCTTGTTTAAAATAGGGTACATTCCATTCAAATAGGGCTTTTGATGTGGCTTTAAATTTCTCTTTCCCATAGTCCTTCAGATTCATTTTCTCCAGTTTTTGTGCTACTAAACTTCCCTTCTGCTTCAGGTTTTCTCGTAGCTGCCTGGATATTAAGTCGTATATGTCTTTACGGGTCAGGCGACTAACTGACAGTTCTGCTTGAGTTTCTAGCCAGATCTGTTCAAAATATTCCTCAATTTTTTCATCAGATGTCTCCGGTTTTCTCGCCAAGGTATTAGTACGTAATTTTTCTAGAAGCATCTGAACTTTTTCCTCCATGGTATCAGTGAACTTCTTTTTAATGTTGTCTAGTTTATTCATTCCTCTTTTGAGGTCCACTGTGACCTGCAGCTGATTCAGAACTGATCTCTCTGTTTCATTTCTGAGAAACTTCACACTGTTCACAAAATCTTCTCTGTATTTTTCCACCAGATTCACGTTTCCTCCTTCTTGATCAAAGTATTTAGAAAGGTTTTCCATAATCGTTCTCTCCAGGTTGTCCACCTTGGTGACGGCTTCACCTATCATCTTGATTAAAAGAACATTTAGATCTGATCTGTCCAAATCCAGTTGTAAGACCGTGCAATTGGACACTCTGGTTTCAGCTCTTATGATCCACGAGTGCATCTGCTTCTTGAAGGTCCACCGCCAGCTATTATATTCCGAGCAGAGTTTCATGTAGGCTTCAGCCACCAAACTGTTTCTGAAGCTGAAGATGAAGTTTTCATATTTGACTGAATTCCACAAGCTTTTCATCCACTCAAGAAAATCAGTTATGTTACTTGTCTTGTGTCTAAACCTTCTTATATGCTCCACCATGTTCTTCTTGAGATCATAAACGGTTTCAGAGTATCCAGGGTTCACTGGAGCCATGGGAGGGTTTCCGTGCCAGAGACTAGGAATGTACCAGTTACATGTGTCTGGATCATAGTTCATCACGTCAGTGAAGCGTTTGTACTTCTCCTTGTTCTCCATCTTTGCTGCTGCTTCTGTCATTTTATTCAGCTGCTCCAGCAGTCGTTCATGGTTTTGCATGTTATTATCATGAGCTGAAACATCTGCAACGTTCTGATGGACAAACTGACATCTGGGTTTTTTACCTATTTCCTTCATTCTGAGAAAAGCGTGAACCACAATCTGCAAAAGGTCCATCATCTCTGTGGAGTTTTCCATGGCAAGGTTGATGATTGTGATGTCACTCAGTCCCACCACTAGCGTGGCCAATTCATTATCATGTTCGTAACTGGCATCTAACCTTGTCAGTTCCGGTGATTTCAGGCCTTCTGTGTCAATTATCAGTAAGAAATCACAGTCAAGATCTTTCTTAAGCTCTTCTGAGACTGGGATCATCTGCATGAAAGCTCCTCTGGTGCATCGTCCACTGCTGACGGCGAACTGAGCTCCAAACATGGTGTTCAGCAGGGTGGACTTCCCTGTGCTCTGAACTCCCAGCACCGTGACCACCGTGAGTTTATTATTGGGCTTCAGCATCAAGTTCAGCTCCTTCAGCACATCAGAAACCCACCGGAGAGGAACGTTTGATGCGTCTCCATCCAGCAGCTCCAGAGGAAACCCCTCCAGCATCAGCTCCGCACACAGTCTGGGCAAGTGCAGCATCTGCTCGTGTTCCTCTGATGCTTCAGGAAGTGACACCGCAGCTTCGTAGATCTGACCCAGTTCCCGCAGGAAGTGCTCGGTTTCTAGAGAGCTGCTTGAGATCTGCTGGTCCAGCTTAGCGATCTCCTTCTTGTTCCTTTCACGCTGCTGACACTTTTCTTTGTATTTTTCTCTCAGACCTGAGAGGCTTTTCTGGGAGAGATCGTCCAGGTTCATTCTCATCCACTTCAGGAAGAACTTCCTCTCATGACTGGAGGTGGAGAGAGCGCTGATGAAGCAGTCTATTTCTGGAGACATGTCATGTCGTCTTTGCTGTTTCCTCAGTTCAGTTATTTTGTCCTGCAGGTCACTCTTGTACATTTCTAAGTTCTGATCTCCAGCTTTCAGGAGGCGACATTGCTCTTTCTCCAGCTTGGCCAGGTCTTTACAGATATGACCTTGACGTGGAAGATGTTTCTCTTTAAACTCTAGTCTGTCTTGTATGTGATTTGTAATATTATCTGCATTTTTTCTTGCTTGTTGACATTCAACAACATCTTCATCAACTACAACATGGAGTTCATGTGCTGTAGATCTCATTCCCTCCACACTAACTTTGTTTCTGCAATTAATAATGACATCATTTATTCTTGAAATCAGACTTTTTACAAACTGTGCATCACTTTGTTTGTCCTTCAAAATGATGTTGTTCTTCTTGAGCCTCATTTCAGAAGCCATTTTATTCAACAGCTCAATGTCCAGCGTTTTCTTTTGTCTATTTCCTACCAAAAATATTTGAGCTTGTCGGTCAGTGAGTAACTTGTAATTTGCGTCGAGGTTGTCGAAGAACACAAACACTGCGGTTGAGGTCTGACACAGGAAGGAATACTGTGTTTCGAAGCTCCTGAGGTCTCCTCTCAGGTTTGCTACGGATACAACCTCTGGAAAAACATCACTCTTGTTTCCACTGGGCAGATACCAGCTCATCTCCACCAGCCCGTCTGAAATCCTCTTCTGAACGCCTCCACACGCCATCTCGCGGTGAACAAACGTGTCGTGGTACTGATGTGGGTTGCTGAGAAGCTTGTTAAGAATCTGAGATTTAGAGATGCCACAATCTCCCAGTCTGACGAACGAGACGAGAGGAATCTCAGAGTGAACGATTCTTTCCTCCACAAAACCTCTCTGATCAGACAAGGAGTGCGGCCTGAACCTCTTCACGATGTCTCTCATGGCCCAGAGCATCAACGTGCAGCGCCGCGTCTCACAGTCCGGCAGCAGTAGAGGAACAGAAAACTGGCACATGGACATTTTGGAGACCATCTCCTGCTGCAGGAAACTGTCTGAGCAGAGGAAGAGAGCCGTCACTACGTCTAGAGGATTCACACCGTCCGCCTGATCAGGTTCAGACACTGAAGAGTAAGTGTAAATGCTAGAGTGTAAAGTGTCTAAGCTTGACTGTTCATCAGACTCATCAGATGTGTGTTGGACGTCTCTTGCCGTCACATTCACCATCATGAGTTTCTTCAGAAAGACCCATGGAACAGAAGATAAACGCTGATCTGACTCGTCTGTCACAGATCTTCTGTCGATCTGCAGCACGTCGCTGGGAGACAGTTTGTTTGGGTAGAACTTCTCCAGCTCAAAGGCATGAAGAAGACTCTGAACATTTGTGTCTGTTGAAAGAAGTGTCAGTCATTTAGTCGGTCTCTTTAGTCCTGCAAAAAATGTATAAGCGTGTAATATTATACTGACTAGTCTGGGCAGGTGCCACCGCTGCTTCACTGCTGTGGTCATTGGGCATCACAGTAATGTTGAACGAGTATCTGTTTCCAGGACTTAGGCCCCGAATAACTAGAGCAGATGATTCAGTCGTCCCTTCCTGGAAGATTTTTCCATTTTGACACCAAACAACATGTTTCAGCTTCTTCTCACATCCAGATTCTTCCGCAGTGTGAGTAACGGACGTGCTGGTCAAACTCTCGACTGTGAAGTTTTCCAGTGACACTGGAACTGTTGCAAAAAAACAACTATTATTGAAACTGTAATGTAATTAAATTGACTCGACACAGATCGAAAGTAACTTACATGAGCGTGTGGTCACTTCAGCTTTCTTCATCGACTCTCCAGTGTCACTATGTGTTTGTCTTGAAATAATTCTGGCAGGTTCTTCAGTAAAACGTTCATTTGCAGTGTCATATTCCTTCATTTACAAGAGGAAAGAAGTAATTACAAACATACTTATTTTGAATGGTTTACTAATGTTTTTGTTGAATCTGAATTACAAACTAAATGTAATCCAAACAAAATTTTAAAGTCAGCGTTCTTACTTCACTGGATTTTGGGTTCATTTCGTTGGTTTCAGAGTTGACTGATGCTAAAACCAAAATTGATTTAAAAATGTTAGAAAAGCAACAGTCACATTTTTATAACATTTCTAAAATGACATTTTATAACTTTTTTTTTTTTTTTAAATAGCATTTCTAATTAAAATAGCTGTAGTTCACTTCATTGTAAGAACTAATATATTTATCATGTTTATAACACAATATCATTTAATCAAAGAATACTGTATGTTTTTATGCATTTGTTCAGGCTTTAACCGGAAATTTACTGATGACGATTATTGTTAAGGACAGTAAACCTGTGCTACTTGTTGTTACTTTTCACAATTTTCATTGTCTAGATTATTTTGATAGACATGTCATCTAACTTCTCTGTTTTATGTATCTAATGCATCTTTCTAACTTGCAGCTAGTAGTTTTAGGTCACTCCAGAATTCTGCTTGCGTTGGCACTGCTTCCTCACGAGAGAGAAACACACGCCGTCGTGGAAATAAAGAAATAGATACTCATTAGCCTCAGGTCTAACAATAACCAATAACAAATAACCAGATAAACAAGCTCTTCAACTCCTGCTAAAACATAGACATCAAAAAGCATCTATCTTAAATACATCTTTGGATGTACTTAAAAACTGACATAAAAGCCTAATATGCTTATGGCTGGGAACAGGACTTTCTGCTAGTGGCGGACAGTGTGGGGAACGCTGGTTTGATTTACGGTACTTCTGTGCTGTTGATGGGCAAAAGAGAAAACTAGAATTGGCAAGATTTTGCATACAGTGACTTTCATCCCACAATGTGGAAATGTTAACACGCAAAAACACGCAAATGCGTGTCCCTGACAGAACACACTCGTTCTATTTTTTGTGATACAGATGTTATTACAAAATCTAAAAAAATTGTTGGTTTAGAAAACATTTTTGTCCTCAGAATAGTGAATCTGATCTAACACAGTGTGTCTATGTCAATGCAGATGCTCAAAACTATTTCTATCGCATCATTTTTTCCAAACAGCAGCTTCTTTCCGTTATTTCCTTTCATAAAATCAGGTTTTTCTACAGTTTGATTAAAAAAAACAAGCCATTTGTTTAACAAAATGGATTACTTTCTTGTTTTTTTTTTTTTTTT
>CM051504.1:10400509-10414546 GCA_028031935.1 Paedocypris micromegethes
TTTTTTTTTTTTTTTTTTTTTTGAAAATGTTGAATTTCTGTATCTTCTATAAACTTCTATAAAAGTTTTTAGAATCTTGAGAACAGTGGTTTATTTTAAGTGAAAGAAAGTACAAAGAGTTCACACACATTTAATCTTTGAAACTAAATGCAAATCAATAATCTAAGAAAGCTTTTAAACAGCACAAGTGTTTAACTAACTTACATTCATAGCAACACATCGATTTAATCAGTTTTATAAAAATATAAATAATAAAACACAGACCATTTCAAACAATAGTAAATTGCCTAACTGGTAAATTTGTATATCAGCAAATAATGACCAAGTAAGCTGATGCCAAAGTGAATGATTTAAAAAAAAAAAAAAACGGTTTTGTTTTCAGATAAGTTTAGTATTAGTCAAACTAATCAGACCACAACATTCACACATGTCATGACCGCTTTTTTTATTGTTTTTATTTATGTACTTGTATATTTAATCAGCTACTTACTCTGTAATGCTGAGAGTAAAGACGCAGAGAGCAGCAGAACCTGAGAGTCTCCAGCTCAAGTGTGAGAGGAACATCTGCTGTCTGAGCTTATAAAGCTGCGAGTCCTCCAGACCAAACCATTCAGAGCCGTAATAATCCACTACAGCATTTCTGTTGAATCATTTCATTGACATTTAACCAAGTCTTTCTTAAATTGTTCACAGTCTCAAATATCAAAGATCTAAGCAAACAATCAATCCGAATTGAATAATGGTTTGGTTAGTACCAAATATGATACTTTTAAAGTGAAAGTGTTTCAGGCTGAGACTTTTCTGTGGACATTTCCTACAAATACAAGTTAGAACTGCACGATTCTGGATGAATGAGAATCACGTTTTGTTTTTGTTTTTTACTTCACTTGATTTTGGAATTTTTCTTCATTTTAAAAATGTAACGCTGAAAATCAGGCTGTCAAACACCAATAAATTCAAATCAAATTCAAATTTTATTTGTCACATACAAATTATACATGTACAACATGTGTTTCAGGATTGAACATGGGGATGGGGGAGATACAACAACATGTGCAAAGGGGGAAATACAATTAAAAAAAAAAGAAAAGTACGATAAAACATGTTATTCTAAATGTGCAAAGGGAAATACAATAAAAGATAAAGAATCGAAATACGATAAAAACAAGATGTAAAGATGAAATATGACTAGAAATACAAATACAAAATTACAAATACAAAATTTCCAAAATAAAAAATACAGTTAAATAACGTAGAAGGGAGTGAGAGATGTACAAAAAGTGACTCTAGAAAGGTTTAAAGTGTCCAGTTTAAGGTGTCTAAAGTGTTTAAAAAGTGACTCAGTGATCCAGAAGTGTTGTGACCGGTTAAAGTTAAAGAATAGAATAACGTCTTGGTTACTTGCGTAACCTCTGTTCCCTGAATAAGTCAGGGAACGAGACGTCAGTCAGAGACCTGACTATGGGACATCGGATGCTTTAGCCATTCGCGTTCATTCTTACAACCGGCCAATGAACAGTCAAGTTCAATGGCTGCATGAATTTGCATGCCACCTCTGACCCGTACCAGCTGGTATAAAAGGGCGGTGGCGTGCCACATGCAAATACCTTTCGCTGATTGAAGCCGGTCGGGCCAACGCAGACTTCCAGCGGCATACCCTGAATGTGGCGGCAGAAAGTGACGTCTCGTTCCCTGACTTATTCAGGGAACAGAGGTTACGCAAGTAACCAAGACGTTCCCTTTCATAGTCAGGTCACTTCGACGTCAGTCAGAGACCTGACTATGGGACAATACAACAGGCCACATCCAGGGCAGCATCCTCCGAAAAGACCCCTCCGGCTCCTTAGCCGAGGAGCCAATTGGTGGATCTTCCACAGCATCTAGAGGTGGGCCTAGCCCGAAGGGTAATAGCACTCACCTCCACCGGGGCAACCAAGGAACTTGTTGGCTCTCGACCCGTGCGTGGGGGACCCTCGCCAGGGTTGACGGAGAACACTTCCCACCTCGTGTGAAGTGTTGCGTAGAGTCGACGCACCACGTCACTCTTCGAAAGAAGCCTATTGTCTGTCGGGGACAGAGTGGGCTCGGGAGAGGGAGGAGAACGTAGCCCTACTACTCGACCTCATCCCTTACGGGAAACACAGGCGTAATAACTCGGTGAGTATCGCCTGAGGAAGAAAACACACACGCAGTCAGAACTAGGACTCTTCGCTAGTCTGGACTCGGTGGCACCAAGGAACCCCTCATTTCGCCTGATTGCCCGTCAGGGGAAACAGAGGCCGGGGCTCCAGGGATCTCGGCCCTCCGTCGGCCGCGACCCCTGGTGTGTAGAGCGGACTGGGCGTGTTCCTAGCCTGTCAAGGGTAGAGGAAACACTAAGACGGGAGACTGGGCCCCAAACTGGGGTTTGCTCCCGCAGGCCTACACCGTGTCGGTATTGCCCTCCACCGCGGATAGCACCTGCGTGGATACCGACGCCTTATCCAGCTCGTAGAACCGGATAAAGGTGTTGGGTGTAGCCCAGCCGGCAGCTCTGCAAATGTCTGCTAGAGAGACTCCCCTTGCCACTGCGATCGACGAGGCCACGCTCCTGGTAGAGTGGGCTCTCACGTTCAGCGGGCAAGGCAGCTTACGGACGTGATACGCGAACTTAATCGCGTCAACGATCCAGTGCGAGAGTCTCTGCTTGGTGACGGCATTCCCTTTCTGTCGACCACCATAGCAGACAAAGAGCTGTTGCGAGCTTCTGAAGCTCTCTGTGCGCCGTAAGTAAGTGCGTATAGCGCGGACTGGGCACAGTGGGTGACCGGCCAGGTCTTGCTCCCCTGTGGGGAGGGCCTGCAACGTCACTACCTGATCCCTGAAGGGGGTAGCGGGCACCTTGGGCACGTAACCAGGTCTGGGTCTCAGCACTAGGTGCGAGTCTCCAGGACCAAAGGTCAGGCACTGAGGATCTGCAGAGAACGCCTCTAGGTCCCCGACCCGTTTCACTGAGGCCAGCGCTAGTAAAAGCGAAGCCTTCAGTGTGAGCAGCCTGAGACTCGTAGTCTCCAGCGGCTCGAAGGGGGGAGAGCGGAGGGTCGCCAACACCAAGCTCAAATCCCACGCCGGGGTCGGGGGAGGTCTGGAAGGGCGAACCCTTCTGGCACCTCTTAGGAACCTAGTCGTCAGGTCGTGCCGGCCTACCGTCTTCCCCTCGATGAGGTCATGTGTGGCGGATATCGCGGCTACATAGACTCTCAGAGTGGAAGGGGCCACGCTTTCCTCAAGTTTCTGCTGGAGAAACGAGAGAACCGTACCGACGGGGCAACTCAGTGGGTTTTCGTTTTTCTGGCGGCACCAGGTGACGAAGGTCTGCCACTTCAGGTCGTACAACCGTCTTGTAGACGGTGCACGAGCCTGAGCGATAGTGTCCTGTACCGACTGTGGCAGATCGTCTAACGAGGTGACCCGTCCAGCGGCCAGACATGGAGGTGTAGGAGGTCTGGCCGCATCCCGCTGAGTCTGCAGGCAGCCGGAGGCCGTGACAACCGACCTCTCCCAGGTTGTCGGGAGGGGCCGGCAAGAGCCTGCTCCTCGACCAACTTGGTGAGTTGGGGGCCTCTCTCCCCCATGACAGAGGAGAGCATGCCCCCCGACCTGGAACTCCGTCGGGCCGAGGCCCTCCGGAGCTCCGGTCTTCTACCGCGCAGGGAGTATCCGGCAGCGGACAACTCGACCCGCGAGGGAACAGAGGAGTCCTCTGTTCCTCGGTAGGAGTGGAGGGAGTGTGAGTGTGGGTGCATCTGTCTTTTACTGAAAAGTTGGCTAGCACCATAGGTGGTAGCCCCACTTCTGTGTCCACCTGTGGATGGACTTCGACAGTGGTGGCTCGATCGTCGGAGCTCAACCATACTCCCTGCTCTGCTCCCTCCACTCCGAACACATCAGGATCGCAAGGGAGGCCGTTTGGCGTCCCTTGCTGATCTGGATTCGGAGCGCGCCGCCCTCTTGCGGCGAGATCTGCTCCTCTGCTGTGGCGGTGGTGCCGGGGGCCGAGGTACCTCAGCCGCAGTCACTGGGCGTCGCCGGCGGCTTCCAGCTGGAGATGCTTTCGCCATGGGCCTGGAAAAGACATGCGAAATAGCTTTAGTCTGCAGCTGGAGGGTGGAGAACTGCTTGCACAGCTGCTCCACCGTGTCGCCAAAGAGGCCCGACCTAGAGATGGGCGCATTTAGGAACTGGTTCCTATCTGCGCTCGGCATGTCTGAGAGATCGAGCCATTGGTGGCGCTCCTGAACCACCCGAGTGGCCATCGACGCCCCTGTCGTGCGTGCTGCGACCTTAGCTGCCCGAAGAATGAGGTCGGTAGTCACACGCACTTCCTGAACCAAATCAGGGGGCGCTGCTTCCCCTCCGAGCTCCGCCAGCAACTGTGCTTGGTAAACGGCAATAGCCGCCAGTGCGTGGAGCGCGGATGCGGTCTGGCCATTGAAGGCGTAGCCCTTAGCGTTTAGCGCATACAGGAACTTCGCCGACTTGCCAGGAAGCTTTGGACGGTCCCTCCAGGAAGCGGCCGTTTTCGGACACAAAATGGTCGCGATAGCCCGTTCCGTGGAGGGAAGGTCCAAATAGCCCCGGGAAGGACCGCCTGTGAGGGAAGTGAGGAAGGAGTCGCTGCCACCACGTGAGCGCGCCACTAAAGGGGCCTGCCACGTCTTGGTCAGCTCCTCGTGCAGCTCGGGAAAGAAAGGAACCCGGGCCGTCGCCGGTTGCTTAGCCGACGGGCGCGCCGGGCACCAATCATCCAGCCGCGAAGGGGCGGGCTGAGGTGGAATCTCCACCTCTAATCCCACCTTCTTCGCGGCGCGAGCTAGCACTGCCACAAACGGGTTGTCGGAACGTGATCGCGCCGGCGTCTCTGCGGGCGCCACGACCATGTCCTCCAACGCCGAGAGGGAGTCATCCTTCGATGGACACTCAAGCGACTGTTCGTCGTCGGACGAATCCAGTAAAGCATCAGAATCTCGTGCTTCACCGGAGAGTTCTAGTGACCGGATACGGTAGTGGATACTACGGGATGGAGACCCGAGATCGTCATCTACCCTATCTCCCCACGAGCGCGCCTCACCGGCACCAGCGGGTCGGGAAGCCGCGGCGTCCCGATCCTCGCCACGGGAGGGCGCTGTGGCTGCAGACGGGGTTTCCCGGAGGAAATCCCGTCTCTTCCGCAGCGTCACGATCGGCATGCGTTCACACACCGAGCACGAACTCGACACGAGCGCCGCATCCGCATGCGCCGCACCCAAACAGCGGACGCAGCGCTCGTGCTCATCCGACGGCGACAGCCACTTACCGCAATCAGAAGATTTGCACAAGCGTGACTCCATCCTTAAAAGGACGTGTCGAACGCTCTGGAGCTCTTTTCAGATAAAAACTCTTCGCCGATGTAAGAAGGAGTTTTCAGCTGCTTCCGGGGTCTTTTCGGAGGAGCGAAAACCAGCTTGGATTACTGCAGAGTTCCAACGAAGAGCCTTATCGAGTTGGTTGCAGAGATGAAACAACGACCTGGCTTCAATCATCTGAAAGGTATTTGCATGTGGCACGCCACCGCCCTTTTATACCAGCTGGTACGGGTCAGAGGTGGCATGCAAATTCATGCAGCCATTGAACTTGACTGTTCATTGGCCGGTTGTAAGAATGAACGCGAATGGCTAAAGCATCCGATGTCCCATAGTCAGGTCTCTGACTGACGTCGAAGTGACCTGACTATGAAAGGGAACACCTATTACTCTTCACTTTAATGTAAATAAATGTAAGGATATGTAATTTAATTATTTAAATCTTTTATACCCTGCAGATATTGTATATCTGTAAAATCTGTCAACCGTTTTTAGTTTTGGGACCTGTCGTGGTTGGCGGGGATGGTGACTTTGACCAATCAGAACAAGGAGTCAAAAAAGTCTCTAAGTGATTTGTACTCAAGTGGAAGGGAAACCGGGCACTGCTGCTGATGCAGATCAGTAAAACCAAGAAGAGAATTATTTTATGTGTTTTGTTTAAGAGTTGACTTTAAGTTTAGAATCCTTTTGCAAACATGAATGTGTCAATTTCATAAAGTCATCTGCCTTAGGTTATAGGGCTTAAGAATGTTGCCCAGTTCTCTACCAAACTGGTCAGAAACCTGCGTCCAAATCCAGTTGACCAGGTGAAGAAAGTCCAGCTGAAACCACAACTCTCACTCGAGGCAATGAAACTTCTTTGTTTGTGAATGACTATAAATAACCTGTGTGAGGTAAATCTGCCGTGTGTAACCACCGTTTGAAGGGATTTCCGGATCGCTTTCGTGGCCTTTTTCGTGGCATGTTCACAAACTGAAGTTCAGACTGTGCTCACACCGGTTTCTTTACAGGAACCACGAGCAATGCTTTTATGTCATTGAGTGTGTGTGTCATCCATCAATGCCAACTCAGACACGGAGATCTCTAAAAAGTGTGCTGAAAGATGGAGATGGGGATTAGAGTTTGTCGTCCACTCTCTTACCCCTGATGAGCTCACTGAGATTATAGCTAAGACCAAGACGACCTCCTGCTACAACCAATCTTGAATATTATAAATTCGTACTAGTTCTTGGTCACGTGCCACAAGCGTTTAAACAGGCCGTCATAAAACCGCTTATTAAGAAGCCACATCTTGATGCCGACGTGATTGCTAATTATAGACCAATTTCAAACCTTCCCTTTATATCTAAAATTCTTGAAAAAGTTATTTCGGGACAACTCTGTAAATTTCTGGAACAGAACGACAGATTTGAAAAATTTCAATCCGGCTTTAGATCGCACCACAGCACAGAAACGGCACTAATCCGAGTCACCAACGATCTTCTAATGGCATCAGATAAAGGGAACGTCTCACTCTTAGTTTTGTTAGATCTTAGTGCTGCTTTCGACACTGTTGACCATGATATTTTAATACATAGACTTGATCATTACGTTGGTATTTCTGGACACGCGTTAGAATGGTTTAGGTCCTATCTGTCTGATCGCTCTCATTTCGTCCATGTAAATGGAGTCTCATCACCCAGATTTAGTGTTAAATATGGAGTTCCACAAGGCTCAGTGCTCGGCCCAATCCTGTTTGCACTTTATATGCTTCCACTAGGGGACATAATCAGAAAGCATGGTCATAGCTTCCACTGTTACGCAGATGACACACAAATTTATATCTCGGCACGGCCTAATGAAATCTCAAAATTTGCAAATATATTAGATTGCTTCAGCGACATTAGTGATTGGATGACAAGTAATTTTCTCATGCTGAACTCAGACAAAACCGAATTATTACTTGTTGACTCAAACTTAAAGTCTGATGCAGACCCGAATACAGTATGAATCTTAATGGGCTTGAAATCTCATCCTCACCTAAAGTGAAAAGCTTAGGTGTCATTTTAGATAGCAAACTCTCTTTTGAAAGTCACGTGCACAACGTCTGTAAAACTGCCTTTTTTCACCTCAGGAATATCTCAAAGCTGCGTCACATGCTCTCCCGACCGGATGCAGAAAACTGATACATGCGTTTATGACATCACGGTTAGATTACTGTAATGGTCTTCTGGGAGGTTCTCCTGCTAAACTAATAGATAAACTTCAGAATGCACTTCAAACTTCATGTTGGTTCAGAATGCAGCTGCTAGATTACTAACCAGAACAAAATTTAGCCATATTAGTCCAGTGTTAATGTCGCTACACTGGTTACCTGTTAAATATCGCATCCAGTTTAAAATTCTCTTAATCACTTATAAAGCACTAAACGGTTTAGCTCCTCTATATCTCAGTGAGCTCATCACTTACTACGAGCCTACACGACTGCTGCGCTCTCAAAACTCCGGCCAGCTTATAATACCGCGAATCTCTAAAATCTACCAGAGGAAGATCCTTTTCATACTTAGCACCCAAACTATGGAATGCTCTGCCAGTCCAATTGAGACTCAGAATCAGTGAGTCAATTTAAGTCTAGACTGAAGACGCATCTCTTCAACGAAGCATATATTGACCTGTTATAATAACTTACAGAAAATATTAATATATCGTATAGAAAGCTGCCTAGTTAGTGCTCGGAACCGAATTACACCTGCACCTTCAGAAAATTGTCAAAACCTATAGTACTTGAATTTTTCTAATTGCCTTGTATTTTTTTTTTTCTCCCCTCCTCTCCTGAGCGCCAAGTGTCGTACGACCGGAATCTCCTAGAGCTTCGGAATCATCGGTGGTGCTTCCTCGACCTGTGGACCTGATGACGCTGTTGGCTTGGAGCAGTGGAGCCGCTCTTTCCCCATTGAGGAGGGAAACATCGTTCCAGAATCATCATTAAAAATGACGCGGAACAACCAACGCACTGATTGTGTAGTGTTAGAATGCCGGAGGAGACTGGCACCAGTGAGCCGGGTTCTCCCCAGGGTTTTTCCTCGTTAAAGAGGTTTTTTTTACCTGGCCACTGTTGCGTATGTGCTTGCTCGCTGGTCTTTGTCTTTGTCTTGTCATAACCGCAGCCACTTAGTCAACACCAACAATCCAGACGACAAATTGAATAAAAAGCATCATTTCCCTTACATATTTACATGTGCGCTTTGAGACAGTTAAAACTGTGAAAAGCGCCTTACAAATACTCATTATTATTATTATTATTATTATTATTATTATTATTATTACCCCAAGAGCGGCCTTTGCTTCCTGCAGCAGAGTTTAGAAATGTGTCTTTGATACTCTGATACGTAATTGACCCAGACAAAGAGATCGCTTCAATCTGGCAACACCTTGGTCAACTGAACTCTTCTGTTCACTCGAGGCTCAGGAACCTTGGTGTCATGTTTGACCAATCAATGTCGCTGGATCATCATGCTAGACAGTTAGTCAAAAACTTTTACCACCTGAGAAACATTTCTAAAGTAAGGAAAATGTTATCTAAGGCGGATCTCGAAATGGTTGTTCGTGCTTTTATTTAGTCTCGTATTGATTGTTGTAACTGTTTTTACCTGTTGCAACAAGTCAACCGTACACCGACTCTAGACTGTCCAGAATGCTAGTGTAAGGCTTTTAACAGAAACTCCCAGAACAGCCCATTCCGGTCCCGTTTTATCTTCACTGGTTCCCAGTCAAGTATAGGATTGATTTTAAAATTTTGGTGATAACATTTACAGCACTACAAGGTAGTCAATATACAGCACTACAAGGTAGCCAATACAGCACTAAAACTCCTCAATATATTACAGATCTTTTAACCCCATACTCTTCAAACCGTGCTCTCCGTTCCTGCGGTCAGTCCATCCTTAAGATCCCCAAAACTCGGCTAAAGACCCGGGGAGACGTGTCATTTCAGGCCGTAGCTCCCAGACTGTGGAAAGCCTTGCCTCTGTCACTACGGACGATGCTTTCTGCTGATGGTTTTTAAAAACAACTTTTTTTTTAAGACACATTTATTTAAACAGGCTTTTAGTTGACAGCGTTTTTAGGTTTTGACTCTTTTTATGATTTTTTTTTCTTACTGTTATACAGTTGGGTTTTATCTTAAAATTTACTACCTTCCTAATGACCCGTAGCTGACCAAAACGTAGAGGTGGTAGAGGAACTTTCGCCAAAAAAAAAAAAAAACAACGTCTTTCTCTTGTGCAGCTTCATCATTTTCTTGCTTTTGCATGCAGGGCACGAGCTCGGCACGGACGCTGCATTTGCATGTTCCCCACCTAAACGGCAAATTCAAATGTCATGTTATTTGATGGTTCCAGCCATCTGCCACAGTCCTGAGATTTGCACAAACGGGACAACATCTTTAACCTTCCTCCCGTGTTAGGATTGCCACCGAACCGAAGTAATGTAGCCAGGAAAAAAAAGTTTTGTAGCTCTGGGTCAATAATGACACTAACACCATAAACTTTATAAACAGTATAAAATGTCAATAAGAATGACAAAATAAAAAAGGGAAACATAAATAATAAATATGTGTGTTATTGTGTCCCTCAGTAATAGTAAGGTGTAAATTTGTAAAACAACAACTTTTATTTTGTAAAATTATTTATTTGGAACATTTTAACACATTTCTCAAGTTAGAATTTAGGGGTGAGTTGTATAAAAAAAAAAAAAGCCCAAAAACCTAGAACAAAAAGCTTTTAAAATATTATGCTTTAGATAAGGAAACATAACAAGATCACCAAAAGATGGGGAAAACAAATTGGGTGATACATAATGGTTTTTAGTGCATTTTATAGCTGACATAAAATAACACAAGAGACGTGTACAAAAAGCTAACACGGTACGCAAAAAGCAGTACGAAGGTTAAAAAGACAAGTTGAAGTTTGAGAGTTTTCGAGTTTCCTCTGCTATGAGTGAGTGAGCGGCAGACAGATGTTGTAGAGAGTAAAGTCATCCTCTGCTATGAGTGAGTGAGCGGCAGACAGATGTTGTAGAGAGTAAAGTCATCCTCTGCTATGAGTGAGTGAGCGGCAGACAGATGTTGTAGAAGGAGCTCTGGTCCAGCGAGTGAAGCGGCTTCCAGGAGAGCCAGCCTCGCCTCTGCAGCCAGTGTTTATCAGCGGCGGGGCCGGAGTAATGCGGGTCCATCACCAGCAGGAAGCCGCCGCTCTCCCCCGAGCAGACTCCCAGCACTCCCCTGGAGGAGGCGTCCCGATCTCCCCCCATCATCAGCGGCGAGCCGTGACTCCTGAAGTGCCCGTGCAGCAGCTCCAGCGCCTCCCGCAGCTCCGCGCCGCGCCGCACGTGCACCAGCCGACAGGGGGCGCCGTAGAGCTGCTGCAGGACCACACCCGCCTCCACCGTGCCGATCCACTCCCGAGAGCCGCGGAAACACTCCGGCTTGTCGCCCACCTTCACCAGCGTCTCCTGGATCTCCGAGAGGCTGGGCGGAAGTCTGGGTTCCACTTCCGGCGGCCGATTGAGACACAGCCAGGAAGATAACGACTGCAGAGTCCGGTACCCGCAGCCCCAGCCCCGGTCATCCACCCCGTCACAGCCGTAGTGATAATACACGCAGTCTCCGGACATCACCGAGCATCTGCTGCGGCCTCCACACGGCGGCGGAAGCCCCTCGTGAGGGTTCAGCACTAACGCGTCCCTCCATGTTCCCTCAGCAGGTGCCACCGGAAGATCGCACACACGGTCTCCCCAGTCTATTGACTCAGCCCCGTCTATAGTGTTGCTTTGTTCCATGTCAGATTGCATCTATCATACAAAGAACAGAAGTATGGCGAGATAGACGACTTTTTGTTAATCTAAACAACACGCTACAGTAGGTCCGTCTTTAATATCTTCCTCTGGAAACAAGGCGCTTCCAAAACAGTTCCGCCTCGCGTTCGCACGAGTCAAAGCTTAGCCGTGTCTGCAAAGTGCTAAACTGCGTGACATCAAATCAATCTATAGCAATACACATTTTAATTGATTTAATGAAACATCTGTCGCTTTTTAACTCGAAATCTAACAACACTAAAGTTAGTAGCCAGCCCCTCGTTTTTTTATGCAAATCAAAATGCCGAACTCTACAATAAATTAAAATTCACGAATCGCAATTAAATACACAAAACTTACCTATTTATCAACTTGTGAATCATTTGAAACCGCAATAATTATCTGATTAAAAGACAGTTTAATAAGTGTCATGTTATAAATAATGGTGTAATTGCGTTATGATGCCACAAGGTGGTAGTATTGAGTTGGAGTGAAGTGTTAAGTTCAAATGATTCCGTTTTCAGACTCTTGGTATTCTATAGAAATGTCCAAATATTAAAAAAAAAATAAAAAAAATATATATACATATATATATATATGTGTGTGTGTGTGTGTGTGTGTGTGCAAACTATTAATTGTTAGATATCTTTTATTATTTTATCATTTAAAAATTCAATACAAATATTAATTAAAAAAATAATTATTAATATATTAAAATATTGTGTATATATATTAATACAATATATTTTTTTAAATGGATGTGAAGTGTTTTGAAGGTGATTCGTTTGTTTTGTTTTGTCTAGATTTCCGTGATGAGCTCGATCAGTTTCCGCCGCCGTGATGACCCGTGTCCGCCAGCAGAGGGCGCCAAAGCTTTATAACGACGCCTCACATTAATCATGAGCGGAACTTCTGCAGGCTCTGACCTCTTCAAATGGTGAGTCATGTTCCAGTCCTGGTCTAGTTAAAAACCATCTAGTTCTTTCCTCAGACTGGTGGGTTGTTGGTTAAAAGCTATCGCAACTTTAGGACTTTTAGCTTTATGCAATTTGGAGTTTTTAACGTTGCTCTTGGTTTTGATTTTGTCTTGTCGTCGTCGTTTTGGAACAGACAAGCATGACATAGCATGGAATCATAATCCAATTGCTGCGTTCATGTTTTATTAGAAATAACGTATCTGAAAGTAAAAAAAAATACTTTTATACTTTTATATAAGATAGTTTCCACAGAAACTATCATTTATTTCTTTCCAGTTGTTTACATTAATAAGTTACGCTATTATATTATTTTAAAGACAAATACATAAAATAATTAAATGACACACTGAGCCAAAATTGCTTCAGGGGAAAACAATCAGATAAAAAAAATGTAAAAAGATTCCCAGAGGCAAATATGAGCAAAAACTAGCCAGATTAACCAGAGCCAAAAACGTAATGGACACGCCTCCTGAATTGTTGGAAACCAATTACACACACGCACGCACACACACACACACACACACACACACACACACACACACACACACACACACACACACACACTCACAAATTTAGCACGTGTAATGTAATGTAATTTGATATAATATCTTTCTGGCATTTCTTGTTCAGAAAGTCAACAAAATGTATCTATTTTAGTGAGTTTGTCGTGTGTCGTGTACATGTACAATCATTAATTTCCTATATAATGGGATAATTGATGATGATGATGATGATGATGGGACAATGATGCAATAATTCACAATGCCTGTAATACATCACAAAAATAAAAGTGAATGTATTATTATTATGATTATGATTATTAATATTAATATGAAGCAGTGTGTCTCAGATACGGAGGGCAACATCAGCGAGCACAAGGTCATGAGATGGAGCAGATAGAGCGTGTGGGACAACAGCACGTGGTTCTGCGAGTGTTTTGACTTCAGAAGGACTAGAGATGGCCACTCGAGATCAGGAGATGGAAAACCAAGTTAATTCCACCGCGACCCCAAATGTCACGTATCCGACACGCCGAGGTGTTTCGCTCACAATGGAGGCAAAAGCTGCGGATATAAAGGTCAAACTGCGTGTGTGTGTGTGTGTGTGTGTGTGTGGCGATGACTGCAGCTGGACCGGAGACTGTAGGTGAGTCGTGTTTCTCCATCACTCGCACAGATAGTTCTGATCTAGTCAGCAGAGCGGAGACGAGGCTTCAGTCTGAAGGTCAGTGGCTTTGATCGTATCCGTAGAAACCAGGTGACCTGAAGAAAACCAGGCTGTTAGTGAAAGTGTGTGAGTTGTTGGCGCAGCGTGACTAATCTGGGGTTGAAACGCTGGTGTGATGGTTTGTGCCGCGTTACGTAAGGTGATGCTGATGTGAACGTGAACTTAACCGTGACCGTGAGCAAGACGACAGCGACAGTGGCCAGGAAAACACAACGCCGTCCCACCGTAATAGAGTGTGTGTGTGTGTCACAATATTGGGTGAGTCGTTGTGTTTGTGTGGGTGAGTGAGTCAATGAGTGTGAGTGAGTGAGTGAGTGAGTGAGTGGGTGGGAGAGAGAGTGAGTAGGTTGATGGGT
This sequence comes from Paedocypris micromegethes, assembly GCA_028031935.1. Classification (NCBI taxonomy): domain Eukaryota; kingdom Metazoa; phylum Chordata; class Actinopteri; order Cypriniformes; genus Paedocypris; species Paedocypris micromegethes. Next base: position 10,414,283 of record CM051504.1, read on the forward strand.
GAGTTGGTAGGGAGTAAGTTACTGATTGAGTGAAGATGTAAATGGTGAGAGAGAGAGAGTAAAGAGAGAGAGAGAGAACGAATGAATGAATGAGTAATTAATAGAGTGAGGAAGTATGGAAGTAAATGAGAACAAGACAAAGACAGAAAGAGAATGTTTGTGTGTGAGTGAGTGAGTGAGTGAGTGAATGGGCGGGTGAGTGAGTGAGTGTGTGTATGAGTGAGTGAGTGTGTGTGAGTGTGTGTGTGTGTGTGTGTGTGTGTG
>CM051504.1:10415364-10439405 GCA_028031935.1 Paedocypris micromegethes
TCTCTCTCTCTCTCTCTCTCTCTCTCTCTCTCTCTGTATCTGTCTGTCTGTCTGTCTGTCTGTCTGTCTGTCTGTATCTGTTTGTCTGTCTGTCTCTCTCTCTGTCTGTCTCTCTGTCTGTCTGTCTGTCCATCACTGAGAGATCTGAGATCGTAGCCTCTGGTGTTGAATGATTAGGAGAATGAAAGGCTGATAAACAAGCGGTGAAACAATCCCTCCTCGTCGGCTCCGGCCTGCGGCTTCGCTCTCTTTCATGTGAGTTTCCTGTGTGTGTCTGTCGCTCTTTCCATTCAGGAAGACAGTCGCTGTGTGTTTACTATGCCTCTCTCTCTCTCTCTCTCTCTCTCTCTCTCTCTCTCTCTCTCTCTCTCTCTTTCTCTGTCTCTCGCTCTCTATCTCTCTGTCTCTCTCCCTCTTTTCTGTCTCTCTCTCTGTCTCTCTCCCTCTTTTCTGTCTCTCTCTCTCTCTCTCTTTCTCTGTCTCTCGCTCTCTCTCTATCTCTCTGTCTCTCTCCCTCTCTCTCTCTTTCTCTCTCTTCCTCTCTCTCTCTCTCTCTCTCAGTCTGGCTCGGGCTCAGCAAACAAGATCACGACCCATTCACCAGAACTCAGAGCTGCGATAACGGGACCACGCAGGAGTAGAAGCACCACGTGTGTGTGTGCGTGCGTGTGTGTGTGTGTGTGTGTGCACGCGTGTGTAGGCGCCATACAATCTCGTGTTTGTTAAAATGGGGGAAACGGCTCACTAACTGCGATCGCTCAGAATATCGATTATAGAGAGTATAAATAAAAAAAAATCTGTTATATTAATCTAAACAGCCGTTTAGAATACGAGAGTTTTACCGTTAAATCTTTGCTCTTTGAAAATCAAAGAATGTGTTCGGAATGACATTTTCCCAGATTTTTGAAATCCTAGGCCTCACATTTTGCAGCTGTTGTCTGAGCAAACATTTAGCCAGAGAAACCTGCGAGATTCCAGTCAATCAATGACCGATTAAAAAAGTCCATCAAATTCAAGAGCTGATCAGAAAAACAGACTTTAAAATTCCTGTGTTTTTAGATTCAACGTGAAGTTTGATCAGCTGTGGTCAGTTGTTGTTGATATTTGCCAAATGCGTTGGTGGATTTTAGCTGAAAATAAAGAGCTTCCAGTAAATCAAAAGAATCTGTTGAGTTAGAAAGCACAGAGCGACTCTTTTTTTAATGTCCCCCAGAAATACAGAGATCAATAAATAAGCTTTATTGATTCTGCAGGGTGAATGTGAAGAGCTTTGAACTCAGCAAACACACTCTTTGTCTTCACAGTAACGCGGTGTTTTCCTGGATTACACCGAGCAAAAGCTTGTGCTTCATTCATTTATGTAATGGATTGTCTCGACGAGTTGAAGATTTGCTCAATTTTAAATAATTGCAATAAATGCTTTGTATACAGTACACTGAAAGCAACGGTTATTATATTAAAACCAAAAAGTAATTCCATGTCTATGACCAATGCTTTATGCATCATTTTCCACTGTTGTCTTTAAATTCAGCTTTTAGTGCATTAATACGGAACAATCTGTGACGTCAGAGTCCGTTATTTTCTGCACTGGAGCCTAAACTCATACAGTATTTTCATCTCTTTGTCTGGGAGCGAACCAGATGGAAAAATGCAGTTAAAAGTCCATTCTTGAAGTTTCCTTGAGGGGAAGCCGCGCGAAGCCCGTTCAGGACGATATTTACTTTTGCCGAATACTGAGAAAACAGATCGTACGAGAGTAACAATGAATGACTAAATTCTTCCAGCGCAGGAAGCTGATCCGATAACTATCACCAGACCGTTATAACTATTATTTTTTTTACTTTATTATTTTCAAAGCCTTTAAAAATAAAAAGGCTTTAGGGAAGCGATAAGTGCTGACAATACATGCAGCCCGTCAGCGCGAGGAATCTGACAAAACTCCGAAACTGAGATGCAGGAATCCAGTGAGTAAATTCGCGCCGTTTTTCGCGGAACGCAAAGTTTTCTCCTCTTAAGTGAGACAGCTCCAAAAAAATTGTGAGAAAAAAAAGAAGTGAGACAGTTCCGTTTTTTTCTCCTCCTATCTCGGTCGTTCTTAGAAAGCGCGCTAATTGGCTGACGTGACGCACAGAGTCTGTACGTGCCGCTGCGTTTGCGCGCTCCCGCGACAGCAGCGTCCGTCCGCGCGCCTCACCACATCCATGTCTGTGGCGCCGCCGCCGTCTGACGCTTCTCACCTTCAATCATGCGCGTGAAAAATGCCAAGCGGCCTCGCGAATGTTTCACGGTTCAGGTAAGAGCGAGTTCTCGCCTGTGGAGTTCGGAGCCGCTCGCGTCTGTTCGTGTGGAGAAGCTCAGGGTTGTTGGGATGAAGCGTTTCAGGAGAACCATTCTCAGAGATATTCTTATGAAATGTGTTTTAAACTTATAGCGTTGCTAACAACTTTTATTAACTTTTGTTTGCGTTATTATAGTGTTTGTTGTTATTATATTTTTGCTTATTGTCGTGGATTTGATTTTCATGGAAAGCCTTAAGGTGAAAAATGTGATATTGCACACACACACACACACACACACACACACGTACAGAAGAATGACATTCTCGAATGACGAAAAACATTCCTCAGCATGAGCCGGCACTTTCTCCAGGCGTGAGCTTTACATTAACGCTGACTCAGGTCATGTGAAGCGCTGCATCATCTCAGCGTTTTACTACTGACGGGAAGAACGAGCCGTGACTTCACTAATCAGATGAAAGCCACCAGCGGAACGCATGTTTCCTGCGGCTCCATCAGCAGATGGTGGAGTCTCGAGGAAAGCGGGATGTTCTCCAGTGTGGCGTGGGTCTTCAGGAAACATCACATTGGAGTCATAGCTGGTCTTGGTTCTTCTGCGCCTCCTCGGGACAGAAATAGAGCCGTGGTTGGCCTTTAGCGTTGGCACGCTGGTCAGAACCTCCGACAAGTGTTCACGTGTAGTGGAGCTGAGAGCCAGACATGGCATGATAACGCCGCGTGTGATAAGAACCTTCTCACATTTTCGTGCCACTCGAGGTTGATTCTGATCCTGGTTTTGGTGTTGAACCACGTGGGAATGAATAACCAGGTTTGCAGAAGAGCAGAATCAGAAGGCCACGGATGTGTGACCAGGATGGAGACACGTGCTGGTGTTCTAGGAAAAGCGGCGGCGTACGTGCCACGGCTCTTCATCCATCACGTCCTCAGTACAAAACCGTTCTTATGAAATGTCTCGACTTGTGTAAGCAGAGGACTATCCCAGCCGGTTTTATTAGCGTCTGCGTCACGATCTGCCGAGGCTGAAAGAGCCGCATTGACAATTAGAAGCAGGAGCTGAAGGATCAACTGACTGGAAGCTTCTCCTCACTTCAGTCTGTGTGTGTGTGTGTGTGTGTGTGCCACCTCGGGCCTTCAGCAGATGATTGAGCTTCAGTCGTGGAGGAGTGTGTGTTTCCACTGCGGATTTCACACACACACACACACTGCCGCACATGTGATGACAGATTAGAGATCTCAGACCAGACGTACACAAACACTCGCGTTATCGCGATTCAGCGCGGGGAAAGTTGTCGTCTCGTGTTGAACATACATGATGTAGGTGTGTAGATCAGTAATCTGCACACACTCGCCTGCAGCGAAACACACACACACACACACACACACACACACACACACACATGCATACACTTAAAATGATTCTATTCGGCAGGAAGTTAGAAAAAAGTGTGTGTGAATTGTTTTGTTTCTATAAACGTGTATGTTTAGTTCCATGTATATTTCATACTTCCAGGTTTGAGTGACATTCACATTCACATCGTATTTTCTAGTGTCCAGACAGTATCAATATTAAATCATGGTATGGTGGACATTAGATTTTAGTAGACTTTATTTGTAGACCAAATTTGTATTTTAACTTTATTTAAACTAAGAAATTAGACGCAAGGGGCGGCCGGAAGATGCATTTGCTTCTGAGAGAAATAGAGAGAGTGTAAGAGAGAGAAAGAGAGAGAGAGAGAGAAAGAGAAATAGAGAGGGAGAGAGAGAGAGAGAGAGTCTACTGGATGGATCTTCTACGGATAATGTGTTCAAAAGTGTCAAAGTGCGTGTTCAACAGGTAGCACATTTTTAGAATACCAGCAGGCGAGTGTAATGTGTGTGTGTGTGTGTGTGTGTGTGTGTGTCAGGACTCTTTGCCTTTCTGCTGATGGTGCTGGAGTGGACCCGTCCAGGCCTGTCCTCCCCGTTACGCCCCATCTGTGACCTGAGGGTCCTCGATCACTTCATCAAGGAGGCCTGGGACGCCGAGAGCACCGTGGTGAGGGTCCCGTGACCTCTGACCCCCGCTGGGCTTCTGACCACGCCCCCTCCTGTGTTGCAGAGCGCGTGCGGAGATGACTGCGGCGCGGCGCTCAACCTCACCGGCCCTCTGACCAGGGTGGAGTTTGAAGTGTGGGAAGCCATGACCGTGAGTCCACTTCCTGTCCGGCTCCGGCCGCGCTGGCCTCACGCTGAGGTCTCCACGTGCTTCTCCTTCAGATACGGCAGCAGGCGGAGGAGGTCCAGGCGGGTCTGCAGCTGCTGAGTCGGGCCTTCGCGTCACTACAGGCCTCCAACCAGAGCGAGGCGCTGCTGTCCCACCTCGACGCCAGCCTCAGGAACCTCGACAGCATCAGACAGGTTCTGAGGAGTCTTAGTTTACCGGTGAGTGGCGGCGGCTTCTCATCTCCTCACGTGCAGCTGATGTTTGCGGAATTACTATCAGACCTTCATTTGTAGTTCCTGCCAGTCCCGGATTCAAACCTGTGACCTTCTGATTTTCATTTCATTTCATTTTCAAGTTCATGTGTATAGCGCTTTTCTTAGTCCGAGACCAACGCAAAGACGCAAAGTGGAATTTAAGTTTTTAAAAAGAGAAATGTCGATTCTTTATTTAGAAGTAAATTGAGCATGTTAGTACTGGAAAGCACTTGTCACAATAATATAAATGTAAAGTACTGTAGTAGCTCTTGGGTCCTGATGGCCTCGTCTGTGGACTGACCGTTTATTATTGAATTTTCCCACCTGCTGTGTTAACCCCTGACGTGCTAAAACCGATCGACCATGTTGTTGTGGTCTTAGAGCTCCATCTAGTGGTGTCTAATCACCAAAGTGCATTTTGCGATCATAGTGAAAGTGGCGAAGAAGAGGACGGACGTTCTGTCGGCTGCTGTGTGAGACGCGAGTCTTTGCAAAGAAAGTGTTAAAGTATTTACGAAATTATGAGCACGATGTTTAGGTTAAGACGTGTCACTTTTGTTAGGACAAGAAAGATAGATAGAATTAAGTAAATTGTTAGTAATAACATGTAATATCTCCAACAGTAAATCATGTAAAAACAATGTAGTTTAATTTTCACACTTATTACGCTCCTAAAAGTCCAACTTAAAAAGCTAAATTTTAAAAGAATTTCAGAGCTTGTGTCTCAAGAGGTTAATGGATTAGAATTAAAAAAAAAAAACACTAAATAATATATAATCATATCACTGATATTTACATATAATATGAACGTTAACAGAAATGAATGATAAAAAACATTGGGAGAAATGTATGTGGAGTAAACGTTGTGTCAATATGTACAGATGACACAATATTTACCCATGTGCACAAGTGCAAAGAAAGAACTTTTAGAAATAAAGAATTGCGTGTTAATGAGTGAAGCTGGGTAACACTAGGACCGTCGCACTGAAAAACCTCGACATGGAGAGACATGGATGAGCTTTAACAGTCTGTTATCACTCGTCACGTTCCCGAGGCTCAAACTCCATTCTGATCACACAAACCTGCATCTTCATTTTTTAAATCCAAAATTCGAGGTTCAAGTTCTGTGTTTCTGTGTGGAGCAAGTTCTCCTCGTGCTGGCGTGTGTTTCTAGAACTCAAGTCTGGGAAAAGTTCTTGATTGTTTGTTGTGATTAATAGTGTCTGTGTCCCGCTCTGCGATTACTTGACCACCAATCAGGTATCTTCAGGTCCAGAATAATGCTAGGATTATCCCCATGACCCTGAAATAGAACAACAGTCCACAAATCCATGGATGGAGGAATCTAAATTTCAATGTTTTCGGTTTGTTCCGTCTTTCAGGAATACGAGCCTCCAGCGAGTGGTGAGAAGGTCCAGGAGACACAGAGCGTGTCCTCAGTCGCTGAGCTCTTCCAGGTTCACATCAACTTTCTGCGAGGAAAAGTACGTCTCCTGCTGGCCAGTGCCCCGGTCTGCCAGCACGCTGTCAGCTGATGGATGTACACGCACTGTGTGGCGTGATGGACGGACTCAGATGGGTAGATGATGATGAGTGGCAGGAGGATCTGGACGTGGCAGCACTTACGGGAAGAGTCTCACCACACACTACATCCCCCAGAATGCAACACACGTTCACTTCACTCTCTGCCCGTAATCACTCCGCTTTCCTTGCTCGGCACAAGGGCTCATTTTATACTCGAAATGTCTTTTTTACCGCTTTTGGAAATTATTTATATTGGAATCGCAGGCTTCTGCCTAGTCCTCGTCGAGAAAGACTTTCGACTTTCACTGCCTCAAGCACCTCCAAAGCTCAGATATGTGCATTTATATACGTACTCTATTTATCGACAAGTGTGTGTGGTGGGTTTTCTACTGATTCGGTTGTGATGTGTGTGCGTGTAAAGGTCGAGATCTTGTGTGTGTGTGTGTGTGTGTGCGTGTGCGCGTGAGAGCAGATGAGCTGTAATTACAAGCAGCGCGCGGAACCGCGTCTCGTGCAGATAATGACGCCGTCAGGAGCCGCGCTGATTGGCTGGTGTCGTCGCGCGCATCCGGACGACAGATCGGACGCTCGTTATCCCGGAGACGGTCGCAGGATTTGAGGTTTGTTGTTCGGAATTAGTGTTTGTTTGACTCGTTCGTGCGGTTGTTGTTTTTTTTTTTTTTTAAGTCTTTGCCGTTTTTCTTTTCCTGTTGTTTTCGGATTTCTTTCATCACAAGGTGTTGTTTTGGCTCATATCAACGTATTTTTCTGACTAAAAACGTCAAGACGTCCGAATCGGAGACGGGAAGTTTTGATTTGTCTCTTGACGAATTATAAATGCTGCTTCAACACTGGCCTGACAACAAACCAGTCACTATAACAAGATATGCACCATTATGAAGGGATAAGACAATAAATGTAGTGTTATATCAGACCAGTTTATTGTTTTTTTTTTGCATTCTTGGAATTTTGATTAATCCCAGTGTGAAATGAATAACTATAGTTTTGACTAAACACAAAATAGCATTTAATAGAATATAAGAGCATCACTGGACACTGCACACACATTGTTTTTTTCCCCCTTTTTAAATGACCCCCCCCCCTCCATTTTTAAAACTCAAAGAATCGACATTTCTCTTTTTAAAGACTTTTTTTTCCCACATAGTTGGTCTCGGACTAAGAAAAGCACTATACAAATGAACTTGAACACACAGTTTATAAAGAGCGCTCTTGTGTGTGGAAGTGTGCCATTTAAAGAGTTTTCACTGCGTTTGTCCATCCTTTATGTGACCAGACATGATCAGGGAGAGAGACGTATCTCCGAGACTGAAATGCATCTTCCAGAGCAGAAGCAGCAGCAGCTTCTTGCATCTTGTGGAGCTGCCGGTGGTGCAGGGTACGAGGAGACACGTCGTTTTCCCATGTGTAAAAAAAAAAATATCAATTCAAAAGCAGAAAAAATGACAAATGATGGTGCACAAGATCCCTCCAAGTCACAGCTGTTTCACTAACAATGCACACCACCTTGAAGACAAAAGTTTGGCACTTTACTTTTAAAATAACATGCTCACTTTACCGAGTGGAACAAAAAAAAAAAAAAAAAAAAATCACATGCAAAATAAGTTGGAGGGTTTCTAGCGGGGCGTCACGGGGCAGGATAGAAGACTCTGATGTGGATGGCGGAGTTGTTGCGGGTCCTGGTTGTGCTGATCTCGTCCGGGTCGTCGGGCTCCAGCTCGTCGATCAGCTCCACGGTGGAGGTGTTGGCCGAGAGCTGCGCCGCGCCCGCGCTGCCGGTCTGGAGCTGCAGGGCGATGTTGATGGCGCGGTTGATGGCCAGTCCCAGGCCGTGGATGCAGATCTCCCGGTGGGCGTCCAGCAGCTTCTGGCACCGCGCCAGCTGCGCTTTAAACTCCGTCTTCATGTTGACGTAGACGTCGTTGCGGCGCTTGGGCAGTTTGCGGGGCAGACGCTTGCGGAGGGTCACCTCGCCCGGGTCCATCTCCAGCGCCGCGGCCTCGGGCGGGACTGATGTGGGCGGCGTCCTGCGGGGCTCGGCCATGCCAGTCACTGGAAACAAGAGGAGTGATAAACAAGGTTCCTACACTTTTGGAAAGATAAAATTCAAGCACTTTCATGGTCCATGTTCAAGTTTTTCCAGCACCTTGTCGTAAAATGTACATTTAAAGTAGGGCTGTCAAAATTAGCGCATTAACGCATGCGGTTAATTTTAAATTCTCAATAGTGATATTTATTTTTAACGCATGATATTGCAGGTAAAAATTCAATCGTTCGCATATCTTTCAAACGATTGCACAAGTGCCGATCATTAAGAAGATCGAGAAGAGACACTGCTCATATAAGATGACTTGTTTCCACACGATAAAAATGTCAAGCATTTTCAATCACTTAGTTTAAAATTCAAGGCCTTGAAAACACATGATTGAAATTCAAGCATTTTCAAGGATTGTTAGCACCCGTAGGAACCCTGAATAAAAACCTAATGAGTAATAAATCATCGACATTTGGGATCAAACTCATAATCGCGGTGCATTTACGTTACTACGACATTGTGGATAACAGACAAGCTACCGGAATCATCGTCGCTATAGTTCATTCAAACGACTGATCAGAATCGTTTGCGCAAGAACGTTAACACGAATAAAGAAAGACAAATCACTCACATTTTCGAGACGTTTGCAGTCTCACGTGCCGGAAAAACACAATGTTTGAACCGGAAGTTGACGTGTTTTATAAGCGATCTGTCTGTCTCGCTCAGATTAAAAACAATAGCGTTTCGTCAATTGTTCTAAAATAAACTAATTAAAACAACTGGAATCATTTTCATACAATTTACCAGTTTGAAACGTCAATTCTCCAACATCCCGGACGCACACGGCGGAGACTTTTATTTTGAAAGTCTTTCATTTTGGCGGCTCGAGCGAAGACCGCAGTCAGTGTGCGGCTGTTTACGGTTCAATATTTCCGCCGTTTATTCCAGCGGCTCGTGTCTTTTGCGTTAAGTTTGTGCGAAATCATGTCGGACACGTGGAGTCACATACAGGCGCACAAAAAGCAGCTGGATTCTCTGCGCGAGCGGCTCCAGAGGAGAAGAAAAGACCCCAGTCAACCGGGAACCGGTGAGTTACACCTCTCCCGCTTTTTTTTCAATGCTTAAACAAAAATAAGCGTTTAAACTGTAAGATACCTTTATTTATGCACTGTTCTGTTTTTTTTTTTTGCGTGTGTGTTTGTGTGGTGTGTGGTGTGGTGTGTGGAGAGAGAGAGAGAGAGAGAGAGAGAGAGAGAGAGAGAGAGAGAGAAATATTGTGTGAGTGTGTGTGTGTGTGTGTGTGTGAGAGAGAGAGAGAGAGAGAGAGATTGTGTGTGTGTGTGTGTGTGTGAGAAAGAGAGAGAGAAGATTGTGTGAGTGTGTGTGTGGTGTGAGAGAGAGAGAGAGAGAGAGAGAGAGAGAGAGAGCGAGAGAGATTTTGTGTGTGTGTATGTGTGTTCAAGTTCTGAGCATTTGTAAGGCAAAAAAGTATAGTTTTAACCGTCTCAAAGCGTGTTTGTGTGTGTGTGTTCAAGTTCTGAGTCTTGTGTGTGTGTGTTCAAAAACATTACATTTTTTTCCACATACAGTATAAATATACAATCATCACATGAGCATCTTTTAAACAAAATGTGTCCTTGCCTGTCCTGCTTTTAAATACCAATAAATAATGCAAAATATTAAATAAAGTGTTCAGGCACAATCACCATGACTGTCTTAAAATGAGCATCTTTTAAACGAAATGTGTTTTTGCCTTGCCTTTTTATTTTTTCAAATAAAATAAATAACACAAAATTGTTTTATGTCGGATATTTTTTAAACATATCCAGCCATGTTGGTTTATTGCAAATAAACCACTTTTGCATTGATCCGCCAGGTCAATTAACTTTTAACTGTTTGCGATATGCGCATCATATTATCGCGATAACGATATTTTTTCGATATATGGTGCAGCCCTGCAGTGTGTTTGTGATAAAGCGTTGCTTTTGAACTTTTCTGTTGTATTTAGCAGAGTCTGCGGGGGCAGATGGAGGGTCTGTGAGGAGCGACAGCCCCGGTCCCTCACTGCAGAGCCCCGTGACCCCGGCCGTGGATCAGCCTCCCGACCCCGAGCTGGAGAAGAGGCTTCTGGGATACCTGTCTGAGCTGAGCCTGTCTCTGCCCGTGGACTCTCTGCTCATCAGCAGCCACCTGCACACGGTGAGAAGCCTGGAGACACGTGTCGGCCTCTCAGCAGCGTGGCTTGAAGAAGCGGTGGGCCATATGAGCAAAAATTAATATCACGGTATTTTCTACTGTACACACGGTATCTGTATTTTATCACGTTATTGGGGGGTGTTACATTTTAGTAGACCTTATTAACATAATTGACTAAATTTGAGAGAGAGAAAAGAGAGAGAGTGCTAGAGAGAGAGAGAGAGAGCTTTGTTTCTGGGTATCCACGGTTTTGCAAAATCCATATCGTAGCACATCTCAATATTCACGTTAATACCGCTATAAATACTTTAAATATTTATCACTTGAGACACTTTTTCTGCTTTTGTATTTCTTATTCATATTTTATCAATATACTTATGCCATATTTCTCTCCCTTATTTTCTCTGCCCGTATTTTATCTCTCTATTTTTATTGTATTTTATTGCTTTTGTATTCTTGTATTTTACTGCTTTGGCGTTTTATTTTTTATCCCCCTTTTTTAAATTTTTAATTTGTTACCATGACGGACGATTGCAAAATACATTTCACTGCACGTTGTTGAAAAATAATTGTGGATGTGACAAATAAAATTTGAATTCATACGGCCCAGCCCTATTTTGAAGTGTTTAGTATTGACATTTCTTCTTCCTCCTCCCTCAGTCTGAATCTCCAGTGTCGCACTCCTGCATCCAGAGTCTCCTCCTCAAGTTCTCGGCTCAGGAGCTGATTGAAGTGCGGCAGCCCTCCTCCTCCTCCTCCACCCTCGTCACGTCTGTGGACCACACTAAGCTGTGGGCGATGATCGGCAGCACCGCCCAGCCGCACAGAACCGCGGTGAAGCGCAAGGCCGAGGACGCCGTCCATCAGAAGCGGTCAGCGAGCTCCTCGTCTCTGCTGAAGGACCCGGCCTGCTCCTCCAAGAAGACCTGCTCCTCGCTGGTTCCTGCCTCCAGCTCGGCCCTCACGGGTCCCTGCGGGGCCGTCACGGGGCCGGCGGAGAAGAAGAGCCGCGGTGGGAAGGTGCAGGCGTCTCATCTGGACATGGAGATCGAGAGTCTGCTGAGCCAGCAGTCCACCAAAGAGCAGCAGAGCAAGAAGGCCAGTGAGAAGCCACGTCACCGAAGTGCTCGGCTTTAGTCACAGTCACAGTCAAAGTCGGCTTTATTGTCAACTCTGCTGTGCGTACGGGACGTGCAGAGGGTCGAAATTGCTTTCTCTACTCATCCACGCTCTTTACAGACAGACATACATTTTTACAAAAATACAGTAGTACAAAAATGTGCCATTTTCAAGCACTAGTACAAGTGCAAAAAATGTTGTGCAATTTGTAATTACAGATAAAAATGTGCAATTTACAAGTACTAGTACAGAGTTGTACAGAAAAAATGTTGTGCGATTTGCAATTATAAAAATGTAATTGTTCAATTTACAGACCCAAAATGTGCAATAGTCACAAAGAACACAATGCAGTGAGAATGAATATGTGCAAGAGAGCAACACTGATAGTGCAACAGATGTTGACGTGCAGCTGTGTGTTGCAGGTGAGTCAGGAGATCCTGGAGCTGCTGAACACCAGCTCGGCGAAGGAGCAGTCCATCGTGGAGAAGTTCCGCTCTCGTGGCCGAGCACAAGTGCAGGAGTTCTGCGATCACGGGACCAAAGAAGAGTGTGTGCAGTCTGGAGACACGCCGCAGCCCTGCACCAAGCTGCACTTCAGGTCACACACACATACACACACACACTCACACACATACACACACACACTCACACACATGTTTTCATCATCGTCTTCGTCAACGACACTTTTCCATGACTAAATCGAAATGAGAACTATATAAAAATTCCCGCTTCGGGACGAATACTATGACTACATTTATTGACACTTTCGTCTGAAACTTTCTGAAAGTCTTTCAGATGCAGGAAAAGTTCAGTTTAAGTTCATTTATATAGCGCTTTTCTTAGTCCAAGACCAACACAAAGACGCTATGAAAAAGCCCGGTGACTCGGTGAGGTGGTGAGGGAGTTATAGAGACGAGATTCTTAAAAAATGTCGTCTCCCGGCAGCAAAAACGCTCAGATATATGGATTCATATAACGGGCAGAAATACAACACACCCGAAGCGCCATCTGCTGATAAACGTGTTACTTATAAATGTGATGCAATTATAATTCGTTTTATTTCACTGTATTTATTTGTATTATTGTTGAGGTTTCACTTATGAGAACACATTTATTTGGATTGAAAGAAAAGTTCATAAAAATAAGTTCAAGAAAAATAAATGTTTTTCAAAATAAGTAATATCTGTGTATACATTTGATATGCTCATAGTTAACTACGTGTTCAGATTTTTTAGACATAGCAACTTTAGTAAACATTTAGAATATATAGCGTCTATATTTCCGTTGACTAAATCTATACTGCAATTTAGAACACTAAAATGTTGTGGTGTTTAGTCAAAAATTTGACTAAAATTAAAAAACAATTAAGATAACTAAACTGAGTTTTAGTCAAAAGACTGTGACTAAAACTAAATGAACAATCTTTGTCAAAATGAACACTGACACACACACACACACACACTCACGTCATGTGACCTTCGCAGGCGCATCATCAACAAGCACACGGACGAGAGCCTGGGCGACTGCTCCTTCCTCAACACCTGCTTCCACATGGACACGTGTAAGTACGTCCACTACGAGATCGACTCCGCCCCGGAGACGGAGGGCGACGCCCTGGGCCCGCAGTCAGGGGCGGACGAGCTGGGCCTGCACTCCGCCGTGGACGACGCCACCGTGGGCAAACTCTTCCCGTCACAGGTGAGAAGCTCAGTGACCACACCCACACGTGACCACGCCCACACGCTCTCCCCGCCCCTCAGTGGATCTGCTGTGACATCCGCTACCTGGACGTCTCCATCCTGGGCAAGTTCGCCGTGGTGATGGCTGACCCGCCCTGGGACATCCACATGGAGCTTCCGTACGGGACGCTGACCGACGACGAGATGAGGAAGCTCAACATTCCCGCTCTGCAGGACGACGGCTTCCTGTTCCTGTGGATGACGGGACGGTGAGTCTCCTCGGCCAATCAAAGCGATGATGTTTCGTGAACGTCGATGGCGATGGTGCAGGCGTGCTCACACATTTTCGGTTTCGTGATCTACTTTTCAAATGACCTAGTCTAAGCGATCTACCGGCAATTAATACTACGACAAATTATGTTTTTTTAAAAGATGAGAGACTTTTATTGTCATTGTATATTGTACAACGAAACTTGTTTGGGTATCTCCTCGCTATAGTCCAGCAGCAATAAAAATAAAAATCAAATAAAAACCAGCAAGCAATACAATAAACATAATAATTAAGAGATGTACAGGGAAAATAAACAAAACTAAAGTAAAAATAAAATGTAAAAATATAAATGTAAAAAGACACTATCTACATTATACAGTATATACATTGTGCAAATGGCTGAGTGCAAACATGTTATTTAAATCACTTTGTGTGTTATGTTGGGAGGGTGGTGGCACAGGCTGTAGCCCTTACATGCTTTTTACAATAATTTATTACATTTATACATACCTCAACTGTAAACGTTTGCTGTATATGGTTTGTTGAGTGTCATCTCGTTTGAAACCGCAGTAAACACACACACACACACACACTACTGAATAAAATCCTTTTTCAGGTACCAATATGTCCGATAGCACACCTACTTGACCGTTGTGTTTTCTTTACTCTTCTCACTGTTTGTTCTATGTTTTTTATTTTTTACTCTACTGGCGCCTGACTCACATACACCATTCTAGTGCAGGTAATAAGCACATGTGACCACCACGCAAACACGCACGTAGCCCCGCCCCTCGTTGGAAATCAAAGAGTTTGGCAGATTTGTGTAAATGCTGGATCACGCGGGGGTAGAATTGCTTTTTACATATTCCAGCCTTGACACTCATTTTTATTCCCTCTCTTACTCGCAAGCTTGCTAGATTTTTTTTTTTACTTTTTTGCGATCGATGTAATGGGCACCTCTGCGGTAGTGTATCAAGTATAAGTTGCAAAAATGCTACAAAAATGTCCAGACAGTTTGTTTTCTTATGATTTGATTCTTCTCTGGTCACGTTTATAATTATTAACCGAAGAGCGGTTTGTTGTAGGCTGCACAGTGTCCGGTTAGTAGTAGAGCTGCACCATTCTGGATAAAATGTGAATCATGATTTTTTTTTGCTTAGAATAAAGGTCACGATTCTTTTCATGATTCTTTCTGGATATTTTATTATTTCAAATATTCAACCCTGAAGATCAAGTTGTCAAACAGCAATATAATAACACGTTACTAATTTCTTTAATTACAAATCAATGTAATGAAAAATATAATACAATGTAAAAGTAATGTTGAAAAGAAAAAAAACAGTCAACCTTTAAACGTATTAAAAATTACAATTTATTTAATAGGCAGAATCTTATGAATGAAGAGGCGGAGTCGAGATGGCGATCTTGTAAGGATTAATGCAGCAGCTGTGGTGTGTTTCAGGGCGATGGAGCTGGGCCGTGAGTGTCTGAGCTTGTGGGGGTGAGTGAGATGTTCCCTCAGCGTCCCAGTGTCTCCTGCTTCACGCGTCTGCTGTTCCTCAGCTACGAGCGCGTGGACGAGATCATCTGGGTGAAGACCAATCAGCTGCAGCGCATCATCCGCACCGGCCGCACGGGTCACTGGCTCAACCACGGCAAAGAGCATTGTCTGGTCAGTGACACTGGTCAGCGACACTGGTCAGCGCTGGTGACGCGCTCATCACTCTGATGCTCCTCAGGTCGGCGTGAAGGGAAATCCACAGGGCTTCAACCGAGGCCTGGACTGTGATGTCATCGTGGCAGAGGTCAGAGGTCACACGCCCCTCAGACCCGCTGGGTACTAGGGATTTGATCACGATATGATCTTCACGATACGATATTTATCACGATATGATCCTCACAATTTAATGTTATCACGATATGATCCTCACGATACGATATTTATCACGATATGATCCTCACAATTTAATGTTATCACGATATGATCCTATGTATATCGCCATCTTTAGGCTGCTGAAGGTAATGGAGGCTATTTGTGATTTAGAAACCACAAGAACGCGAATTAGGGGCGTAAAAATGTGTTTTACAAATGTTATTATATAATATATAACTTTACATAATACATATAATATATAATTTACTAATCAGATTAATCTTTTTATTTTATATCTACTTGCAAATGTAAGTGATTGAGACTGACGTTTTGTTTTTTTTAATCTACTTTGTTCTACCAGTTTTCAAACATTGAGGTTAAATTCTGTTTCTGTCTTGGAAAACAATAATTTGTTTTCGCATCTCTTTTTTTGGGCCTATATCGAGCACAAATAAAATGTGTACTTAATACTCAAGTTTTTTAAAAATTACTTTGACTCAAGTCTTTTTGAAATGGGTGACTTGTTACTTGTACTGAAGTAATTTTTACAGTAAGTACCTGTACTTTTACTCAAGTAAGTCTGTCCGGTACTGGTTTCTGAGCGGTGTGTGTGTGTGTGTGTTTCTCAGGTGCGCTCCACCAGTCACAAGCCTGACGAGATCTACGGCATGATCGAGCGTCTCTCGCCCGGCACCAGGAAGATCGAGCTGTTCGGACGCCCGCACAACGTCCAGCCCAACTGGTGAGTGTGTGTGTGTGTGTGTGTGTGTGTGTCGCTGAGAGTGTGTGTGTTTGTGTGTGTGGTCAGGATCACGCTGGGGAATCAGCTGGATGGGATTCACCTGCTGGACCCCGAGGTCGTGGCCCGGTTCAAGAAGCGTTACCCTGACGGCGTCATCTCCAAACCCAAGAACATGTGACAAAACACAAGAACAACCATTATGTTCTATTTTTTCTTTTCTTTTTTTGGTCATCTAAGTGCTATAAAAACAGGAAATCATCAAGTTCTCCTCTGATTGGTCCACACAGGTTTCTCGCTCTACACACAAACACGAAGCTTTTCTGTTTTATTTTAGAAATTGTATTGCACATACTTTCATACAAAATGTGTTTAAAAATAAAAAAGGGCAGGTTTAATCACAGTCTCGCGCAAATATTAACGCTAACGTACAAAAACAGCGTCGTGCTAATGTTTTACGTCACATTAGTTGTTGTTGGTTAGAGAAATACAGTTTAAAAGTCTTCTCTACCCGGTCTAACCGTAAGAGATCAGCGCTGCATGGGGTTAAATAATGCGTGAGAAAGACACTTAGAGAGTTTTCAGTTCCTGTACGTCTCCTCAGCAGCGGATCAGGACTGAGAGATGATGATGATGATGATGATGATGATGTAAACATGGCTCCTGTGGTAGCGTCACGTGACCTCGGCATTAATAGGTGGCGTCCACTGCGTTGAGGTTGCTGTCCAGCTGGTGGCGCAGTGAGAGTCGAGCCTTGTGAGAGAAATAGGCCTCGGGACAGTTAATGCTGGAGTCTCCGTCACTGCTACAGGACGTGCTGGACATCAGGCGCGGCTTCGGCTCTACCCTGGACACTGGACAAAAACAATACATACATATATACTGTAATCAATATGCTTCATAATTGTGAGTATGATTGCAATAAGTTTGCGATTATAAATTAATCATTAGAATTAACATACACTAATGGAAAACTAAACACATGATTAATGCCAATGTTGATCTAAAAATTATTTTTGAATTATTGAAACTATTCTAATGAGTGAATTATTAATACTTGTGCTCTTACAGAATATACTATAGTATTTGTTCCGTGATTCTCTCACCGGGCTCCGCGGGACACTGCCGTTTGCAGCGCTCCTTACAGCGCCTGTAGAAGGGGAAGCACTTCAGCATTTTCACACCCATTCCACCAGAGGGCGCTGAAAGAACAGAAACATGACAGACGGCGTGAAGCGAAGCACATTTTAACGCGCTTTGCATTATATTAGTGCCTTGTTTGCACCAAGGATAAGAGAAAACTAATTCACATCCATGTTGTTTACTTGCTTACATGTTTATCGCGTACATTGAGTTTTTGTTACAGTCACCGCCAGAAAGCGCTAAATAGAAGCATGCACTTGACAAACTCGTCAGCAGATGGCGCTAAATAAAAAACCACCTCAGATCGTTAATAAAAACCTCGACTTGTCACTCTCTCCGCCAGAGGGCGCTGTATTAAAACTACCGGCACGTGCTATTGTTCTTATAAGCTGACAGTAAGTCGTGCTTCTTATTTATTTACATAGTGGTTTAAATATCATAATTAATATCATGGCTTAATATCATAATTAGAGCACATTTGTATTTTATAAATAAAGCTAAATAGAACTAAATAAAACCGATACGTGACAGACTCCGCCAGAGGAGAGAATCCTAAACAACGATCCAAAGAAAAACTCATCAGTAGAGGACGTTAAATACAGGAAAAACTGCACTTGTTAGACTCTCCACCAGAGGGCGCTGAAAGACTAAAAACACGTGTACACTCTCGCTAGATTTAATTTCAACCAAAGTAAAACTAGCGGTAAAGTAAAATGTAAAAAAAAAAAGAGTGAAATTGTATATATGTGTGTTATTTTCTTTTAAGCTAGAAGTACGCTTTGCTCCTTTTTTGCTTATTTTTGATTCTTGATAAAAACTCTTTATGTCAAAGTTAAAGCAAATCCCCATTTTCTTGTTGCTAAATAAAACGCCCACACATGTACGTATCTACATAAAGATACAGTACTTGCACATGACAAACTAATCGACAGGGGGCGCTAATTAAAAACGCGCATGTGTGAAACTCTCCGCAAGAGGGCGCTGATAGACTGAAAACACGATTACGATCTCACTCACTCGACTTGTTTTCGACCCTCCAAAGTAAAACTGCGTGCTTAGAAAATGTAAGTAATGGGCGCATCACCTTTACAGCAATTTAAATCTCATTTTTACATCACAATTAATTCAAGTCTCTGTTTCCTTGACTCGTAATAGTTTGCTAGCTGTACTAGCCGCATTACTTGTCTAACAGTTTAAACGAGCTTGAATGTGTTTGTTTCGTGTCCCTAAAAGAACGAGCAGGAATGTCTGATCAGTTTGTCTTCTATCACTTCAGTGTTAATCATTAATTTCAATCACTGGTATTAGATGACATGAGATAAAGACACGCCGGATGTTGTCGTAGAGTCTGTTTACTTCACGTTGTTTGCAGTGTTTTTTGCACACTAACTTTTAGATACAAGATTGTTTAAAATGTATTTTTTAATTTGTTCTACTGGAAACTGATAAATGGGGTTTATGCAGCACAATTTATGTACATAGCATAGTACAGCTTAGTGAATAAAAGCAACTGCACTTGTCAGATTCTCCGCCAGAGGGCGCTGAAAAACTCAAAACACTTTTACGCTCCTACTAGACTTGATTTTGACCCTCATTAAAATAATCTTCACTATATCAGAATTAAAGCAGGTACGTATCTGTTTCATTGACTTGTAATGGTTTACTAGCCTAACTAACTGGATTGTTTTACGCGTCTAACAGTTTAAACCAGCCTGAAAGTGTTTGTGTGTCTCATGAGGAAAGAGCAGGAATGTCTGATTGTCTTTTATCGCTTCAGGGTTAATTATTCATCTCAATCACTTCACTATTACAGGACGACAGATAAAGACACGCCGGATATTTTCCTAGAGTCTGTTTAACTCTCATCCATCCCGTCCATCAGGTTTGCAGGGTTTTTTTTTTTTACACACGGTTCATTTCGATTTTTTTACATTTATTATTGAGACGGATTCATGGGTTTAGTGTAGCACTATTTTTAACATACGTATACTTTATGTAGTATGTAAAATAAATAAACCACCTGCACTTGTCTGACTCTGCCAGAAAAACTAAAAACTGGTCTACGCTCTCACTACACTTGATTTTTAATTGAACTTCACGTTATATAATGAACTGTGTCATAATCAAAGCAAGTACGTATCTGTTTCTTTGACTCGCAATGGTCGACTAGCTGAACTAAGAGCATCGTTTTACGCGTCTAACTGTTTAAACCAGCTTAGTGTCTGTGTCTTTATAGAAGAGTATAAGTTATATACTTAAGTGTCTGTGTCTTTATAGAGGAGTATAAGTTATATTTTATATACTTATATATAGTTATATACTTTATAGAGGAGAGAGCAGGACTGGGAAAGTGAAAGTGAGATGATGGTCACTCTGGCCACTAGCTCTGTCCATCTCGCCCCTGGACGCACAACCAGCTGTTTGTCTCTTATCACTTTCAATTCGTCTCTTATCACTTCAGGGTTAATGATTCATTTCAATCACTTCACTTTTACTGACCCTGATTTTCAATATTTTAGTTTATAAGGCAGTTAGTAGAGCTCTGACCCGCCAACACCAGGAACAAGGGATGGAATGTAGACGCTCTCTCTTTTATTCTCTATCTTTCTGTGTCTCTCTCTTTCACACACAAACAAACATACACACACAAACACTCACACACTCTCTCTCTCTTTCTCTCTCTCACCAACACACGCACTCTCTCTCTCTTTTATTCTCTCTCTCTTTCTCTCTCTCTCACCAACACACGCACTCTCTCTCTCTCTTATTCTCTCTCTTTCTCACAAACACACACACACACACACACACTCTCTCTCTCCTTTTTTCTTCTTATTCTCTTTTTCTCTCTCACTCACATACAAACACATGCACTCACTCTATCTCTCTTATTCTCTCTTTCTTTCTGTCTCTCTCTTTCTCTCTCTCTCACACACACACACACACACACTCTCTCTCTTCTTTCACCCCACCATGTTTCCACACGCCACATATTTCTTGCTTTATTCATCCATTTCTGTGAATTTTGCGATTTCAATTCTTCCCCTGGTTAGGCGGCTTTTAGATAAGAAGGTTGTGATTTGAGTGTGTCTGTAGCTCTTTCAGGGTTGTTTGTTCAATTTCTATTGCCTGGTCTGACAATCAATGGCCCTTTATGAAAAAAAAATGTGTGCGCAAAAATCTCTGCTGACGTGTGTTATTTATCATTTAATGGCTGGAGTCGTGTAGGGTTGTTTGTTATATTTAAGTTATAGTCTTGGGCCACTGTAATAGTTGTAGTAGTTTTTTTTTCTTTTTTTCTTTTGGGGGTTTCTACCCGGCGCCGAGCGACTAACTCTTTCGTAAGCATTTTTCTACACGTCTCGTGTGCTTGTCGACACATGAAACCGTAAAACGTTGAATTCCAGAAGTGTTTCCTCATCACACCAGTCTTCACGCTCTCACGTTCCAGTTTCACCTGCTCAATAATAGTTATCGTATGAAAACAGTGAGAATCTGAGGAAGACTTGAGATGAATAAGAGCATCAATATTTCAGCTTCACTATAGTAAAGGATGTTATTTACTCTCTTCTTCTCTTCCTCGTGACTCTCCAGCTCTTCATCTGCTCCTCATCATCTCATATTCTCTCTTGATGAAACTCAAGATGACGAATCAGCAAATCAGATTGAAAAGTCAAGTATATTTTTTTCCCCATCAAAATAAATAAGCCATTACAGTTTATAGACATTAAAGTAATATTTAAGTACACAATTACTATTTAAGTATCTCAACTCTATAAGCTTTTGTGTTTGAGTTAGCTACTACTAATTTCAATATCTATCCTCTGTTGTGAAAATTGTCTGTACTATATTGTATTACATGTAAATTTTGTTAAAATTTCATAATGACTTACATTGTATATGTGCACAGTGACGATAAATGGCTATTCTATTCTATATAGTGTTTAGTTATTAGTATTTAAATTGCATTTTGCCAACCGTTCAAGAAACATTTAAACAAAATTTGCATTAAAACACGTGTTGTGTTAATATTAATATTAAAGTGCGCATAATGTACTGAAATGAGCGGCGTTTGGTCTGGTTAGCTTTTTCATTGTTGGGTCTGGTTGTCTGTCCTAATTGTGTGTAAACTTAATTATTAGACAAAGTAGTGTGTATACAGAACCTGTTTTTAATTTATCGCCCGCCCCCTGAGTGACGTCATCGTCCAAACTCGCCCGTCCAATCATGTGCGCGCGCTGTGTATGTGCAGTACGTGATGTTTCGGTGCTCTTCATCTTCTTCTTCGTCTTCTTCTCTCATGGCGGGTGTAAATGTAAAGATCCTCGTCAAAACATCAACCAGTTCGCAACTCTCACCTCACCAGGCGCAGACGCAACGGCTATTTTGGTTCAGTCGCATCATTTCGCGGAAAAGCGCGTTACATAAAAGTTCATGAGAAGAGTCAAGCCGCGATTCCCGACACTTTCACGGCATTAATGCGCGCGCGTGCGTGAACTCAGTGTGTCTGACCGGGGGATTTACTCGCTTTCACTCGCGCATTTGTTTCGTGCAACTTTCTCTGCAAACACATGCGACCGGAAGCTGGCTTCCATAAAAAGAAACGATTGAATTGTGATTTGATCAATAATAACACAATCAGTGCAGTTACAAATGATATGCGATATAATTTCAAATAATTCTGATGAAGGCAAACCGGAACACACATTGCAAACAATCAAAGATCTAATTATATAAAAAGTGAAACCAATTCTGCACAAAAAAACAACGTCCTAAATAACCAACAGATAGACTAAATTATTGTTTACGGTGAAAGATGGTGAATATTAATGTTCCAAACTGTCCTCGACGTGTTTATATCAGCGTGACAAATAAGACAAAAGTAGATTGTTTACAGACTGTAAACTAGAATTACAAGGTGCAAGTGCGCGCGCAGCAGCGGGTCAGACGCGCCCGTGACCCGGGACACGCCCCCTGAGGCGTGCGCGAGGTCAGCTGAGATTTAAACTGATTTAAATGCAAGTGCTACTCATTACGCTACTCAATGACTTCACGTTTCAAACTACTTTTAATGAATAATTGGATTTACTCACCACTCGCTAGGTTTTGCCTGGGCTTTATTAAGTCCTGATGAAGCTGTCGGCTAGTGGGCGGCTCCGGACGCGCTGAGTGACCGCTCGTGTGGCGGGAGATGGACGGACACGGATCGGCTGCGTGAGCGCGGGAAGCTTCAGCTCCTGACGCCAGACGCCGCGCGCTTTAAATAGGGTGTCACAAGCGCGCTCCCGCGTCTCTACACGCCTCGCCTGTCTCGCGCACGCGCACGGGGGGGGGGGGGGTCCTCCATCCTCTCCAAAATATCAAGTTCGTTCAATGTGTGCAGAGCAAAGTGCGTTAATGTATTGTCATTAATAATAATTAATTAAAAATAACACACGCGCGCGCTCACGCACGTCAAAACTCACATTCCCCAGATGTTGAGGAATCTTTCGGCTTTTCTTCAGGTGATCGTGACTGACAGCCTGAGCAAGTGTGTGTGTTTATACTGTCTTTCTGTTGTTGACTCGCCGTTTTCAGTCTCCACCAGTGGAAATCTGCAGAAGGACAGATTAGATACCTGACGGCCAGAATCTGAGCGTCTTACTATAACCGAACGAAAGGTTGACACCCGGTACGAGCTGAAAGCTTGAAGTGCAGAACATGTTGAGCTGAATCTTTAGACGAAAAACAACAAGCAATTAAAATTCTTTCTTTTTGATTCTCTTTCCTTTTCATCGCTCTCCGTTCTTCACAACAAAGCCCCATGTTCCGCTCATTACGCCACACTATATTTATCCTCTCTCTCTCTCTCTCTCTCTCTCTCTCTCTCTCTCTCTCTCTCTCTCTCTTTGTATTTCTCTTTCTCTCTGCCCCCCCCCTCTCTTTCTTCATCTCTCTCTCTCTCTTTCACCCTTTACTCCTGCTCAGGTTTTTACACTCCATGTGGAGTTTTAGCTTGACCCACAAGAGCAAACACATGATTGTTAATAAGTCACTGAATCCCAAATAAGTGGTGTTGTGGTTTGTCGACTGATCTCAGGTCAGACTGTGAATCAAACCCACAACCCTGTTGTTGCGAACACCATCTTCACAGAGGAAGTGTCCATCAGGCCTTTACTCTCCAGGCCAGTGTTTGATTCAACAGAGAAGACAGAAGATCACAGCCTCACTATCATCCACCGCTTCCGATCCGTCTCCAGCCAAACCATTTTAGGACCGGAATGTTTCCCGTGTGATATTCCATCGGTTGAAGTGCTTGGCTCCGCGACAGGGAACGTCCCCGCAGACGTGTGTGTGTGTGTGTGTGTGTGTGAAGCATCAGAATATTCAGGGCAGGAAAAGTAACTGAGAAACTCTGCATTTAACAGATGATTTGATCCAGAGCAAAAGTTCCCGTGGTTGTGTGACGGGCTTTTCCTGTTGCTCCAGTTGTTTGCCAGCAGATCTATCTTTTCAAAGATTAATTAAAAAAATGTAGTGATCGCCTCCGAGGTCATAGTTATAAGCATAAACATATATTTTGTTTATGTATTTATATCTGTGTGTGATGGTGAGTTTGTTTGTTTACACGGATGCTTCTGAGTGTTTGTGTTCGTTTTGTTCCCGAATTCATATCCGGAATAGCGTAAAAACGTTTTTTTTTTTTTTTGTAAC
>CM051504.1:10451043-10471043 GCA_028031935.1 Paedocypris micromegethes
CCCCCCCCCCCCCCAAGAGATAAAGTTCCAAACCCCGTCAACAAATCAGCGGCGGCTCAGGCTCCTCAGCGTCACGACACCCTGACACGCCTCCTCGCCACAGACTGACTCGTCCTCCAGGCAGCAGTGTCCTCAACCCCACCATCAAGCTTTTCAGTGATCTACACAGAACACAAAAATGCATTACAATTCGGTACAATCACGGACCATCAATTAAAGACACATTTGGCTTTAAGGATAAAAACATTCTTACATACTTGTTTTCCTTTTTGGCAGAATCAAGCTTAAAGATGCTACCGTAGGCTGATGTGATGACACTCCTCAGCTCATCGAGAAGACTCCATTAGTTGTCCGTCTTTCCCACGCTGCACTGTGAGTTTTATCCAGCGCTTGCTGCCGATAACTGCTGAAGCCTCGATCGGCAGGGAGCAGCTCCAGTGACACCTGTCAAAGGCAGGTGGTGAGACCATCAGGGAAGTCATTCCTGTGGGAGAAATCCAGCTTTTCCAAGATCTCCAGGGGTAGACGGGTGTCATGTACTTACTACGGCAAGTGTAATCTGCTCCAATCTAAATCATATCTGGAGTCGACGTCAATAGCCCCTTCACACATACAGACCTCGCCGGGAAATTGCTGGTAAAATGTCGGCATGCGGTCATGTGTGAAGAGACAACAGGCCAGTAATTTCGTCCCGGCATTGTTCCACCTAGGGTACCTGTAGTGATGCCGGTAAACTACTGGAAACCAGTCCTGTGTGAAAGCAGAACACAGCATTTGCCCGTTTGAAATTCAAATCAAATTCAAATTTTTTGTCACATCCACAACTTTTTTTTTTTTTTCCCCCCAACAACATGAAGTGAAATGTATTTTGCAATCGTTCAGCATGTACACTAGGGGGGGATAAATACAACAACACAAAACGCTATACATTACAATACAAAAAGCGATAAAATACAATTAAAAAAGAAAACAATTAAATATGAATAAAATACAAAATATTACAATACAGCAAGGCAGAGAAATACGGAATTCATATAAAAATACTGGATACAAATATGAATTAAATATAAAAATACAAAAAAGGAAAAAAGTGACTCAAGTGATGTTTAAAGTGTCCAGTTTTAAAGTGACCCAGTGCGCAATAGTGACTAAAGTGCAGTCAGTCACGTAAAGTCAGTCCAGAAATGTTCCTGCTGTGTGCATTTCAGAGGAATACCCCACATTCTCATCGGTGCCCAGAGAAACGTCCTACAGGATCCAGCAGTTCTGGGGAAACCGCCGCTTCAGTCATATCAACACGCAGAACTGACCCGTTCACTTCTGGAGGCCTCAGCATAATGTCAGGTGGTGGTGGTGGTGGTGGTGAAGTTCAGTTTGTGGAGCTCCTTGCTGTTCCTTGACGTCCGCAGATGACGGAGCGACTGATGCTGCTGCTGATGATGATGGAGGATCCACAGTGAGTCTGTCAACACGAGTCAGAGAAGGTCATGTTCAGCAGCGCTCCGACTGCACCAAACACGTTTGCACCACACCGGTCACAACTTTCCTGGCAATGTTAGTCTGACAGATGTTCAGTGAGAACCTCTGCATTGCCGTCTTCTCCACAGAGTGAACACTTATCTAACTAGGACGCCTCCGGATCCAGCACATACTCTACACTAAATCACTTAAAGGTCTATTCAGTGTGAGTTATATAGTCTTATATCAGCCATTTTACCTTTCCAAAACTTCACCAAGCACGCATCATTTGTTTCCATCCATCTTTCTCACATATTGTAGCACTCAAACTCCAGAAGGTTCAAATGTAAAAGCCATAAGCATTTTTCTGTTAGGAAAAAAAAAGAATTAAATTACAACACTCACCAGTCTAGGTACAATGTCATTTATCAACACCCACAATTTGATACCCACATTTGCAGGGGATTCTTTTGACGCCCCTGACGTCGATAACACGAGTGTGTCTGCAGGGGGCAGTTGGTGATTTTTTTTCAAGAGCATCCTCCTCCTTCTTGCCCTCTAGTTTCACTGCTACGCAATTCCCTTGGCAAAACTTCAGCATGTCATCATGCTAATGCGCACCAGGTTTTCCCGTCTTAGTCAGACCACTGTTAAAACTAAAAACAAACAAGAGTTATACGCTCAGAGTTACTCAAACAACAACAGGAATAAACAAAAGCAAGTACACACCTCGATAGGCTTAACAAAAGTGTAAAACTGTCTACACAACAGCCCAAACAGCTTCTGTGGTAAACCGAGCAAAATAAATCCACACAATCAAATCTAATGAATTAAAGAACAACAGTACAAAAGGAAATCAAACTTACATTCATGAGTAGGAAACAAACGAAAACGATAAGCAGTGATTCCCAAACGCGATCACCTGGAGCAACAGCTGACTCAAACAGGAACTTTTATCTGCCACGCCCACCGAGTGCAGGTGACATCACGGTCACTTACGTCTACAAATATAAACCAAGACAGTAAACATCCGTTTTTTTGAACAGCACATTCGTTTAGACAACATTAAAGGCAATTTTCTCTGCCTTAAAGTCCCGATTTTCAACAATCAAATAGTAACCCTTCAGACATCATGTATACCGGTTTATTATTTCCGTCCACGTCACGTACCGCTTCTCTGTGATATTACACGTGAAACTGTCCTTACCTGCACGCTTTCAGACACACCGAACAAAATGTGACATGGGATAGAACTTTTCCTCAAACTCCTGACGCTGCTCGCTGTCTTTTTTCCTACCCGCGCATGCCGTTTAAATCGACGTGGTCACATGACAAGTTTCGACCAATGGAGGGGGAGAGAGAGAGAAACCATCGGCTTCAGCACGTTTGTCCTCTAACTTACCGGCACTTGTTCCTTTTTTAACGTGTTTTATTCTCTTACTGTCACGACCGTCCTAACGATTATTTTGTGTGGAGAAACAAAAACGGATTTTTTGTGTGACGGAGAAGAGCTTGAGCGAACAATCAGGATCAGCTGCGGCCGCTCGTTAGTGCTCTGGGCGTGGTCAGCAATTATTAAAAAATTGCATCTCATTATGACATCACTATGCCAAGCAGTGAAAAACTGTAAGAGGAGACAATTATTGAGAAAACGATTTCAGCCTTAATTGATTTAGGAGTGTTTGCACAAGACCCATCGCAACGACTGGTGTTGGTAAGAGAGTTGGCCATGAAAAACCTGGTAAATAAGCAACAAAAGATGAAGAGGTGGAATGATTCAAGAACTGATCTTCGAGATCTTTCTATACTGTATATTACCATATATACACGTGTATGTATGCACATACAGGCAGTGCAAATACAACAACACAACCGACATAACAATGTCTACTTAACTTTTTTATGGAAACACAAAAGACAATGCTTAAAAAAAATCAGTGGTTATAAACAATATTGATCAGGGAAGGTTAAATTTTAGACTTTTCATCTCTTAATTTCACCTGTAAAATTAATTTGTTGCGGTACTTTTGATTCAAATTGTTCCGATCCTCGCGGAGCCAGGGACCATAGTGACACAAAAGCAGACTAAACGTAATTTACACGTCCTTTGTCCATGTCTTTCTTTAACACGTGAAGTCAAATGTGATAGAAACTAAAAGTGTGCGATTGACGTTACAAACGAAATCTCTTTCAGTAAAGGACAAAATGAGACACAGATTTCACCCACATTAAAGTGCGCGTGTTTGCGCTTAAACTTTATTTTGCTCATCCAGTTCAAGTTGAAAACAGCAGAAAGATGCGTTTTAACAAGACAGTCTAACAATCTTTACACTGATAAACCTAACGAAACCGTAAAAACCTGAATCAGCGCAGTGTAAACATTGTTTGAGAACTTTTATTATCCTCGAACTAAAGTTCAATCCTTAAGAATTAATGAGAATTTTCTGTAAATGTGGTATAATGTTCTGGAGATTTGGCAGATATTAACTGAACGGAATCACCTTCATTATGTTTAATATATTGATATAAAAATAGAAATGACCCGAGGAAGAAGCGAAGAACATCCTGCATAAATAAACGTAATCATCCGATCTACAAAAAACCCCCAAGTGCCACTATCTGCTTCCCCAGGACTCAGAGGCTGGACACGCTGCTGTTGAAGCTGCTGTAGGCGTCGTACATCACTTGGTTTCCGATGCAGTTGATGTCACACGTGGGCGTCTGGAGCATCTGCGTGGTGAAGCTCGGCACAAGAGGCGTCAGCAGAACGTCGAACCACGAGACCCAGTCGCTCACTGAGAAGCTGGCAAAGTACGGCCTGATGACGGCCAAGGTTCGGCTCATCATCACGTCCATCACCACGGGACTGATCCTCCAGACCTGCAGGAGCCGAGAGCAGAAGATCACATCACACCTGAAGATGCCACACGGGATCCACCGGTGCTTTCCACACTCACTTGTGAGGTCTGAGAGAGATACGTGAAGAACTCCTGGACGTTCTGGAAAGCGTTTCCAACTTGCAGGCGATCAAACACCGAGTCGATCAGAGTTGAGCTGTTGAAGGCGCCAGAACTAACGGCGAATCCAGCCACTTGAGACGGACTCAGAAGGTCCAGGGCGTTGGGCTGTCGGGTGAAGAGAAAAACATTCAGACGTGTGACTGGAAAAACAAGAACGTGCAGGTTCTCCTACGCTGTTGAAACCAGCGTTCAGCTCCTTCAAAGATCCAAAGTCCACGTAGACGGAGAAGGAGCCGAAGTAAAGCTGGAGCCACGCTGACAGAGAGACGCTGCTGGGTGACGCGCAGCCTGAACCTGTGAGGAAGACACGCGTGTGTGAAGGTCAGAAGAAGAACCTGCAGGCCACACCCACCGTAGTTCTGCATCAGGTACGTCTCCAGAGCGCCGCTCATCTCCTGCTGCGTGGACTCGGGGATCTGCTCGAAGACGGAGGATAGAGCCTCCACGCTGCAGAGCAAAGGCAAACACAACGCAGGGTTCATTTCCTTGACGGGATATGTTCGTCGTCGTCTTTGTCAGTGACACTTTTTGTGATGCAAATGTGATGCAGTTATAATAAAAAATATATTTTTACTGTATTTATTTCCTCGTTGTTGTTGCGGTTTCATTTATGGGAATGCATTTATTTGTATTGAAAGAAAAGTGCATAAAAATAAGTTCAAGAAAAATAAGTGTTTTTCCAAATAAGTAAGTCTTTGTATATACAGTATTTTATATGTTCATAGTTAACTACGTGTTCAGATTTCTTAGACATAGCAACTTTAGTAAACTTTATATTTAGAATATATAGCACCAATATTTTCCGTTGACTAAATCTATACTGCAATTATAGATTTAGATTTAGATTTAGAGAATCGACTAAAATGCTGTGGTATTTAGTCGACTAAAATTATACTAAAACAGCAAAAAATTAAGACGACTAAATCGGGACTAAAACAAAACTGATTTTTACTCAAAAAACTATGACGTAAACTAAACAAAAAATCTTTGTAAAAATTAACACTGGAGCGAAAAGCTTCTACAAAACCTACACGACTTGGTATCTGAGGCAGTCGGCCTGAAGGAGCAGCATCTGGAGCATGTCGGAGGAGAAACTGGGGAGCAGGAACGCCAGCTTGACGTTTAACCAGGAATTCCAGTCGGACACGGTCAATCCGCTGAACTGAGCGCCGATGAGCGAGAAGATTCCATTCAGCATCATGTCCCGCACCACCGGACTGATGTCCACCGTCTAGTGGAGAGAAGAACCCAAATCAAAGGTGGTTCCACAGCCTGAGGAGGAAGTTCACGAGTGGAACGTACTTGATTGCTCTGGCTGATAGTCGCCAGAAACGTCCCGATGTTCTGGAAGGCGTCTCCCTCGGCTAGACGATTAAGCACCATGTCCGTCAGATCCAGGTTGTTGAAAACTCCAGAGCTCAGAGCCAGGTCAGCAATCTGAGGAACGTTCAGACTGCCCAGCGAAGTCATCTGGAACAGACACAGAAGTGCGTTATGTTAGGAGATGCTGTAAAGCAGTGGTCCGGTATGGAGTCAGATTGGTGCAAAAAATATCAAATGTACGCAAAACCAAAAACATAAATGGCTCGCATTTTTGTTTAGTTTTTTATTATTCTTTTCTCTCGCAATCATCACATTTTTGTCAGGCGGCACTTGGATGCGTAAGGCTGTGATTTTGTTCCAAACCTGAAGAATCTCTTCTTCAGTTGCGTGTCGTCTGTCAGTCGAACCTATGAGGAATCTTTTTATATGAAATTTTTTTATTTCAGTGCAACAAAATCTGACACTTTAGCGGTTATTTTCTCTAATTGTAAAGTACAATAAAACATCATGTTTTAGGGGTTACTTTCTCAAAAATAAGTACCGTATTTAAGTACACGTATAGGCAAACTTATCAAAGATACACTGAGTGGCGGAATAACAATCAGGAGCGCAACAAAAAATAAGACCGTCTTTTTCGGAGATGCGGCTGGTTTGTTGTGATGTGCCGTGTCGCTCACACGCAACTGAAGAGATGCTTCTGATTTTGAGAACAAAAGCTTTCTTGTTCTGTGTGTAACTGAGAAAATATAATTGAGTCTAATTTTAAAACCGTGTCTGACGTTTATATATATATATATATATATATATATATATATATATATATATATATATATATATATATATATATATAAACATGGATTTTTGATGTAAAAAGAAACTTCAAATACCATTCCAGTGAATAAAAATGTCAAATCACTTCATATTCATCTTAACAACTGTTTTTTATTTCGATTGCATATGTTAAATACTGAATTAAACACTAAAATCTGAAAAATTCAACCAAATTCAACCAAAGGACAAAAGCGGCTGTAGAGGACTGAACAGACGTACGACAGTAAAGCCGGTGTTGAGTGTCTGCAGGTCTTCAAAGTCGACGTAGATGGAGAACGTCCCAAAGTTGAGGTCCAGCCAGACTCCGGGCGTGCTGGCGTACGGCTCACAGCTCGGGTCTGAGGATGCAGAGAGAAGCAGGATGAGCAGAGAGAAGAACATCAGGCGTGGAGGTTCAGAACCGACCCGCTCCGCTGGGGCTCACGAGGTCCGTCATGGCTGCGGCCAGCTCCGGCTGCTTGGACAGGGCGATCTGCTCCAGGACTCCGGTCAGGGTGGACACACTGCTGGTCAGGGCAGACGTCAGGACCTCCACACCACACCACACCACACCAGCGGGACGGTGGAACTCACATGGTTTGGTTTTCATTGCAGCTTGAGTTTGGAGAAGTGTGAAGGATCTCCACCGTGAGGCTCAGGAGCAGCGGCTTCAGCGTCGTGTTGAACCATGAGACCGAGTCGACTGCGGACGAAACCAGTCCGCTCTTTAGTTTTTAATTAGATTAGTGCCGAAAATATAAAACTTAAAGAAACGAATGGAAATGCTTCACATTTACGTCGGGTTTTTTATTTCCCAATTGAAATCTTCACGTTATCATTTGAAACGTTTTATTCGCTTTAGGTGTTAGTTTGTTTCCTTTTTTTCGCTTGGACTTCTGGCAATAGCTTCACGTGGGGTTACTAACTCTTACTCTGATTGGCTGGTGAGAATGTGCGTTTAATGGACAGACACGACACCTTCCACATCACTGCATCAGAAAGCCAACGACTGTGGTCTCGCACCTTTAATTTGTTTTAATATTAAAAAAAAAGCGGTGAATAACACGGTATACAGTTCCACACTTCCTAGTCAAGCAGCTGCCAATCACTTTCTCACCAGCCAATCAGAGTAAGGACCGCCCCCACGTGAAGCTATTGCCAGAAGTCCAAACAAAAAAACATGCTTCAAAAGAAAACTCCAAGATTGCATGTGAAAAATAAAAAAACAATTGTAATCGCAATGTGAAAAAACAAACAAACGTAATTGTGAAGCACTTTTGGCTCTAATCAAATTCCATAGTTCTTGAGCCACTAATAAGCCACTAACAACCGAGTCCGAATCTGGATGTGTAGTGAACCTACTGGAGCTGTGGTTCTGCTTCAGGTAGTTCACCAAGACCCACGTGATCTCCTGCTGTTGCTCCAGGGAGACGGCACCAGAGACGTCCGACAGAGCCTCCACACTGCAAACACAAGCGTTACAACCCCACAGTACTACAGAGAAGCTCCAGAGAACCCACATGATCTGATAGTCCAGGCAGTCGAGGTAGGACGTCACGGTCTGGAGCATCTGAGCGCTCAGGCTGGGCAGGAGCGGGGTCAGCTTCACACTGAACCAGGAAACCCAGTCCACCCTCCCAAAGTCGGCAAAGTTCACGCTGATGGCCGCGAAGGTCTGGTTCATCATGACGTCCCTCACCACGGGATTGATGTCCAGACCCTGAAACCATCACAGGTCAGGAACCATCCCAGCATTCCTCCCAGCAGGACTCATACCTGAGAAACGCAACCTAGTGCCGTGAAGAAGTCCTTCACGTTTTGGAAGGCGTTTCCGGTCTCGAGCCGCTGGAAGACTCTGCTGATTAAGTCCAGATTGCTGAAGGCACCAGAACTGGCTGCAAGCGCGGCAACTTGGGGAACGTCGAGCTGGTCTAGTGAGTCTAACTGCTCAAACCACACAAAAGTCTTCATCAACCAACGCCGAGTCAACGGCGAGAACAAGTCCACGTTACTTACGCTTGTGAAGCCGCTGTTAAGGGAAACCAGATCGTCATAGAGAACATACAACGAGAACGAGCCAAAGTACCAATCCAGCCATTTGCTAAGAGTATTGATGCAGGACTCACAGCCGAATCCTACAAACATCACACACAAGAGTCACTTTCACTGCCGTCTCTCTCAAAGACACGTGACTGGTGGAACAGACCTGAGCTGTAGTTTTCCTTGAGGAACATCACCAGACCTTCTGTGATCTCCTGCTGATCCAGCACACTCAGCTGCTCAACAACGCTGGACAGAGACCCAACGCTACGAGGAAACATCACCAAGTAAGTCATTAAAGTCCCAGAATATTACATATTACAATGTAATATCCATCAGCAGAGTTTGGAGAAGATCAAACGACACTCACATGATTTGGTATCCGACGCAGTCAACGTACAGTAATGTGGTCTGCAGCATCTCTGAGGTGAAGCTCGGCAGAAGAAGCTGCAGATTCACGTTGAACCACGATTGCCAGTCAGACAGAGAGAAGTTGGTGAAATATGGACTGATGACGACAAACGTCTGGTTCATCATCACGTCCCTCGTCACTGGATCAATCACCACATTCTAGAAGATTGGACAAACAGGACAGAAGATATTACAAATGCCATCGTCACTCAGCAGTCGTTCTATTCTTTCTTGCACTAATTAAGCCACTATTGAAAGGCTGTAGAACACCTCTGAGGAAACTGCGAGTGTTGAGAAGAACTGTTTAACGTTCTTGAAGGCGTCACCAGTTTTCAGTCTGGTGAAGATCAGATTGACCAGAACCGTGTTGTCCAACGCTCCAGATTTCACGGCCAGATCTGCGACTTGAGAAGGACTGAGAAGATTCAGCGACGTAAACTGCAGAGCAAACACACACTTCAGACACAACGACCGACCGACATGGAGTAATGAATCAGAAGATCACACGTACGTTGCGCAAGTCTTTATTGAGACTCTGCAGATCAGTAAAGTTTGCGTAAATAGTGAAATTTCCCAAGTAAACATTCAGCCACACGCCGATACTGGTGGAGTTTGTCACGCAAGTCGGATCTGGGAAAAGAAGATTCATGTCACTATGAAAGCCAGAGTTCTCTTCACCATCTCCAGACGCACCAGTGTGGTAGTTCAGTAGTAGGTAGTTCACCAGCTCCACGGTGATCTCCTGCTGGTCCACAACACTCATCTGCTCAAACACGCTGGACAGAGACTCCACGCTGATGGGGAAAACACAGTTTGCTTCCATTAACTATCGTACAACAACAGTTTCTGAAGAGCTTTAATGTCTACTTTCTACTATTTGAACACTAAACCTTGTTGGGTTGTCCTGTTACTTATTACCCGAACTGTCACACGGACTTGCACTTCAGTCAATATACTGTACACTTTGTTGTGGCTACTATAGACACTTTAGAAGTAAAAAAAAGAAGAAAAATGTTCATTGCTCATCTTTGTTCAAAAAATACTAACAAAAAAAGACTAGTGACTTTTTTGGTTCACCACACTTCTCTGTGTTTGTATTTCTACTCTTTTTATCCTGTATCTTCTTAGTTTGCTTTTATTTTATTCATATTTTCATCTTATTTTTACAGTATTTTATTATTATATTTTTATCTAGTGTCTTCTTATTTTTATTATATTTCTTGCTTTAGTCTGCATCTCCTTCCCCCAAAACTCCCACCTATGTTTAAATGCTGGACGATTGTAAAATACATTTCTCTTCATGTTGCACCATATAGAATGTGAATGTGACAAATAAAATTTGAATTTGATTTAGAATTCAGAAGATCAAACTACTCACATGATTTCATATCCCGCACAGTCGACGTACAGTAATGTCGTCTGCAGCATCTTGGAGTTGAAACTCGGCAGCAGAAAATACAGATTCACGTCGAACCACGATTGCCAGTCAGACAGAGAGAAGTTGGTGAAATATGGACTGATGACGACAAACGTTCTGTTCATCATCACTTCCTGCACCACCGGACTGATTTCTAAACTCTAGGGGAATCGACAAAAAACATGATTTTCAGAAATGTCTATAACGGATCATTCAGAGTTGATGTTTTAGCTAAAACGATGAGCATTCCGTACTTGTGGGACCTTGGCGAGAGCTGACAAGAACCCTTTAACGTTCTGGAAAGCGTCTTTGTTTTCTAGATGGTCATACACCAAGTTGACCAAGTTTGGATTTGCAAGAGCACCAGATTTGACAGCAAACGCAGCTACTTGGGAAGAGTTCATGGTGTCCAGCATGGTGAACTGAAGGTGTTGAGAAAAAACGATTTAAAAAGCCTTTTACACAATATGGTAGTTCATCTGACGAGTCTCTTACATTGACGAATCCTGGATTGAGTGTCTGCAGATCATTAAAGCTCAGGTAGACGGAGAAGGTCCCAAAGTAAATGTTCAGCCAGACACTGAGACTGCTAGAGTTGGACTGACAGCTCGGGTCTGGAAGGGAAACGACGCACGTTAAAACATTTTACGGAACGACTTTTCTAATTGGTTTTGCTCAAGCGCCTCCAGCATCTCATTACCCAGTTCAGAGTTCAGCATCAGATACTCCACCATGACGTCTGTGAGCTGCTGCTGGAGGCTCACGCTCATCTGGTCAGAGATGCTGGATAAAGCCTGGACGCTGAAACACAAAAGGTTGATTTGAGGGTCATTTAGTTCAGCACCAACCAGCAGCTTCACCCCATCGTCTGAGATCATACATGATTTCATATCCACTACAGTCGACGTATGATAATGTCGTCTGCAGCATCTGTGAGGTGAAACTCGGCAGCAGAAGCTTCAGATTCACGTTGAACCACGATTGCCAGTCAAACAGAGAGAAGTTGGTGAAATATGGACTGATGACGACAAACGTCTGGTTCATCATCACGTCTTGAACCGCTGGACTGATCTTCACGTTCTAGAAGATTTGAAACAAACAAAGACGTGTGGTGACACTCTCAGGTCTTTTCTTACACGCTGATGCCAGTAAGAAACCAGGCGTCAGATTCTCGGTCAGAGGTTCCTCTGCTCTGTCGCACTCACCTGAGGGTTCTGAGACAAAACCTGCAGGAACTTCTGGACGTTTTGGAAGGCGTCGCCAGTTTTCAGTTGCGTGAAGATGGATTTGACCATTTGTGTGTTGTTGAAGGCTCCAGATTTCACAGCAAGTTCTGCCACTTGAGGAGGACTTAGAAGATCCAGAGAAGAAAACTGCAAACATAAGGGGAAAGAATTAGCACCAACACAATTGAGAATGAGAAAACAAATCTTTCTCACGTTGGAAAATCCTGGATTGAGAGTCTCCAGATCACTATAGTTGACGTAAATGGAGAAATTGCCGAAGTAAAGGTTGATCCAGACACTGAGACTGCTGGTGTTGGTGACGCAGGTGGGATCTGTCAGGAGACACGCAGAAGATTCACCTCACAAACATCAGCAGATACAGCCACTGTGAGCAGCTCCAGACGCACCAGTGTTGTAGTTCAGTAGTAGGTAGTTCACCAGCTCCACGGTGATCTCCTGCTGGTCCACAACACTCATCTGCTCAAACACGCCGGACAGAGACTCCACGCTGATGGAACAGACGAGTGTCATTGTTTTACCCAGTTGTTGTATATTTAACAGTAGATAAGTCATATTTCAGCACGGGGGCATCAAGCTCAGGGTGCTCAGGGTGTAAGTGTTGTGGACTTGGAGAAGGTGTTTGTGCTGTGAGTTTGCTTCAGTTCCAGAACCTATTGGACTGGAATTCAAACCAGCAACACCTGGTAACTAGTCCTACCACTAGGCCACGACGGCCTTTACAACTGACCAGCTCAGATGTGAATCTACACCTAAGACTTCTAGGTCGTGGTTCTTGGTGGATTGCTCTGTCCTGAGGAGATCTGCTCAAGTTCTGGTCTGCTGTGGTGGAGAAGTTCTGAAATTACTTCCTTACATCCATCCATCTATCCATCCAGTAAAAGGGATCTGGAGCCAATCCCAGCAACTTAAATTAAGTTAGAAATTTTGCCTGTAATGAAACTAACTTCACTGGACGGTTAAAGGCAAAATTACAACCTCACACTGCCCCTAGTGGCCACGCTGACAAACATACTCACTCGAGTTTAAACATTTGTCATCTTTTTTTACATAATATTTTATTTGTGTATGAAACTCTTTATTCAAATTATCTTGATTATTCAATTTTTCGGATTCACATCAGAACATAAACCTTTACAAAATGACCAATCTACTCACATGATTTCATATGCCGCACAGTCGACGTATGATAATGTCGTCTGCAGCATCTGAGGGGTGAAACTCGGCAGCAGAAGCTTCAGATTCACGTCGAACCACGATTGCCAGTCAAACAGAGAGAAGTTGGTGAAATATGGACTGATGACCACAAACGTCTGGTTCATCATCACGTCTTGAACCGCTGGACTGATCTTCACGTTCTAGAGGATTTGAAAAGTTAAGAATGCCAGTAAGAAACCAGGCGTCAGATTCTCCGTCAGAGGTTCCTCTGCTCTGTCGCACTCACCTGAGGGTTCTGAGACAAAACCTGGAGGAACTTCTGGACGTTTTGGAAGGCGTCGCCAGTTTTCAGTTGCGTGAAGATGGATTTGACCATTTGTGTGTTGTTGAAGGCTCCAGATTTCACAGCAAGTTCTGCCACTTGAGGAGGACTTAGAAGATCCAGAGAAGAAAACTGCAGAGAAAAATAATGCATACAATTGTTTAGACTTGAGTGAAAAAAAAAAACTAAATCTGGAATAAAACGCAGCGCCTCTTACATTGGTGAAGCTTGGATTGAGAGTCTCCAGATCACTATAGTCGACGTAAACGGAGAAATTGCCGAAGTAAAGGTTGATCCAGACACTGAGGCTGCTGGTGTTGGTGACGCAGGTGGGATCTGTCAGGAGACACGCAGAAGATTCACCTCACAAACATCAGCAGATACAGCCACTGTGAGCAGCTCCAGACGCACCAGTGTGGTAGTTCAGTAGTAGGTAGTTCACCAGCTCCACGGTGATCTCCTGCTGGTCCACAACACTCATCTGCTCAAACACGCCGGACAGAGACTCCACGCTGATGGAACAGACACGGGGAAATTAGCTTTGATTTACTTGCTTGGTCTTGCCAATTTCAACAGACTGTCTTGCTAGCATCCACAGAACAAACACTGTTTTGACACAAGTCCATCTACTCACATGATTTCATATCCCGCACAGTTGACATACAGTAATGTCGTCTGCAGCATCTGAGGCGTGAAACTCGGCAGCAGAAGCTTCAGATTCACGTTGAACCACGTGTTCCATTGAGATTTTGAAAAGTTGCCAAAATACGGACTGATGACTGAAAAGGTCTGGTTCATCATGACGTCCCGCACCACTGGACTGGCTTCCTAGAATAATTGTGAACAGAATAACAGTTAATATTTCTTTTCATTGCTTCATTAGGCAAGGAACTCTTAAGGTTAGACATAAAAAAAGGATAGTATAGAGTTAAATTACTGTAAGTTGTCATAAGTGAACGTACCTGAGGTGTCTGAGCGAGAGTTGACAAGAATACATTGACGTTCACAAAAGCGTCTTTACTCTCCAGACGATTGTAGATCAGCTTGATCAGCTCTGGGTTTTCAAGGCCACCGGAATTGACAGCGAGTTCAGCTAGTTGTGATGTGGTAAACAGGTTCAGCGAGGAAAACTTCAAGCGGAAAGACGACATCATCAGCATGTGATTCACGCCAGGCACGAGAAAACCTGATCAAGACGAGTCTCTTACTATGGTGAAGTTTGAATTGAGCTCTTGTATGTCACTGAAATCCAAGTAGACGGAGAATTTCCCAAAGTAAAGGCTCAGCCATGCACTGAGACTGCTGGAGTTGGTTTGGCAGTTGACGTCTTGTGAGAAGACACGGCGAATGAAAGGAACATCGTACAGGTCAGTAAGCGCCAATCGTTACGACACCAAACAAACAACCACGAAAGAAAAATGACAAGTCATTGTGACGAGTATTCCACATACCCAGTCTAGAGTTCTGTTTTAGGTAGCTCACCAGAACTTCTGTGATCTCCTGCATGGTCAGTGTGGTCATTTGGTCAGATTGGTTGGATAAAGCCTGAACGCTGAAAGAGGAGAATCACAGCTGAAGGTTAAACACGTCGGCACAAAAACACGTTGAGGAACTAAGGATGTGGTTTAAATTGTACCCAAGCATCTCTACCGTGAGTTCAATCTACTCACATGATTTCATATCCCGCACAGTCGACGTACAGTAATGTCGTCTGCAGCATCTGTGAGGTGAAGCTCGGCAGAAGAAGCTGCAGATTCACGTCGAACCACGATTGCCAGTCAGACAGAGAGAAGTTGGTGAAATACGGACTGATGACGACAAACGTCTGGTTCATCATCACGTCCCGCACCACTGGACTGATTTCGAAACTCTTAAAGATTTGAAACACACATTCATCATGAGCATATGAGCCAAAGAAAACTCATGTAAACCACACAAAGTGAAACTCGATGAAGCTGGTCTGTGAGTGATCGACATACCTGCGAGTTCTGATCAAGAACGTTCAGGAATTCCTTGACATTTTGAAAGGCGTCACTGGTTTTTAAATGAGTAAAGATTAGATTCATTAAATTAGCGTTGTTTGTGGCTCCAGATTTCACAGCAAGTTCTGCCACTTGAGAAGGACTTAGAATATTCAGAGAAGAAAACTGCAGAAATAAGAGGAAAAATTAGCACCAACACAATCGTGAATAAGAAACAATCTTTCTCACGTTAGAAAATCCTGGATTGAGAGTCTCCAGATCACTATAGTCGACGTAAACGGAGAAATTGCCGAAGTAAAGGTTGATCCAGACACTGAGACTGCTGGTGTTGGTGACGCAGGTGGGATCTGTCAGCAGACACGCAGAAGATTCACCTCACAAACATCAGCAGATACAGCCACTGTGAGCAGCTCCAGACGCACCAGTGTTGTAGTTCAGTAGTAGGTAGTTCACCAGCTCCACGGTGATCTCCTGCTGGTCCACAACACTCATCTGCTCAAACACGCCGGACAGAGACTCCACGCTGATGGAACAGACACGGGGAAATTGTTACTTCTTCAATCCATTATCCACAATCTGGAACAACAGTCTTCAAAAACCTTATTATGTTCAAATCAGAAATGCAGTTGAATCTCAGACAGCTTACATGATTTGGTATCCGATACAGTCCACGTAAGATGTTGTGGTCTGAAGCATCTGTGGAGTGAAACTCAGCAGAAGAGGAGTCAGCTTCACGTTGAACCACGAGTTCCATTGTGTTCGTGAGAAGTTGGCAAAATACGGACTGATGACTGAAAACGTCTGGTTCATCATGTCGTCCCGCACCACTGGACTGATTTTTAAACCCTAGAAGATGTAATACAGTTTATAGGCCTTGAGTGGAAAAACAGTCCAAACTCTGATTGACCCGGTATGTCATGACGGCTGGAACTTACTGGAGAGGTTTGTGCGAGTGTCGACAAGAACTGATCAACGTTCTTGAAGGCGTCACCAGTTTTCAGTCTGGTGAAGATCAGGTTGATC
Organism: Paedocypris micromegethes; assembly: GCA_028031935.1. NCBI lineage: Eukaryota > Metazoa > Chordata > Actinopteri > Cypriniformes > Paedocypris > Paedocypris micromegethes. The sequence goes on from CM051504.1 coordinate 10,467,252, forward strand.
AAAACCGTGTTGTCCAACGCTCCAGATTTCACGGCCAGTTCTGCGACTTGAGAAGGACTGAGAAGATTCAGGGACGTAAACTGCACAGACAAAGAAAACATAAACGGCAATTAATGCAACACAACAGTTGGTAAAAAAGAAATCTGAATCCTGATCAAGAAGCTTTGAAGGAAGCTCTTACATTGGCAAATTCCGGATTGAGACTCTGTACGTTACTAAAGTTGACGTAAACTGAGAAATTGCCGAAGTAAAGATTGAGCCACACACTGAAACTGCTGCTGTTGGTTCTACAGGTCGGATCTTTAGAGGATAAAAGATCCAGGTTAGCGTGATTAGAACAGGATATGATGTTGTCTTCGACCGAGATAAAGCAATAAGGCCTTCAGAGCAGAGCTGAACGTACCAAACTCATAGTTCTGAATGAGGTAAGAAACCAACACGTCTGTGATGTCCTGCTGATTTAGTACAGACATGTAGTCGAAGACACTGGATAGAGCTTCAACGCTGAAGGCAAGTAATGGAACATTCAGTTTGACAAAGACACCGATGATAAGTTCATGTTCTTCACACAGATCTATTATAGCAGTGCCAAAAGCATCTCGGCAACGGATTCTACTCACATGATTTCATATCCACTACAGTCGACGTACAGTAATGTGGTCTGCAGCATCTGTGAGGTGAAACTCGGCAGGAGAAGCTTCAGATTCACGTTGAACCACGATTGCCAGTCAGACAGAGAGAAGTTGGTGAAATATGGACTGATGACGACAAACGTCTGGTTCATCATCACGTCTTGAACCGCTGGACTGATCTTCACGTTCTAGACGATTTGAAACAAACAAAGACGTGTGGTGACACTCTCAGGTCTTTTCTTACACGCTGATGCCAGTAAGAAACCAGGCGTCAGATTCTCCGTCAGAGGTTCCTCTGCTCTGTCGACTCACCTGAGGGTTCTGAGACAAAACCTGCAGGAACTTCTGGACGTTTTGGAAGGCGTCGCCAGTTTTAAGGTGCGTGAAGATGGATTTGACCATTTGTGTGTTGTTGAAGGCTCCAGATTTCACAGCAAGTTCTGCCACTTGAGGAGGACTTAGAAGATCCAGAGAAGAAAACTGCAAACATAAGGGGAAAGAATTAGCACCAACACAATTGAGAATGAGAAAACAAATCTTTCTCACGTTAGAAAATCCTGGATTGAGAGTCTCCAGATCACTATAGTTGACGTAAACAGAGAAATTGCCGAAGTAAAGGTTGATCCAGACACTGAGACTGCTGGTGTTGGTGACGCAGGTGGGATCTGTCAGCAGACACGCAGAAGATTCACCTCACAAACATCAGCAGATACAGCCACTGTGAGCAGCTCCAGACGCACCAGTGTTGTAGTTCAGTAGTAGGTAGTTCACCAGCTCCACGGTGATCTCCTGCTGGTCCACAACACTCATCTGCTCAAACACGCCGGACAGAGACTCCACGCTGATGGAACAGACACGTGTATTACTGCATATGTTTGTCATTTTTTAATATAGGGTCTGAAGTTCAGCTTATTTATGAAGAGCTTTTCACGATTAATGATCAGACTGTTTCATCCTTTTTGTGATGACATATGATTCTGGCTATGACTACAAAGGCCACAGTGGCTAGGAAAACAAGAGAAATGACTCACTGGTGCCAGTCTCCTCTATTCCAGTTTTTGTATTTATTAAAGATGAAATGATCTGATCATTTATAGTTTTGTTGGGTTGAGAAATGCAGTCTGCATGTACTCACATGATTTCATATCCCGCACAGTCGACGTACAGTAATGTGGTCTGCAGCATCTGTGAGGTGAAACTCGGCAGGAGAAGCTTCAGATTCACGTTGAACCACGATTGCCAGTCAAACAGAGAGAAGTTGGTGAAATATGGACTGATGATGACAAACGTCCGATTCATCATCACGTCTTGAACCGCTGGACTGATCTTCACGTCCTTAAAGATCCACAACAATGACAAGAGCAACAATCAGTTATATAAACCTTTAACTAAAATGAAGACTTGACATCAACAACTCTTACATCTGAATGGTTTATTATTTGCGGCGTGGTTTCCTACCTCAGTGGTGTTCAGCACAGTGTAAAACTCCTCCAAATTCTGGAAGGCGTTTTGTTTTTCTAGATGGTCGAACACCTGGTTGATCATGCCGGTGTTGTTGAGAGCCCCAGACGTCACGGTCAGCTCCGCCGTCTGAGAAGGGCTCAGCAACACTAAAGACGCAAACTGCAGACGAGAAGAACCACAACTGCTCAGTAACGAACACTGGGTGGATGGAGCTCGTTGTGTCATGTTCCTCTTACGCTGGTGAAGTTCCGGTTGAGCTTCTGAAGGTCAGTGAGGGAAGCGAACGTGTAGAAGATCCCGAAGTTCCACTGCAGCCATTCGCTGTCACTGGTGACGTTTGAGAAACAGCCGGGGTCTGAGAGGCGAGACGTGGACTGAATGACATCAGAGCTGAAAGACTCGGCGTGTGTCAGTACCTTCCGTCTGCGTCTTCGACAGGTACTTGTAAATGAAGTTGGAATAGATCAGCTCCAGTTGACTTGTCGTGAGATACGCCTCATCGTCGCCGAAAACGGTCACACTGTTTCAAACACGAGTAGAAATGTCTCCAAAACTCACTTTTTATTCAAACACAATCTACTAAATACAAATTTGCGTGAAAATAAGAGCCCCCCTGATTTTTCAGGCACAAAATAAAAATAAACATTTTCTTTGTTTCTGGCTAAATTACGTTCGTTTTCTCTTTAAAATACATTTTTTTTTCTTTATTGACTTGATTATTTAACAAACCAAACTTATCGCATCAATCTTCTTCTTCAATGTTGTTTTACTTAAAAATATTAAAACTACAATCTATTCCAGCGGTCGAAACTACACCTCCCATCATGCTCACTGGTTCCCATGAGCCTTTGCGCTAAAAGACCTTTTGCAGCTGCTGGTCTCGTTTTCAAGCGCTAGCACGTTAGCCTTTAGCACGGCGATCTACCGGATGCTATATGGTCTGTCTGTTCAAATATTAATGATTGTTTTTTGTTGAATCTTACGTCTTCCAGTGTTATTTAGCCACTGTTGAGTGTCACGACGTCTCCAATGTTTCTATATTTCTGTTATTGAGCTAATATAAACTCATACGCACGTCTGCCTCCAGAACCATTATTTAAAGAAACGAACGCTTACATTTACGTGAATATTTGAAATCGGCGATTATAAGCACTCCGCTAAAATTAGAAACAAACAGGTGTTCGTCTTTGCGTCAATACGTTATAGGAAAAGTGTGACGATGGAGAAACGTGTACGTACATGACGTGATAGACTCCACAGGTGAAGTTCATCTGGCTCAGCTGTTCTAGATCCTGACCGTTCAGATACGGCAGCACCGGAACAATCTTCAGGTAGAGCCAGATTTCCACAAAGTGCAGATCTTGGATGGTTGTTTCAGTCAGACCGTCCATGGATGAGAACAGAGCCGCCACACTGAGGTTCGTCTGTGGGTTCTGGAGGAGAGCGAGGAGCACCACGAGTTCAGGGAAAGGTTCTCTCGTCCTCAGACAAGCTCACGCACCAGCTCGCCGGAGAGATCCAGAGCCGAGCGAAGCATCTGCTTGAGCTGCAGGTTCAGCGCCTGGACTTTGTCAGTGGAGTTTTCTTCTGACATCATCACGCAGAGCGCCTGACTGCTGATGCGGCCCGCAGCGCTGATCACCTGAAACACAGCGATGGAGAGAAATCACATTCTCACCAGCCAATCAGAGTAAAG
>CM051504.1:10473543-10483899 GCA_028031935.1 Paedocypris micromegethes
ATAATAATACATTTTATTTAATGCTAATTTCTAAGCACTCAAGAACACCTTACACACAATATACATGTACAAATTGTAAAATCACAGCGCAAAAACAGAGATACTGAAATCTAGAGATAAATAGGCTAAGAGAAAAAAATCATAAATAATATACGGTAAAAATATGTGTTTTAAGAAGCGACTTAAAATTTACCAGACAAACACATTTGCGTAAGTCCAAAAGGAAGAGAATGTTATTCACGTATTTGAACAGAAAATATGACACGTGGGATGGCAATTAATGAGCGGGAAACTGGTTAAACGTAGCTATTTCGATCAGGAGAGAATCGAAGGTTCCATCGCCGCGGTGAATGTCTGTGGTTTTGTTCACGTGCAGCAGAACGCATCACGCAAGCTCTTCTAACAATGACGGGGATTTATTAGCTTTATTTTTTATTATGCAGAGTGTCTAGTAAATGGTTCTAAGGTTTTTGCTGGTAAATGTTTTTTATTGCTTAGATTTGAATTTTTTAAAATGCTCATGTTCATGTCACGTAGAGTGTGTCTCATCTCACCGTGGCGAACACAGACACACGTTCATTCAGTTGTTAATGTGTCCGATCGACCAGAAAAACCAGCAAGTTTATTCAGGACAATTGCTGCAATTATGAAATGTTCAAGCAAAAAAGTATGTTCGTGGCTTGACATGATTACGATGTTAGAATAATAATAAATAAATACATATATATGAGTAATTGTAAGGCCCTTATCACAGTTTTAACTGTCTCAAAGCGCACATACTTTTGTGTATTATTGTGTGTGTGTGTGTGTGTGTGTGTGTGTGTGTGTGTGTGTGTGTAAAGACAATCAGTAACTCACCACAGAAGAGGACGAGCAGGACTAGAACCCTCTGACCATCTGCCGGATTTTTTCTTTCCATCGTCGAATCCACACCATCAATGTTCTACTTTGTGCCACACAACAGATTTGATGTTAGACCTGAGTGGCAATACTGGCACTTAAACTGTCAAGTGCTAAATTGTCATCAAGACGTAATCTGTCATTAAATGCAGTTTGTTATTCAAAACACTTTGCAGAAAAGGTGAACTAGTCGAATTGAAAGCGCCGCTAAAAATCGCCCGAGGTCGACTGAAGACAATAAGGTGGAGGATCTGATTGGACGTGAGACAGCGAGGATGTCTTACCTCAGACAGGTGTCTGCTGCTGTGCGTGTGCATGAGCGCTGACAGGAGGTGTTGAACATCCTGCTGGACTCTGATTGGACGAGGCAGAGCCAGATGGGCGGGACTCTGGCAGCTTCAGCTTCGTAACATCCCATTCTTGTTGCGTTACTTCATCGCGCATTCATGTCACCGCCAGTGATGAAGATAATTAAAGATTTTAAGGAAACGATTAGATAATTGTGACATAAAGGCTTTTAAAGAATCGCTGGCCTTCTGACCTGGCACCGAAACCAGGAACCAATGATGCTGAAGTGCTGCAGGTGACTCGACTGTGAGTTCTTCATACGTGCGGCCTGGTCTCGGTCCACTCACACTGCCGGACGTGACCTCTGACCCCTCTGCTTCTTGAGCGGGACACGGCCTGGGGAATGAGTCAGAATCTGTCTGCAGAGCATCACTTACAATCAGAATCAGAAAACTTTATTGGCCAAGTTGCGATGACAACAATGAATTGGGTTTGGACTGACTCCGTCTCTTCCCCTCTTTTGCAAATATAAACATAAAATATACAAATAAAATAAAAGAAACAATAAAAGGGAAAAAACAATGGCATGAAATAAAGGAAACGTAAAAAACGTTATTTTGTACCACACCACACTGCACTCTCCTCCGTTACACGCGTCCAGACGCTGAGGTCAAAGGTCAAGAGAGCAAAGCTTCCGCTAAGACTCAGGCTTGACGTATTCCTTCCTCCGCAGTTAAGAGGAAGTTAAATAAGCAGCATTCCCGCTCCAGGGATCTCCTGCGGCCCTAGATGCCTGACTCTCAAATTCTGCACATACTGATACCAGCGTTAAAACTCAGCACGACACACGACGTCAGCCGAGATCTCAGCCCGCTCCACAGATTGTCTGAAGCTTCATCTAGAGAAGTTCTAACACACTCCTGTGACACTCATAGAACTTCACAGAGTGTGGAGAGTGTGCAATAATCTAAAACATGCACGTTAGTTTTGATCTCGTCTCAGGATAACGTCTCCACGAGCTCAGAAGCGATTAGCGTTCAGATTTACCTCAGTTAACCTGCAAATCAGGGAACGGTTTTAGATTTCTCTCACCTACACACACACACACACACACTTGTTGTTTTTACTGGGTTGTTCATTGCATTAAAATGTGGTTCGTCTTCTTACTGTCAATCCGTAGGACATTAAATCTTCTGTCTTATGACAACAAAAAAATTCTAGAAACTAGAAAACTCCCATTTACTGGAATTGCTGAAATGATATTTTAGCCGCTGTGAGGAAACACGTAGAGCAGATGTTTGTGGATTCATTAAACAAAATTATTAACAGAAACGTCTGCTTTTTATAAATGTGAGTGAACAATTGTGTTTTTATCATTACTTTAATCCCAACCATTAACAGACGGGTAATTTCTCTAATTCAAAATGAAGAGGTTAGTTTAGAGAGCCTTAACACACTTAACTAACATCTGTGAATGAGTTCAATACAAATTGTCGTGAGTGAGATCAGACTTCTGACAATTCTTGAGGTTTTTGTGAGTTCCAATTAGTTTGTTATTTGGTAATACAGTATTACATTAAAACAGTTATATAACATTGAGTTCATCACGGCTAAACAAATCACATTTCAAGTTAAGCGTGTTTAATAAGGAATGAGACAGTTCCAGTACAACACCCTGCCTGCAGTATTCTGAGTGAGAGTGACAGAAAGAAAGAGAGAGACAAAAGAGGGAGTGAGTGAAAGTGAGAAAATGAAAGTAAGTGAGTGAGTGAGAGAAAGAGAAAAAATGAGGGATTAGAGACGAGAATGTGAGAGTTAAAAAAAAAAAAGAAAGAAAACATTAAATTAGTAAAAGGCAGCCCGATGGAAAAATGATAAAAAGAAACTGAGAGTGTGCGGAAAAAGTGAAATTATGTGTGAGCGAAATTTAGAAATTATTGGATGAATAGACAAACAGAAAGACAGATTAATTGAATCAAATGGTGATCCAGGAACTTTTTCAGAATCGCCTTCACACATCTGCAATACAGCTGTTATATAAATACATATATAATACAGCTGTTATATAAACCTCACATAGAGAATTTACACACGTTTAACCACCAATGATACGCAACCATTTTTTTAATCTGCTTTTATGACTATGCGGCAACCACAAAGGCCTCTGAAAGCTTGACGTCTGATTATTACTAATCTGAAAATACTCTGGCAAATACTTGAACCTGAAATTAGCCACAAATGCCTGATTTACAAGTTCAAAATGCCCTGAAACTAATCACACCTGTGTTACACAAGAGTAAAGACTTGTTCATAATTAACCCACAAGGTAAATTACCACAGAAATGCCAAAATGTGTGAGTCTGTTCCAATTTACAGCGAGAGTTACATCGAGATGTTCTGTGAGAATATCAGCATCATCGATTCGCCCTGCGGCGCAGCTGAAGGTTTCATCCACACATCAAGGTTTGGTGAGGAAAATGTACTAGAAGAACCGGTAAAATAAGCATCTTCTCATTCTTCACTGTAATACAGCTCGGTTCCACAGGCTTCAGAACCTGAACCTACCAATGACAAAACAGAAAACGCCCTGAGAGAATCTCAATCCACTCGAGGTTGACCTTAAAACTCACTTCATCAGATTCCCAGCAGATGAATCACATGTGTGTGTGTGTGAGTGAGAGGTTGACACACACACACACACACGGTTCAAGTTCAAGTTTATTTATATAGCGCTTTTCTCAGCCTCAGACCACTTTAGGGAAAAAAAAGCAAATTAAAAAGAAAAACATTTGTTGATAAGAGGGTAATAGAGAGACTGACACACACACACACACACACACACACACACACACACACACACACAGAGTGATAGAAAAGAAGACAGACACAGGCAGACATACATACCTACAGACAGAGAGAGAGACAGGGAGAGAGAGAAAAACAAAGAGGTGGGGGGGTGACTGAGTAAGAAGAAAGGAAGGAAGGAAGAAAGAGAGAGTGAGAGTGAGAGAGAAATTGACCTTAAAACTCCCTTCATCGGACTCGATGTAGGACAGATAGGCAGAGTGATAGAGTGAGAGATTGAGTAAGTGAGTGAGTGAGTGAGACAGAGAAAGAAGGAAAAGAGAAAGAGAGGGGGAGAGAGATAAATTGACCATAAAACTTTCTTCATCAGACTCCCGGAGAGTAAAACAGATAGGCAAAGTAACACAGTGAGAGATTGAGAAAGAAGAAAGAGAGAGAGAGAGAGAGAGAGAGAGAGAGAGAGAGAGAGAGAGAGAGAGAGAGAGAGAGAGAGAGAGAGAGAGAGAGAGACTCTCTTCATCAGACCCCCTGAGAGTAAGACAGATAGACAGAGATAGATAGATAGATAGACAGACAGACAGACAGACAGACAGAAAGAGAGTGTGAGAGAGAGTGCGAGACAGAAAGTATATTAAGAGAAATAGAGAAAGGCTTTGAGGAAAAAATACCCTCACATTTCTATAATAGGCACTGAAATAACAAATAGCGCAACTAATGCCACTAAACTGCCATTGCTTTGGCTAGTGTAAAGTCTGTGCTTGTTAAAAATGTGTGGAGATTAACTTTTACAAATGAAAATGAGCTCATACCTCAGGATGTCTGGCGTCAGACGTACGCTGCCATGAACTTTTCTGTCGTCATTTCGAAAATGCCAATGCCAGACAGCGTAGAGCTGTGTTACTGTTGGAGTAAACGTTTATCACTTTAATGCTTTATTGTGTGTGTAACGTTTATCACATTTCTCTCTGCAGTTTAAAGACGCGCCGCGGGCTCCGATCAGACCGGAAGTGACTGAAGCGACGTGCACGCGCGCGCAGGTCAAGTGGATCCATCACCCGGTCCGGTCCGGTCCGTCTCTTCCTCGATGATCTGGAGGAGACGATAGTGCGTGTTTACAACCGGAAGCTTCGCACAAGACGAAACGGACGCGTGTGACGACGTGACTGACAGATGGCGTGAACAGATGGAGTGTTTTCGAAAATAGGGCACGAAAACAAGGAGCGATGGTGGACAACCGGCACGCCACGGCACTGGTCATCGCCGCCGTCCTGAGCCTCCTGGCCGGCGTGTACCTGTCGGTGTCGGTGGCGTCGCCCCACTGGTACCGGTACACGAGCCCGCGGGTGCGCGCGCAGCCCAACGCCACCGAGCTGCGCGCGCTGCAGGACGAGTTTCTGGACGGAGAGTTCGACGAGAAGACGGCGAGTGACGCGCTGTTCCGCATGAACGGAACCCTGGGCCTGTGGTGGAGGTGCGTGCAGACGCCCACTGAGCCGCACTGGTTCCGAGAGCCGGGTAAAGACCGATCACGTGACGCCGGGTCGAGCGACTTCTGACGTGTGTGTGTGTGTGTGTGTGTGTGTGTGTCAGAGCCAAAGATGCTGCAGGAGTGTGTGAGCTTCTCTCTCCCGCAGCAGTTCACTCCTAAATACACGGAGCCCGGGAATCACAACAGCGGGGAAGATGTGATCCGAACCTGTGAGTACACACGCACACACACACACACACACACACACACGCCATCATTAGATTTGTTAGTCTCTGTGTGTGAGAGCTGCACGATTCTGGATAAAGTGAGAATTTGCTTACAATAAAGATCACGATTCATAGATTTTAAGATTCAAAATAACTCTAATCATCCCCGCGGGAAAATTCTTTTCCGGTCACAGTTGCTCAATAAATACGGACATACCAAAGACAAAAATAATACATATCTTGCATATTTTATTTTGTAATGTACAAACAAGTAAATAAAGTGAATAACAATGACGTGCATTGCATATAAAAAGAACGACAGATGAGTTGAACATGATGCCCATTTAGAAAAGTGAAAAGTCCCAGCACTTTAGGAGAGAAGTTTGGAAAAACATTTATGGATTTGGTCTTTTCTCTACATATTAATAAATGTAAGGAAGATAACGTAAAAGTAATGATGTAAAGAAATAAAAATGTAAAATCTTTTATAACCCTTAAGACTTTCAGCCCATTCTTGTTTTGGGACCTGTGGTGGTGGGCGGGGACAGCGACGGGTTCACTGTGACCAATCACAGCAAGGAGTCAGAAAAGTCCCAGGAGAGATTGGTACCCAAGCAGAAGAGATTTGCGCTCTTTTTGGCACTAAACTGATGCGCGTCATCTCGAGATCAGACGAGTTTGACCGAATGGTATAAATGCAGGATTAAGATGGCGAGGGGGGTGGAATCTATATTTTAGCGTGTCTTTTACCGATGAACCGTGTGTGTGTGTGTGTGTGCAGATCTGTGGCGCTGTCAGTTGGTGCTGCCGCTCTGCTCGCTGGCTCTGGTGCTCCTGGCTGCTCTGCTGGGCATCTGCGCCTGTCTGTGCCACAGCGTGACGCCCGCGCTCTTCATCGGGCTCCTGCATCTGCTGGCAGGTGGGACCAGACGTCCTCGCGCCGAGCTCTTCTCCGTCTCACGGTTCTGCCTCCTCCAGGCCTGTGCTCGCTGGCCACCGTCTGCTGCTTCCTGGCCGGGATGGACCTCCTGCACCGAGCGTCGGTGCTGCCCGAGGGCGTGGACGGGAGCCTGGGCTGGTCGCTGTACCTGGCGCTGGTGGCGTCTCCTCTGCAGATGATGGCGGCGGCGCTGCTGGTGTGGGCCGCTCGCAGTCACAGTCAGAGCTACTACCGCATGACGCTCTACAGGGTGGCCTGAGGAGCGGTTCCCGAGCACTGACCAGCGCAGCCTCCCTCAAACCATCCCTTCACTCTTTTGGACTCGTGGGAGTTTTCAGCGTCTTTTGATTTGTTTGTGTATTTGTTTGTGAGTGTGACGGACCGTTTGGACACAGGTGATGTCGTTGTGATTTAATTTGTTCGACAGCGTAGTTGATTAATTGTTCTCATCAGTATCTGGCGACGATGCAGCGTTGCTCTCACTGCGGCAGTTTCTGGCATGTGGTGTTCCCATGGCAACAGCATGTGAAGGTTTCATCTTTAATAAACGTCTTTTCTGCACTTACTTGTGGTTTGTGTGTGACGTTTTCTCCGGGATGAGCTTGAGTTGAGTTGAGATCCTCGCAGTAAAGTTAAAAGTTCTGTCCACTAAATGACTTATTTCATAACAAACGGTGACTGTGGGCATTAATAACTTTACAGTGGGCTGCCGGGAAATTAGGTCTTTATTTGACTTTTTTGACCAGCATCAGATCGTTGAGGAATAGAAGATCTTGACCGTCCACATATGTTCGTTCTTCACCTCTAAATATTTGTCTGAAGAAAGAATAAATAAATAATTCCTTGGTGTCAAATTGCATAATTTCTCTGAAATGTCATGCATTCCATTACAAAACAACGAGATGAAAAGGATGTGATAGTTGAAACATTTGCAAACCCAAATGAATATGAGATTTTAAAATGAAGAAAATATAACTACAATATTTTACGCCTCATTTTGGAAATACTGTAAATTGTCCCGTTCGTTTCTGTTTTTTGTTGCTGCTGAACACAAACATTTCCTATCTTTTAGATAGACAGATATCTATTAATTGTCTTATCTCTCTCACTATCTGTCTCTCTCTCTCTTAATGTCTATCTCTCTCTTTCTGTCTGTCTGTCTGTCTGTCTGTCTATCTATCTAATCTATCGTGTGCTTATTTTGGTCCTTTATTCGTGCCGCTCCAGTAGAGGGCGCTCCGCAGACATCATCAATCGCTTGTCGAGTCATCGCTGTCAGGCCGCTGCGTGAGCATGACATCATCGAGAAGGCCAATATGGCGGATCCGAACGCGAAACAGACAAGCCAGAAAAGGTCTGTATATATACACACACACGTGAACTGTTTTGTCAATCCACGTGCGTTTACAAAGCGATGTGACACGCGCGCGCATTAGTGCTCAGAGCGTGGAGAAGATTCAGAGTGAGGAAGAGTGCGTGATGCCCTGAAGCCTGGGCATGGCTGAAAAAATTAACCGCTGCCGCTGTTGTTGTTGTTGTTTATGATATCTGACGTGCACGCGCGCGCGCACACACACACACACACACACACACACACACACACACACTGACCTCATTGGTGGTGGTTTGGTGTGTTTTCAGTGTGAAGATCGCTGCCGGAGCCGTGGTGTGTGTGGAGAGCGACATCAGGGGAGATGTCACCATCGGTGAGTCTCAGCAGCAGATGTTGAGATTTTTTTCTGGAAAAAACAAAAGCGATTTCCAGTTTTGATACTTTTAAGTACACCAAACTTAAACAATGAATAAACTATTGTTACTTTTACAACAAAGTGATAGAGGTAATGAGATTGTTTTTATCTGCCTACCTCCTTGCTTATTATATTGCCTAATTGTTGTTTTACTTTCTACTTATCTTTAAATTGCTGTATTTTTACCTATTACCTCTCCTCCTCCTGCCTTCACGTGAAGCACTTTGGTCCACCCTGGTGGTTTTTAAAGGTGCTATAGACAATCATTTTGTTTTGAGTTGATTACATTTAGTCATTTGTGTTTTAATTTAACAATCGGAAACACAAAACAATAGAAAATTCTCAAAAGCCGGTCCTTGTTTTGTTGTCATTTCTGATTGGTCAGCATGCCAGGAACGGGAGATTCCACCATTTTGATTGGCTAATAGGCGTGTCACTCAAACCTCAGAGGCGGGGTAAAAAAAACTCGCCCTCCTGAGGTTTGGTTATCACGGGAGTTAAAAACGCGATATCGATTCGCTAGAGGTTAATCACGCGGCCCGATCACGCGCCTCTCATCACGCTCACCTCATCAGGAGCGAGGACTGTGGTCCATCCCAAAGCCCGCATCATCGCCGACGCCGGACCCATCGTCATCGGAGAGGGAAACCTGATCGAGGAGCAGGCGCTGATCATCAACAGGTGTGTGTGTGTGTGTGTCAGTACCAGACAGACAGACAGTGTGTGTGTGTGTCAGTATAAGACAGTGTGTGTGTGTGTGTGTGTGTGTGTGTCAGTATCAGACAGACAGTGTGTGTGTGTGTGCGCGCTCTCGGGAGACGCTGATCAGTCACGTGACGTCTGTGTGCAGTTACCCGGAAAACATCCTGCCTGATGCGGAGGAGGCGGAGCCCAAGACCATGAGCGTGGGCATCAATAACGTCTTTGAAGTGGGCTGCGGTGAGAGGGCGGGGCCTGGGCGGTGTGCGTCTGCGCAGTGTGACGTCTCTTCTTCTGCTTTCAGTGTCTCAGGCCTTGAAGATCGGAGACAACAACGTCATCGAGTCTAAAGGTGAGTGATGATGTCACGTTCAGTGCAATATCCCTATCCAGAGTATTCTATATCATTCTATAGTCTTATTTAACTGTATTTTCTAAGCTGTATATACTCTTTTTTTATGCTGCTCGTGTTTTCTTAGAGCTGCAGTAACAAGGAAATTTCCCCACTGTGGGACGAATAAAGGACTTTCTTTTCTTATCTATCTTATCTACCCTATCTTATCTACCCTATCTTATCTATCCTATCTTATCTATCTCATCTATCTTATCTTATCTTCAGCTGAGGTGGGGCGTAACGTGATGCTGACGAGCGGCTGTATCGTGGGCGCCTGCTGCCAGCTGAACACGTGTGAAGTGATTCCAGAAAACACCGTCATCTTCAGCTCCGAGTGTCTGAGGAGAGTGCAGACAGAGAGACCGCAGGTAACACACACACACACACACACACTGTCTGATACTGACACACTCAAACACTGGTCTGTCTGATACTGACACACACACACACACACACACACACACACACACACTCTTCCTCGTGTCTCTCTGATACTGACACACACACACACACAGTCTGTCTGGTACAGACACACACACACACACACACACACACACACACTCACTGTTCCTCGTGTCTCTCTGGTTCAGCCTCAGACGCTGCAGCTTGACTTCCTGATGAAGATTCTGCCCAACTATCATCATCTGAAGAAGACTGTGAAAGGAAGTGCCACGCCTGCACGCACCTGACCTCCTGCACGCACCTGACCACCTGACCAGCATCTCGTCTTTCCCCGTCTGTGTTTAAACATCATAACTTATGCATTAAATTCCTCTCGTCTATGATTGTCATCGATTCTGTTGTGTTTGGTTGGGGGAGGGTGTAAATGTCTGCTGGTGTGTGTTCTTATATCACTTTTACACACACACACACACACACACACACAC
>CM051504.1:10488031-10506225 GCA_028031935.1 Paedocypris micromegethes
TCTGAGGTGTGTGTGTGTGTGTGTGTGTGTGTGAGTCTGAGGTGTGTGTGTGTGTTCAGATGAGTTGCTGTGCTCCAGTGCTCCTGACCTGTGGTACCCGCTCTACCCCGCCGACCTAACACCACCTGTGCCCGCCTTTGCCTACACGTCATCTCTGCACGCACAGGTAACACACACACACACACACACACTGACCAAATATTCCCTTTACCGTCTTTGTCAACGACACTTTTTCCCTGACGAAAACGACACAATATACTTAAGTAAAAATACTTCCGCTCAGCGACAAAAACTACAACTACATTTATTTTTTTGTCGACGAATAAAACGTAACAAAAATGCCTTTCGTGACGACGTCCAATCATAATCTGAGCTTGTGGAGAAGGCGGGTGCAAACGCAGAGAGAACCAATCAGGACACAGAGTCTTTCAGCTGCAGGAGAAGCGCGGTGAGCTGGTTATAGAGACGAGATTCTTAAAACATGTCGTCCCTCGGCAGGAAAAAACGCTCGTATATATGGATTCATTTTACATTCAACGCCACCTTAAAAAAACGATCTGTGAAGCAATAATCACGATCAGAAACACAACACACCTGAAGCGCCATCTGATGATCAAACTGCTTTATTCACCGTGCATTTGTTACTTATAAACGTGATGCAGTTAATTAATTTTATTTTACTGTATTTAAATTCTTTGAGTGAGGTTTCATTTATGAGAATACATTTACTTGGATTGAAAGAAAAGTTCATGAAAATAAGTTCACGAAAAATAAAGATTTTTCCAAATAATTACGATCTTTGTATATATTTTATATGTTGATATTTAACTACGTATTCAGATCTCAAGTGAACATTTAGAATATATAGCACCAATATATTCGTTGATTAAATCTATATTGCAATTTAGTCGACTGAAATGTTGTGGTCTTTAGTCGACTAAAATTAAGACTAAAACTAAGTTAGGATGACTAAATTGGGACTAAAACAAAACTGAGTTTTATCCAAAAGAAAAGACTATGACGTAAACTAAATGTTCACATTTGTTTGCCGTGGTTTCAGATCCGCCTCCTTCCCGCTGGCGACGCCTGGAAGAGCCGACAGTTCTGCTGATGCTGGAGTGAGTGAAACCTTCATCACACGCGACAACACGCCAAATAACTAGCCAATCACATTAGCTAGAGTGTAGTAGCTCCTCCCACTGATGCTAACGGACACGTTCTGTGATCTACAGTAATCCAACAAAGAAATAAAGTATAAAAGTATGTTTGAGTTCAGCGTGGGGACGCCCCGTCATCAGACAGGGTCATGTGATTGGCTCTTCCAGCAGCAGAGTTCAAGTTCAAGTTCAAGTTTATTTATATAGCACTTTTCTTAGTTCGAGACCAACGCAAAGTTAATACGTATGCGAATTAGGGAAAAAATTGTCTTTAAAAAAAGAAAAATGTCCATTATTTATCTGTGTTCAAAAATGAGGGGGAAAAAAGGAGTCAGTTAAAAGAGAGAGAGAGAGAAAAAAAAAAGTATGTTGACTTGATCCTTCTCTTCTCCTCCAGACGTCCAGCTCTCAGACTCGTCTCTCCTCTTCTCAAACAGACTTCAGGACGTTTTAACCCTCGTCCTCTCAAATATAATCAACTACTGCCTTTCGGACTCTTTGTGGTGACTTTAGTAATCCATCTGAAATCATGTTGGCGATGTGTTAGCCTGGTTGTCTAAGAAATGGAACGACGGACTCGTTTTGCATTGATTGATCTGGAGAAGCCGACAAGATTCAAATGCGATTCTATATAGAGAAGCATGATGTAAAAATAGAAGCGTCTCCTTCGTCCTTCTTCAGATCAGAGTCATGGAGAAGCGTGTGAAATGTTTAATAAAAGCTTTGACATGGTGGAGAGATATTTCAGTAAAGTCTTTCTTTTCACGGCTCTTCTTCTTCTTCTTCTTCGGATCGACTTTAAATCCTCAGATCACAGATGAGGAAGATGATCGCTTTAAGATGAAGGAACGAGTTTGTTGGTGGGACACAGCCCCCCCCCTCTCTCTCTCTCCCTCTCTCTCTCTCTCTCTCTCCAACTCTCTCTCTCTCTCTCTCTCCCTCTCTCTCTCTGGTGTGATTAGATCAGTGCATGAGGGTTTGAACAGTGATGTGTGAAGTGTTTTTGTCTTGTGAGATGTGAAGAGATGCTGAGATACTGGAGTCACGTACTGTACACTGAAGAACTCTAGCGAAGAACAGTGTGTACAGTACGTTTTATTCAAGTTGAAACTGCGTAGATGAGTGTTTACGGTTTACGATGTTACAAAAAAAGTGTCGTTCTCATGTCATATTTTTTATTGCGCTCTACTGTTTTGTATTTAATCTCATTTATATCTATCCTGTATTTAATAATAAACATGATTACAATAATAATAAAATAATAATATAACATTTTTGCTTCCTTTTGAGTAAACCTGATTTGAATGAACGCATGCATTTGAAATAAACAGCTACATTATCACTTTCATCACAATCTACAATGATATGAACAACATATAAAGGTGATACATTTCTTTCATCTGAAGACAGGAGTGTGAATAATCTAATCTCAGTTTAATCTGCGTTTAATGTTTGATCTTCAAAGAGCGGGGCCATTCTGTGAGTATGAATAACGTTTTTCTCTTTATTTGTGATTTTTAAGATAATCAGGACGGGGTTTACTGATATAATCCTGCTTTTTTTGAACAATCGATGACACAGATTATGCATAATCAATAAAGTATTCACCTGTATTGATATTCTTATTCACGTCTGGTCCACTCCATGAGGATTTTGGAGGTAAAGATGCGTCCAAACTGTAAGAAGCTTCTCTCTCTTTTTGAGTTGTTGTTGAGTTGGTTTAGTTTAGTTTGTTGTGCTTTGACAGTAAAACTGTGGTGGAGTCGTGACTGAAGACTGAAGCCCTGAATCACTGATGTTTGTTTCCAGTCACTGACTCTGAGTCTTTCACTTTGTGGTGGGTCTGAAGCACAGATACTGATCATCAGGGACCCTCACACACACACACACACACACACACACACACACACCACACACACACACACACCAGAGAGCGAGAGAGAGTAGAGAGAGAGAGACGGAAGAGAGTGAGAGATGAGAGAGAGAGAGACCCCGGATGAGAGAGGAGAGGGGAGAGAGACAGAGAACTCCAGAGAGAGAGAGAGAGAGAGAGAGAGAGAGAAAGAGAAGAGAAAGGAGACAATGAGTGAAACAAGAGAGAAAAGTGAGAGAAAGAGAGGAGAGAGATACAAAAGAAGAGAAGAGAAATGAGAGAGAAGTGCGAGAAACAGAGAGAGGAGAGAAAGATACAAAAGAAAATAAGAGGAGAGAGAAGAGCGAGAGAGAGAGAGAAGAGTGAAATATGAAAAAAGAGAGAGAGGAAGAGAGGAGCGAAAGATAGAAAAGAATAGAGGGGAGAGAAGAGCAAGCGGGAGAAAAAGAGGAGAGACAGATAGAAAAGAAGAAAGAAAAAAGTGAGAGAGAAAGAGAGAGAGAGAGAGAGAGGAAGAGAAAGATGGAGGAGAGAAAGATACAAAAGAAGAGAGGGGAGAGAAGAGCAAGCAAGAGAAAGAGAGGAGAGACAGATAGAAAAGAAGAAAGAAAAAAGTGAGAGAGAAAGAGAGAGAGGAAGAGAAAGATGGAGGAAAGAAAAATACAAAGGAAGAGAGAGAGAAGACCAACAAAAGAGAGGGAGAAAGATGAAAATATGAGGAGAGAGAGAGGGGCGGGGCAGGAGGCGTGGCAAGCTTCTCCTCTTCTCCACTGGGAGTTAATCTGGAGTTTATCCGCATCATAAACATCATCCCCGTCACGCCACGTGCTAGCAGACGCTGATGGAGCCGGAGCCGAAGCACGGGCGCTTTCCTCTTCTCTCACCCCGAACGGACGGCAGCATTTACCCGCGCACACCCAAATGCGCGCGCTGCAGGAACCACGGCAGGTTTCGGCTCTGAAGGGCCACAAGCGCTTGTGTCGCTGGCGGGACTGCGCATGCGTCAGGTGCACGCTGATGGCGGAGAGACAGCGCGTCATGGCCGCTCAGGTGGCGCTGCGGCGTCAGCAGGAGGAGGAGGAGGAGATGCTGCTGCTTCACATGAGGACCTCACCTGCTGCTGGTACAGATGATTTTAGTTCACGGTGCTTTTAAATCTTACAATATAAAAGCTGATGGACGCCAACTCCGCGCTACACTCTCGAAATATAAATATGTGTGTCTATAATAAATGTTCGTCTCAGCGATCATATGATAGTTGTTTAGTTTAACAGGCACAATAAGCCAGCCCAGTCGTCTCTCCAGACTAAATAAGTTGTCTATTGGCTTTGTTTAATTTTTGTAAATAAATTTGGTTTCTCTGGAAATTACCCGCAATCCTGACGAACTGAAAAGCAGTTTAGGAAAACTGAAAAGGACACGTCTGGCCAATGAGTGACGCGGACGTTGTCACATGACTGAATTTTGGTTTGGTTCGATTGAGAGAAAAAAAGTGTGTGAACAGGGACCAAAAAGCCAGAGAAATGAATGATTTATCGCCCTCGGACTGAACCATGAGACATGTCAGTTTTGCACACACTCACCAAGTGTCCGTTTATTTCGCAGACAAAGGCCGGAAGAAGAGCAGTGCGTCTGAAGCTCCGCAGATGTTTCCTCACGAGGACCAGGAGCTGCTCCGCTCGGCCTGGATGAGATGTTCCGCTGATGTGGAGATGCTCCTCGGTTCCTCCAGTGGAGAGGCCCAGTCCATCCGCTCCACACCAGTGAACCTCACGCCAGCTGGGGCCTTCTGGAGCTTCAGCCCGGGAGTCGTGATGCTGAGGTGAGACCCTGAGGCAGCAGCGCTTGAGTAAAGCTCACGTGTGTTTAACCAGTTAGTCTCAGGTTCTGGATTTGACACGTTCACTCAGAGTTCACCAGCCGAGTCAATAAAGTTCTACACGTTGCTTTTGTGGTTTTCGGTTGACACACACACACTAGGACACGTTTTGCCGCCTTTCAAACTCTTGGTTTAATCACATTTTTTAAATAAAAAACATTTGTGTAAAAGAGTCCAGACGGAGAAAATCCACAATTTCGACGCATTTATTGATGTACTGAACAATAATCAACCAAACAAAAAACCGTTCCAACAAAAACACGTACATCATCGCAAAAACAAAAAAAAAAAAACGTTTCCGCAAACACAAAACGTCCAAATGATGTGGCACTCCCAATCATTATATGAAACGAGACCTGTAAGAAAAGCAACAGAAGCAAGTGATGGGGAGACGGAGCAGCTGATAGGACAGAATCTTTAGTTCATGTGACCACTGTTCCACCGTCCCAACGCAAAACAAACCAAACCAAAAAAAAAAAACACAGGCCGGTTGCTAAAGAAACGAAACTCAACTGTCCGCACTCGACTAAATATAAGGCAACAAAACGAAGTCAACGCAGGCCACAGCCGAACCGACGGAGGATCCTGGTCTAAAGATCAGCTCAACTCTTGCCTTCAGAAACCAGAGGATGAGACACAGCCAATAAAAGAGACCACGACCCGTCTCAAACACTCCGGCTGCTGCAGTAAAATTCCTTTTTACAGCTATAAAAATACACTTCTCACCTTCAACGAGGGTTTGCGTTCCAGCAAGACGTAGACGTTCGCCTTCCCTTTCCCTTTCCCCGTCCTTTAACATCAACCATGCAAAAGCAACAAACTTAAAAAAGCAAACATCCAAAAGTCGACTCATAAGAAACGAAAGGCAATCGTTACCGTCAAGGCACTTGAAACCAGAAAGACCGAAAAAAAAAAAAAAAAAAAAAACGAGACGACTAAACAGTCTCTGCTGTTACTCCACTTCGTAAACGGGCTTTTTAAAAAAACAAAAATGTCCCCAGGAAGCGTACGGTACACAAAAACGAACAAAAAAACCCGAAATAAATAAATAAAACAAACAGAACCAACGGAGGTCAAACAGAGCGGCGTCGCGGTCTTCAGGCCTTGTGTGTTTTGCTGGTTTTGAAGGAGACCTGTAAGACTCGCTCGCCGAGCCGGTAGCCGTTCAGACTGGCGATGGCCACCGCCGCCTCGTCGTAGTTGGTCATGGTGACGAAGCCGAAGCCTTTACACTTGTTGGTGTTGAAGTCTCGTATGACCTTGACGTTGGTGACGGCGCCGAACGGGCCGAACATCTGCCACAGGATGCTCTCGTCTGCGTCCGGCGCCAGGTTGTAGACGAAGATGCACCAGCCCGAGGCGGCGTGACCCGACAGATTGATGCCCGCCAGGCTGGTGACGCCATCGATGGTCACGGGCGAAAACCTACTGCCAGAAACAACGGCAGAACATCAGCAGGAGCAGTGACGGAATCTTAAAAAAAAATAACTTTACGTAACTTACTTTTTTAATAACTTAAAAAAAAACTTCAAACGTTTGAACAAGCAGATGATTTGTGACACTGTATGAAACAGTCTAATTACCGTATTTATGCCAATATAAGCACCCCTCGGAATTTTCAGGCACAAATAAGAAATTACAAAACAAATGTAAATGTTTTTAAACATTTCTCGTTCAATTACGTTAAAAATCTCCTAAACATACATTTTGTCTTTATTTAACAAACCTAACTCGTGACTAGTATCATTTTGATATTGTTTTACTTGAATGATAGATGACTGAAAGTCTATTCTAGTGGTCAGAACTTAATTTCCCAAGATCCTTTGCTCCAGTATGTGCAAAGCAACTGTGAGAGGACAGTCAAGCTCTGTTTATCCAACGCTGTGTGAAGAGAATTAAAGCGAAAGATTATTATCCCTGGTTTAGCAGACACAGCGTTTTGACTGTGACTGTTCCTTGGATTTTTTACTTCTTACCCGTGTTCTTCATTTGACTGTTTTGACTCTTTCTATATGACCTGTTTGTAGTCTCTGTTTATGTAATATAAATGACAGTATTTAGTTTAATCTTACTTCTTCCAGAGTTATTTTGTTTCCGTCAAGTGTTGTTGCGTGTCTAATGTTTCTTCATTTCTGTTATAGCACTATCAAGTACAAAGGCATCGTTTAGAGATGTGTTTGTCTTTTTGTAATTGCTCCTAACTTGAAATACGGAAAAATGGGGCACATATTTGAAATCGGTGATTATAAGCACCAAGTTTTTGAGCGTAGAAAACTTAAGAAAAAAAAAAGGTGCTTATATTTGCATAAACACGGTATGTTTCATTATCTTGATCGTCCGCTCCGTGTGTAGACGTCAGCCTCCAGATGTTTCTCACAGGCGTCGTGAACACAAACCTCTTGACGCCGTACGCCATGTTGAGCAGATTGTCCAGCCTGAAAGCACAAGCACAGTTCTGAGGAGCTGCTGGAGTGGATGGAGACCGTCCCGGAGCTGCGGGTGGAGGCGTGTACCTGAACCTCTGCGCCTGCTGTGCCAGCGGCCCCGGG
Organism: Paedocypris micromegethes; assembly: GCA_028031935.1. Classification (NCBI taxonomy): domain Eukaryota; kingdom Metazoa; phylum Chordata; class Actinopteri; order Cypriniformes; genus Paedocypris; species Paedocypris micromegethes. The sequence continues at coordinate 10,495,490 of CM051504.1, forward strand.
TAGCGTCTGCTGGGAGACTGGTAGAGGTGGGACAGCAGGGCCTGGCTGCTCTTCTGACTGGGGTTGTTGGCGAACTTCACCGTGATGGGCTCGGTGGCTCCGGGCGGCTTCTGGCCGTGCAGACCCTTGATGGCCTCCTCGGCCTCCACGCGCCGGTCGAAGCGGATGAAGCCCACGCCTCTGGACACACCTGAAGCAGCAGCGCTCAGCCCGAGGCCTGCGGGCACGCCACCAGAAGACGTCTCACCTGTCACCTGGTCCACCAGGATCCTGGAGGTGATGATGCGGCCGAACTGGGAGAACAGCTGCTCCAGCTCGTTCTGTGGCATGGTCTTGGGGAGGCCGCTCACGTACAGGTTGGCGTCGCGGATGGAGGCGGAGCTGGGGCGGGCGAACGACACCTGTGCGGATCATGCGATTAATCGTTCACCATTAATCGTTAAAAGATGGCGATCTCGATCCTGCCTCTTCACGATCTGAATCCAGCATTTATACGATTCTGCCTGTTATAACTCTCGACTGAGTTTTGCTCACACGCGCGCCAGCGGAGGAGCGGTCTGACAGAAACCGCTCGTCTCAACCGCTCACGCGCGCATCGGGCAGAACTCAGTTGACTGATCGTTTAAATATTATAAAGAAAAGATCATCTTGCGTTACTTCTGCCGTATTTTGGGGCGGTCAAGCGCTAATTAAATGCACTAGTGTATGCGAGGTGAGCAGCGGTCGAGCATAAAAAAAAAAAAATAAAAACAAACAGGGAGAATGAATGATTAAATACAACGAGTATCAACTCCGACATTTATTACCTGAAAAAAATTTTATTCTGAAGTGTGTGTGTTTACACTCAGCAAACATCTACAGTTGAGGACAACATTATTAGCCCCCTTAAAATAATCATTGTTTGAGTATTTCAAAAGTGCTTTTAAACAAATCTAATAATTTTGTCCTCAACTGTACATAACACTGTACTTTGGAGTGCTTGTTTCTATTACGTTTAATGGTGATTTTTTTCCCTTTTCAACGTTACTTTTACATTACAATACATTTTTCATTCTATGCATTTAAATTTAAAGTAACGAATAATATGTGTTATTACATTGATGTTTGACCGCCTGATTTTCAGGGTTGAATATTTAAAATAATAAAATATCCAGAAAGAATCGTGAACTTTATTCTGGGCAAAAAAATCGTGATTCTCATTTTATCCAGAATCGTGCAGCTCTAGCTCTGAGGATCCGCAGCCACACGCTGCTCGGGTCTCACCTTGATGGTTTTGGTCTGCAGTCGGAGGCCGTTCAGGGTGCTGATGGCTTTCTCTGCGTCCTTCGCGTCCACGTAGTTGACAAACCCGTAGCCCAGACTTTGACCTACACACACACACACACATGCAGCTGTTCACACCACTAGAACATTTCTACACCAGACAATCACAACATTGCGCACACCAAAACAAACTATTGGAAGACACGCATGATAACATTTATCGCATCGATAGATTTAACCGACCCTGAGGAGGCTGAGGTTTTCTGCCCCGCCTCTGACGTTTGAGTGACATACTTACTGGCCAATCAAAATGGTTGAACCTCACGCTGTTGGCTTGCTGACCAATCAGAAACCGCAACAAAACTGACCGTTTTGAAATCTAGCGGTAAATGGCGTGTCGGAGCGACTTTAACGCCGAGGCAGAAAATGTTGCGACTGAACATCAGCAGATTAGAGAAAGTTCAAGTTGCAAAGGAATTAATAACAATTACTGTTATTAAAAGTTATCATTCAAAGACAGAGGAGAAAGGGAGAGATAGAGAAGATAGAGAGGAGATAGTTGGGACGTCTGACACTGTAAAAGCCAAGAGATAAATATAAAAATATCACCGGCCAAAAAAAAGAAAAGTGGTCAGCGAAAATAGTTTTCTCATCCAGAATGGACAGATTTCTTTCTATTCATATCACACACTGGGAGATGAATCCAGTGTGTCTGACGTGTTCAAAAACTGCTCGGTTGTTACAATATGTTCCGATTTGTACCTTTTATAGGTTAAAACTTTTGGGGAAAAGTTCTTTAATGAGAAAAGATAAAGGAAAAAAAATGCATTCAAGTTAACAATATAAATGCATGCTCATTTTAATGTTACATGTTAAATGTGTCAAAAGTTGTCAAGATAATTAGACAATTAAAAGTTAAGATTTAACTTTAATTGTAACTTTTAATAAATGACCAAGAGGACAAGTTAATATCCAATTCATTGGTTGTTAATAATCACGAAGCATTAAACAATATATTTCATTCATAATTTTAGTTTTATGCACTCAAAACTATCCAACGCAAAAATCAAATCACAATACTTTTCAGAAAAATCGCAAATAGGTTTTTTTTTTCTGAAAATCGTACAGCTCTTTGAAACAGATTCTGAAACTGGTGAACTGAACTGGTGTTATGTGTGTGCGGCGCTATTTATTTATGCTTTGTGTGTTCAATATGATGCGTGCGGTGTTATTAATGTTTCTTCATTAATAGTGTGTGCGGTGTTGTTTATGTTTACACTAATGTATTCATGTGGGACAAATAAACGCTTTTTCAGCTTCAAATGTAACCATGGAAAAACCCAACAGAGACGACGTTTCACGCAGAACTGCCGTTTCATTGTTTCCATACGTTTCTGACTTTGGATGAACATTAATCAGTTTGGCCTTTTTATACATTAAATTAAACATTCATTTAAATGGTGTTTTCGTTTTTACTTAAATCACTCAAGCTTTTTAAAGAGATCTCTTTAGCAATACAATCGAAAAGGCAGTTTTAATATTTATCGAATTCAACTTGCTTTAATCTCATAAGTAGCAAAGAAAACCCGCGAATTTGTAGCCAAGCAACAATTTGTTTTCTTGAAAACAACTTTAACAGTTTTAACACTTTAAGACACTTACCTGGATCACTTGAATCACTTGCTGTATTTTTCTCTTTTTTATTTTATTCATATTTTATCTTGCATTTTTATCACATTGCCTTGTTACTTTTTTATATTTTAATGTTTTTTAGCTTATCTCTATTTCCATTGTATTTTATTGCTTTTATCTATTGTCATTTTATTGTACTTTAATGTATGTTTATACGCCGGACGACTGTAAAACACATTTCACTGCAATAAATATTCAAAATAATGCGTAGGCTACAAATAAAATTTGAATTTGAAATTTGACATTAAACTCGCGTCTTTGTGACTCTGACGTTCTTCCTCAGACGTTTGGTGAATCGGAAGCTTGTACCTGTGATTTTGTCCCGCACCAGTTTGCAGGACTCGATCTCTCCGATGCTGCCAAACAAACTCTTCAGCTCCTCCTGCGTCATGTTCTGGGGAAGGTAGTTGACGATCAGGTTGGTTTTGCTGTCCTCCGTCCCGTCGGGCGTCTCCTCGGGGGACGAGCAGGTGTTGGGGCCGCTGTTGGGGCCATTGCTGGTGCTGCAGTTGGGACCGTTGGACAGCTGCGTCTCCATGGCAGCGATCACCTGCTGAACGTAAACACACACGACACCTCAGAGGAAGTGAGGAACAGGAAGTGAGGTCACAGAAATCCCACCAACCCCGGTCCAGGGCTCCGCGGCCCACGAGCCGCTCCTCAGCAGCGACGCCACATCACAGAGTCTGACCGCCATGACGGATGGAGCGAGTCTGCGGACCAGAGCACCGTCAGTCACCTCGCGCATGCTAACGCGCTAACGCTAGCCACAGAAGATTCGACTTCTGGTGTCATTCACCGTAAATTTAAATATGTACGTTTCTCATTGTTGGGACAAATAAAGGTTTTTTTCTGTCTCTTCTTCTCACTGCGGTGTGTATAAACCAGCCCGTTAGTTACTAGTGCCATCATTTTTAATTATCAGCTTATAACAGGCTGTTATTCGGAGAAATGTAAAGTTAAAAGAGAACTTCTGTGCTAAAGTCATTCCACTCGCTGCCAACACACACAAGCTTCACTAGAATCAAAAGGGGAACTGTTAACAAGGCATTGTTAACATTGTTAACTTATTCTTAATCACTTTATATTTGCTCAGGCAAAGATTTATTAATTACTAAATTCAAATTTTATTGGTCACACACATAGTATACGTGGTACAACATGTAGTGAGATGTGTTTTGGTCGTTCTGGTATTTTAACATTGATCACTATGTGTCACACACACTTGTCACAAGTGCTGCTGGAGTCTCCCAGTGCATCATGGGAGAGCAATGTGCAGTTTCCCATGATCCTCAGAGGGCGGACAGGTGCTTCGCTTTCGTCCGCTGATTACACTTACACAACTGCTTCGTCCATCTTATCTGACATTTTGCTAGAAAACTAAACAAAACACAACAAAACTAAAAAAAGTTGTGTGTGCGTGTTTGTATTTACAAAGCAATATAGTGTTTGAAAAGAAATAATTATGTTTGAATAATAAATAACTGAACGTGGCCGGCGCACACAAGTTTATTGCTTCGTGTAAGAAATGCACTAAAGAGGCATGGACAAGACCAAAATGTGATTCAGAAAAGGAGTAATTTTGGCAAAGCAGGTGACTGGGAGTAAAACGACGACTTAAACGAGATTCTCCTGCCGGATGAAGTGAAGCGTGAAGACACAAACCAGACGCATGTGCGGCCGCGACTTTACCTCAGCACACGTGACCGACTTTACACCCCAATAAAAGAACGTCCAACGCCAAACACGACGGCTTAACACACGCGAAGGTTTGTGGTAAAGCTGAAACGCCCCCAAAAAGTTGACAATTTACTTGAGATGAAACGCACAAACGCGGCATTTCTCCTCACGCACGGTCCTTCACGAAATTCTAAACGGGTTTCGTGAGGAACAAACAAGTAACTAACACATGACACCAGGCCGCGTTTCACTACCGAGTCGCTTCTGTGTCTAATATGCGAAATGAGTCGAATAAAGCGTTCTGCTTACCTTAATTTGGTTTATAAAATTGTAGCGTCTTAAGCGGGTTCGCACGTTTAGGGGGGCGACGGCGGGAAAGTGAGGTGCTAAATAAACTGGCAGGTGAATGAGCCAATCAGCGAGGCTCACTGCGCTTTGCCCAACAGCCATTGGACAGAGCGCGCGAGTGACAAGCTATTCAAGGCGGGACCAGCGTCAGGCGGCAGGTGTTGTGAATCAGGGTGACAGAACCCGCTACTTACGCACAATTAGCAGTGGATTTTGATTTACACATTTTGGTTTAACAAACTCTGCACGTTTGTTCACGTTTTCAAGTGCGACTACTCTGCGCAAGAACAGATTCTCGGTTCTCCGTCTTGATTTGGCAGTTGCTGATTACGAGACATGTGATTAGCAATCGGAGGGCTAAGCTGTTAGCATCAAACGAAGTTCTTACCGTCGATAAAAACGCCATGTTTTAACGCACTTTACCTGGTTTAATCATTTTCATGGGTGTGCATTAGAAATGAGCTAAACTCGTGTTTTGGACTAAAAGCGACCCGGAACTGTGATGTTTATTTTCAGTCGACTGCAGCACGAGTGAGACTCCGGCAGACTGAGCACGGAAGCCGCTGCTGAGGAGGAAAGATTCCTAATGGTGGAGCCGCTCACCTAGCCACGCCCCCTCGCGATAATGAATCAGCAGAATAATTTCGCCTATTGTTTTGACGATTATGATCCAAATTCAATTTACTGTTAACTGACTTATCAAGGAATAAATATAATAAATAAAACTCTGGACTTTACACTAGCTACTTATTTAAACGCAGTTAACAGTTAAATTACAAGGTTATTGTTAATTCGACCCATCGGTCTGATTGTTAAATGCACCAAACTAGAAATTCCGAGTGATCCGTTTTCTCGATGATTAACTTTGAATTAAGTCGTTTTGAATTCATAATGACACGGTTTAATTCGGTACACTACAAGAATTTAAGTGGCTTCAACAGACTAGGGGTGTTAAACATTAAAATCGTATTAAGTTATACAGTAAATTCACTCTGTTGGGGAATAGGTGGGTGGCTCTTAAAAGAGCCGTTGGGTTTAAAGTTCAAGCGCAGTTGTGTTTAACCGCCGAAGCCGTACAGGGTTCTTCCCTGCCGCTTCAGCGCATAGACGACGTCCATAGCGGTGACGGTCTTTCTCTTGGCGTGCTCGGTGTAGGTGACGGCGTCGCGGATCACGTTCTCCAGAAACACCTTCAACACCCCGCGAGTCTCTTCATAGATTAGGCCAGAGATGCGCTTCACTCCGCCGCGGCGAGCGAGACGTCGGATGGCGGGCTTGGTGATTCCCTGGATGTTATCGCGGAGAACTTTGCGGTGACGCTTAGCGCCTCCTTTGCCGAGACCTTTTCCTCCTTTGCCTCTTCCAGACATGACGATTGTTGCAGTTGAATACGTAAGGTGTCGTACGAACCAGTGGTTTTAGCCGCGTTCACCGGACGTGAAAGAAAACATGTCGACGAATCACAGGCGTAGTTATTTCACGTAACAGGGTCGTTTAAAAAACAAGTTAAAAACGCCTTCTTTTTATACGAAAACCAATATCACTGTTGGTAACGCGTGTGCATTTATGTAATTAAAAGGACTGATTGTAAAAAGTATTTAAACATTGTCAAAATAAAATGCCCTTTTCGAAAAAATTATTTCGTCCTTCTTTTAAAATAGAAACATAAATAATCTAGTAATTAAGCTTGTTTAGCTTTGTATCATGATTACATTACGTATTTTAATAACGGAGTTTGTGTATGTAGAGTGAACGGCCGCCTGTAGCTTTAAAACCTGCTACAAGCTGAAACAGCGGGCGTTGGTAAAAAGGAGGGAAATTCACTCATTGGTTCAATCCGGCCAATCAGAACGTATATTGTTTTCTAAGGTAAAGAATGAACAAAAGAAATCGACTCATAACGTCTGAACGAGATGGTCTGAGCGGGAATCAGATCTATTGGCTGAACCGTCTGAACCACTGGCCCAATCAACACGACTGGGTGGGTGCAGTTCGTCAGTTCAGCCAATCATTTGTTTACGCGATTTCCAACGTATTATCTAACGAAAAGTATAAAAGCTGTGAAACACGCAGTGTCTGGTTATTCTCAGTTGATCCACTACTGTTCCAGTCATGCCTGAACCAGCGAAGTCCGCGCCGAAGAAAGGCTCCAAGAAAGCGGTGACCAAGACCGCGGGTAAAGGCGGGAAGAAGCGCAAGAGATCCAGGAAGGAGAGCTACGCCATCTACGTGTACAAGGTGCTGAAGCAGGTGCATCCCGACACCGGCATCTCCTCTAAAGCGATGGGCATCATGAACTCGTTCGTCAACGACATCTTCGAGCGCATCGCCGGTGAAGCGTCTCGTCTCGCTCACTACAACAAGCGCTCCACCATCAGCTCCAGAGAGATCCAGACCGCCGTGCGCCTCCTGCTGCCCGGAGAGCTCGCCAAACACGCCGTGTCTGAGGGAACCAAGGCCGTCACCAAGTACACCAGCTCCAAGTAAACACCGCTGAAGAACACTCAGCCCCACAACGGCTCTTTTAAGAGCCACTCACTGCCTTACAAAAAGAGTTTATTATTTTTAATGTTATGTGCGAAGTTGGCTCTTTTAAGAGCCACGTAAAAAAATTAACAAAGGTGCCAATTTTTAAACTTTTGGGTGCGATTTAATATTTTTTAACGTTTTCGGATCTTTAGTTCTCGAACGGAAATGAACAATGAAATGACTTGGTTTATTTCCAGCAGGCGGCGCTCTAAAACCACGTGCAATAAACAGGGTTCCTACGGGTGCTTGAAATCCTTGAAAATGCTTGAATTTCAATCACGTGTTTTCAAGGCCTTGAAAGTGCTTGAATTTTAAACGAAGTGCTTGAAAATGCTTGAAATTTGAATTGCGTGGAAACATTCATCTTGTGAGCAGTGTCTCTTCTCGATCTTCTTAATGATCGGCACATGTACAGTCGTTTGAAAGAATGAATTTTTACCATCAATATCATGCGTTAAAAATAAATATCGCTATTGAGAATTTAAAATTAACCGCGTGCGTTAATGCGCTAATTTTGACAGCCCTACTTTAAATGTAAATTTTACGACATGGTGCTGGAAAAACTTGAACATGGACCTTGAAAGTGCTTGAAAAGTGCTTGAATTTTATCTTTCCGAAAGTGTAGGAACCCTGAATAAAGACAACATGCTTCAGAATAGAATAGCCTTTATTGTTACAGTGCACAGATACGATGTGAGTCATATAAATGCAGTGAAATTATAGCGACTTCCTATCCAGCGCAACAAGCATTAATACATCTTATCAAAATGTACAATAGTGCAAATATATTACAGGCACAGAACTTTACAGCAGTGGAGAGAATTTGTGGATATGGATTATATAAAGCATACAATATTCAGCGGAAAACTAATACTTGCATAAATTGCCACGAATCTATTCAAAAAACTTGATCTGCGTCCTGCATCTGCCCTGCTATCTTTGATCGCGGTCACGTGACACGAACGAAACGACCGAAGAACGACTGGTCCGTTTGAACGAATCACTGCTGCTCGCTACAGAGCATGCGCGCGACTCGGCTCTCACGTGTCACGTGAACGAAACGACTGATCCGTTTAAATGTACTGGAGGTGCTCATGACGTGTAAAAGATGTAAAACAGAAAGGGAGAGCATGAAAAGAAAACTAAGAAAAATAGGTGAGAAGTTTACAATAGAAGGAATAGGAGCTGAGAGAAGGGAAATACACAAGATAGTGACTGCATTTTTAAAAGAAACACAATTAATGGTGAGGATTTGAGAAAGGGAGAAGGAAAAGGAGTAGAAGTATGATGTTCTTTTGAAGCCTGCTTCAACCCACACTCCGGGGCAGAGGGGGCGGTAATGCACCAAACAGATGGATGCCAACCGCCATTAAACAAGAAAGAAGAAGAACGAACTGGAGTAACTGTTCAGGATCCCGTCATTTTCGCTTGGACTCTTGACTGATGGTGAATATTTAGTTCTTTTATTGATAAAAAAACGTTGCATATAAAAAAAACACTCTAAAAAATAAATCAACCGTTGCATATTTTCAACACCCATAAGAGTTTTTTTTTCGCCTCTTATGGGTCCTGAGGCGACTCGTAAACTTTTTTCTATCGCATGCGTAACCCCTAAACCGGAAGCCCCAAAACTCTCGTTCTCATATCAAAATAAAAGTCCCATTTTCCCAACACAAATACAAATGATGATCGGTGAAATTACAAAATAAATTTCTTCTGGGTCCGTTACAGAAACGCTGCTCGATACTGTCGTTCACTGAGGAGATTCTTTCATTCAGAGCCATATAAAATATTACGACACATCACTAATATACTGGCGTATCAACAAGAGAGAGAATCAACTTTTGCAAGTTGAACTGAAATTGTACGTTGATTTATAAAATGTAATAAGCTGCCGCGCCTCTAGATGGCAGCAGAGCCACGCGGTGCGAGACACGCTTCTCTACAGACAGTTTGGCGAATGTTTTAAACGCGTTAGTTTTCAGACTTTGCAATTTAATAGGGGTTTCCTAGTCATTCAAATGTCAATCTACACACCAGTTATGTTGGAACCATCCATGGATGAATATGAAGTGTCTTGCTTAAATGGAAAATAAACGGATATAATTTACTACTTGTATTTATGTCTTTTTTTGTCTTTTTTATCGAAGCAAGATACTTCAGAGTCACACGCAAGAAAAACAGCGTGTCGTGTAAATCAAGCACATTTATTTTTTCATAGAGCAGGGGTGGGCAAACTACGGCCCGGGGGCCACATGCGGCCCGTTAAATGTTTTTACAAACTTGCAAAAATTAAATGAAAGTCAGATATACACTTTCGGTCATTATTCTGATTGGCTGGTGAGAATGTGATTGACAGCTGTTTGACAAGGAAGCCCGGTCCCGCCCCTTTATCAAATCTTAGAACCCAATGTGGCCCACGAATCAAAAAGTTTGCACACCCCTGAGTTAGAGTCAACCAAACGGCCACACGTGGGCCTGAACTGAACTAAACTGTTTGTCCAGTAGAACTTCAAAATCTCAAATAAAAAAAAAGAGCGTTGAACAAGAGCTCCTCATCCTCACTGTAGAAGCTCCTGGAGCAGACGCGCGGAGGTGAGTCTATCGATCAAAGTCTGGCGAATTTGTGCGAGTTTAAGAAGGAAGTAATTAGGAGCGAGTGTGGCCGACAGCAGCTTCACCTATAAGGCTGATAATCTGCTGTGTTTAATATGCTGGAGAGAAGCGCTTAGGAGGCATCCATCATCACGCCTGTGGAAAAAACACCAGCAAATTACCTCCATCCAGCGGCTGTTTCCACACCAGCTCAGCGGAATGTGTCGGGCAACAGATTTCATTATCATTCCAAACCGGCAAAAAAAAAAAACACATTATCTGCCATCAATTCCAATCAGATGGTTCGAGATAAAACACGCTTTCGACGAGTTTCAATGGCTTAAGGAAAAGGACGAACGTTTTCCACCACTGATTAGTAAAAATAAACTTTTGTGTGTTTTACTGACTTATCGATTTTAAAGGTAATAATCCACGCCCTGCTATTAAAATCTTTAAATATAAAGCTCTCTGGAGGTCCCTAACATATCAAGACACGTCAGACAGACAGACAGATAGATAGATAGATGGATGGATGGATGGATGGATGGATGGATGGATGGATGGATGGATATAAAGATAGATAGATGGATATATAGATAGAGAGAAAGAGTTAGTTAGTTAGTTAGTTA